>KK500010.1:141802-272544 GCA_000688715.1 Glossina pallidipes | reverse complement strand
ACAAGAACTTTTTAATATTGTTTACACCTAATTCCCTTTTTACACGAATTTTTTTTAACGCGCATTTTTTTGGGAACGTATCTATCGTGTAAAAAGGGAATTAGGTGTATAAGCAAAATTTAAAAAAACTCATGTGATGTTAATTAAGATATGAATAAATTGTTTGGTTTTATTGACTTGTTTTAGAAAAAATTGATTTTCTTTTACATTAATCTTGTTCTTCCGGGCAGGAAATAAATAAAACTAACGGAAGTAAGAGGAAGTATTTGTTTTCTTTCTCATCACTTCGATCGGGCAACATTTCTTAGCCTTCTTCCTTTGAAGTGTGGAAATAGCCGAAGAAGTAAGGGGACGATTCGTTTAATTTCAAAACTTTGGCGATCGGTGCCTTTGCCAATAAAAGACAAATGAATGAAGAGAGGAAGATTTCACTTTAGTTGGCCCAGTTTAAGCTCTTTCTTAAGACTTTTGCAAAAAAAAAGACATCAAAAATCATTTGTCTTTTCACAAAAGTTGAAGGCTTAGACGGCTATCCGATAAATCATTTTCACAATTTATTCATTTCAACATCTAAACTTTCTTATATGTAAAATTCAAATACTTTAATAAAAAAGTGTATTCCATGTTCCTACCCGTCGGAATGCCGGACGAATGCCTTCTTGTCTGACTGCTGGGTACGGGTAGTATTCGTGGTGGCTATGGTTACCCCAAAGTTTCGCGGGGAGCTATTTAAGAGGTGCTTAGATAGGCCTCGACGTAGATCACTAAACGAGAATTTGGCCCACACCCATTTTCTATTGCGATACTTCAGGGTAGCGAGGCCCCCTTCAATGGGGACTGTTTCTCTCCCTGAGGGGTCGTCAATCAACTTACTTGTCGATTGCCAATGGTTGTAGGCAACCCATCTGATTAAGGCTCCATGCCAGGTGCAGACGTAAAACACACAGACACATCTGTATTCCATGTTCGATACTTAGAACCCCTTAATAGCGCCCTAATAAAAATACTCAATGCTTTCTTTTGCAATTCATTTGCAAAAGTATTTTCCTATTTCAGGACTTCAGGGCAATATGAGAGCCTTGCTTCGGTGTTCAACACATTTGCAAAATATCCCTACACCTGTTGTCTGTGTTACGTGATATCCTTGTCCTTGTATATGTATAAATGGCAATGGCACAAAGGTTAAAGTGGTTATAAAAATATTTTCAGTATCTTGAAGAGTAATGAATGACTGATCCACTGTAATTTGCAAAAGCAACTATACTTGTACATGATTTCATACATTCACTTCCTTCGCATAATAAATTAATACTTGTTGTCTTTTAAATGCGATCTTTACTATCATGCTACCGTAAACAGTGGATGCCAACAATATGCACACAACTAAATATTTGAGTTTGTTTCAAAAATTTCATATAACAAAAATGTATTAATTATTACGAAATACATTCGAAGACTAGAGACTTAAACCACTAACATCTAAGGCAATCATCGGGCTTATTAAGAACTCTATCACACTTTCGATTGGAACCAAGGACCAATGAGTTGTTAGTCGAGTTCCTTTTTGGAAGAAAAACTCAATACTGTTTTATTTTTTCCAGTTCACTTATCTCTTTAATTTTTTTAGTTGCTTTTTTTAGTTTCGAAAACATTTTTTATATCCTACGCCACAGAAGTATGCTATGGTCACAAAGACTTGCTTGCACTTTTTATTATACCGATCGATGCAGAATCACTTTCTAAAGCGATTTAAGCTTGTCTGTCCGTCTGTCCTGCTTTTTTTGCTTTTGTGCAACCTACAGTCCACAAATTTTAGAGATATCTTGATGAAATTTGGCACACGGACGTGGTCTGGCGTAAGAACGAACGGTATTGAAACACTTTTCGGAACACTTTTTCGAGCACTTCTCATATAAGGCCTTATTTTGAAAACTCATCATATGAGTGAGTGTACTAAGGGAAGTGGTTTACGATATTTAATGGTGGGCCGTGGCCCACTACAATGATTTCACGTATTCTATTTTAATGTTATATATATTTCTATATTTGTGCAATTTATTTTAACTTAACATTGAAGTAAAACTCTTCACTGTACTATTGTGTCATTATCGGTTGCGATCTTTATTAAGAGATTAATTGTTAATAGCTTTTTGTAAACATTTTTTTGTTCTTTTTTTTTTATTTCTTCTTCTTTTTACTCAATTTCAATTGGAATTTCTCCAGTCGTTTCATTGATGAAAATTAACCAAAACATAGAAAACAAAAAAGAGCTCAGTAGGCATCAATAAAATATTGTATTCAAGGTCAATATCTCGTAACCAAGCAAGACATTGATAATGACAATGACCGATCGCTGAAGAAATTAAATAAAATATTTTCTAAACATTATTTATATACAATAAATTTCATATTAAATATAATTATAGAGTAGCTTGGCCTGCGTAGAGACAAACCTAAAAATCATTAGCATAAAACCACAGATTTAGAAATGAACAAAAAAAACAAAAAAATCTTAAAACTAAACTAACTAAATATAATTATCAGTGAGGCAATCAATCTGTCGAATCGCTAAACCACTTTAACAAAACACTATTTATTATGAATGTTCGAAAGCTTCGGCGCATTAGTTAGAAATTTTGTAACGCACGGAAAATTCGTTTAGATCCATAACGCATCTAAAATATTCCAATGTTATTACCCCTTTTAATCACTTGTTTACGTGGAAACAATCAGCAAAGAACTTACAAGATATATATACTCCTGACGAACTTGGAAACCGGAGTAGATTTACGCAGTTCATCTGTGTTTCGGGATCTCTGTTTGGTTATCAAATAATCGACAAGAAAATATTATTTAATAAGTGAAAACGTTATAGTCGGGCTGGGTCGATTATTAAATACCCCACACGACATTGTCTAACACAATTCTTATTTTTGTCCTGGAACACAAAAATTACACCCTGTTTTCATAAGAACTTACTGCTATGGCACTGGATATTAAAAGCTACATCCCTTTACACGTAAAAGCTTACTTTCCGTAAGAATGGTTGTGCCCAAGAGGTTCGACATTTGAGGTACCTGTTCTGCACAGCTAATTTTCATATCACACTACTATTATAAGTCAGTTCTCATCACAACATAATAAAACTTTGACTGTTCTGCCCCAAAAAACAAGAATTTTCGTGAAAATCCTTATATAGCGTAGGATCCCAAAAATAGGCCGAGATGGTTCCAATTACTATTATGATTTTATTTTTATCATGAAGCATCGGAAATCATTAGAGCCTTTTTGTCATATGAGCTTCACTTTCGTTATAAGAGAGGGGCTCAAAAAATTGCCGCAGCCGGTTCAAAGTTTTCACACTAACTGAGAATGTCAAAATATTATTACTTAGCCACTTTTGTCAAAAAATTTTGAAAATTTGCAATTTTTTCCGTATAACGACTTTTCAAAATAGGGCGTTATAACGGGAGTGTTCGAAAAAGTACACCGATCTAAATCATTTTCAATAGCGTTCGTCCTTGCCTCGTCGTCAAAGGAAGTCAGTGTACAAAATTTCATCAAAATAGCGCAGATATTACGACCTGTGGCTGGAATACAAATATACATGGACGGACCTCAGACGGTCAGATGGACAGAGAGGCTTCGATAAATTCAGATTATGGTTATGAATCGACCGGTATAATAAAACGTGGGTCTGTCTTAAGCTTTTCTGAGTGTTACATACAACCGCACTAACTTAATATACCCTGTACCCCAAATGGTGTAGGGTAAGACAACATTTAATAAGTTTTAACTTTTTTAGTTTTTGGAACATTTGAAGGTTTCAAAAATAACTGACCTGCAACATATCTACATATCGACAGAAGGACGGATGGCCAATTAGACAGAGTGACAGTAACACTACCTCTCGCTATTGGCACTTGATCAATCAGAAACTTTCGTTTTTATATAAGAATTGTCATCTGCCAAATTATTATTGAGAGGTTTTTTTTATAAATTTACTCAGTGAGTGATTTTGAAATTTGCAATCTTTTTAAAAAAAAAACGTTATATGGCGAGTCATCATAACAGCAATCCGAATCAATACGGTTCGATGGAACAGAATTCTTCCTGGGCCTGCAGGTTGAACAAAAGAATACATGGATAGATACAAGAGAGGAAGATATGCTTAATTAGTTGAAGAAATGATTCTGAATCGATGGATGTAATGAAAAATAGGTCCATCTTGACTCCTTTTACGTTTGAAAAATAAAAAGTGACGTCATTAAAATAATTGCAGCTTGTAAATTGATGGTCAAAATATCATTAAAGTTGAACACTTGCCCTTTGAAGGTTGAGACTATCCATAAATCAATATATATGTGTCAGACCGGAGACTTATTGAGTGTGATTATATATTAGCCAAAATTGTGTAGAGTATTTTAAGATCGACCTTATCCGTGGACTACAATTTGAATTGATACACCGTCATTTTTATAACCCAATATATGCAGGGACGCTATAGACTGTACATAGACTTTTGAGTAAAGTCAGTTATTAAGCGGATGTAATAGGACAACTTGTTGTTCCTCCTCTATTTCATTACAAGTGGAAAGCAAAGAACTGATAAAAAAAGCTGAAACTAATTATGTGTGTATAGGTCTCTGAAGAATAATCTGAAAAGTCGCAGTGCAATTCACCCTCAAACACTTACTAAACCGTTGGATGCCGACAAACGCTTCCGAAAAACAAAATTACAATCTCTTCTATCCAGTAAATAGCAATAGATAAGTTGTAACGAACATGAATTTAAATTGGGCGAAAATAGCCATGTGAGCCCGACGTTCGATGCAAAAATATCGCCGAGAATTGTCAACCGACATATCGGGAAATAATGAAAAGTTTATACCTTTTATGTTCACTTAAGCGGTAGTAACAGTTAATTAATAATACTCCCGAGACGTATATAAATTTCTTTACCTCTTTTATTAGCGCTGAGTGCTCCCGTTAAGGCTATTAGGTGACACGTGTTAATTTTCAACAAATTTTATGATGCTTATAACCAACTGCGTATCATTAACATTACCCTGAACGTCATCGCCAGCTGTGCAGTTCATAACTCTTAAAGAGCTTATCTATGCATTTGAAACGAATCTCAGACACCGGGCATGAAAAATGCTCGCATTTTTGTTACAAGGCAAGTTTGTTTAGCTCAATGCGAAAAATTTTCCGAATTTCCATTTCCTCCAACGTACGTGTAAATAAATTCGAGCAAATTAATGAAATCCGAAGAAATGCCTTCAAGCTTTCCAAAAATGATTGATTGAAAAGAATTATATAACACTTTATGCGACAACCGTCTCCATGCTTATGCCTCCATGTTACACACGAAACACTAAATTTGATTTACCGCAAGTGCTACGAAAACCATAATAACCGTTATTATTATGTAAACTCATATACTCTTACATTCACATACTCATACACATGAAGATTTTTTTTTTTTTTATTAGGTATATAAACTATATTTAATTAGGTTATTGGAGAAAGTTACGTAAATACGTTCATAACGCAAATACTACTCTGTGTGTATGTATTCTGTGGATAATATTCATTTTATTTTTTTTATTTTTTTTTTTTGTTATTTATAGTTTTAATTAACATCGCATTTAGGTGAACTAAAAAAAAAAAAGAAAATATTGAGTTACTAGCGCATAGAAACTGAAACAGAATTTTTGTTTCTTTTTGTCGTTAAGTTGAGTGTAAAGGAATTTTACTACGTTAAGCTTAAGCTCCATATCAAACTCATGGTCTTATGCCTATCAAAAATGTATGTGAATATAAGCTTCCAATACCAATTTATGACCAAGTTCTTCGAGAGTTTAGGATTTTAAAGCAATCCTGCTTCCCTTGAACTTATAATACGAATGTTTTTTTGTCTTAAAGCCTAAAACTATGTTTCGTCGATAACGAGGAAAATGCTACATAGTTAAACCACATAAGCGGATATCAACAGCCAAAACAATAGCAACAACGATGGCACCACATCGCTATCCATCCATGAAAGAAGAGATTACTTTCATTCCAAGCGATAATAGAAACTCTTGTTCTCTGAAAACACAGTCACTCCCCCATAACAATATAAACAGATATCTTAATATGCGAGCTGGTTTATGTCGCGACCTTGTACATGTCTTAAGGGATATAGGAAAATTTTGTTCAGATTTTTTAAAAAGAAAATAAGGTCGGGACATCTCTCGCAAAATAACCTTGTTCTCGCTTATCGTCTCGCTGCAGGTCAAATCTTTTCACTTACAACAACAAACTTGAAAACTCTCTGAAAATAACTGCTGACCATCGGTTTATTACTGTGAACACTGTGCGTGAACAAAAATGTTCACATCATTACATATCTGTTTTAGTAAGAATCCGTCAAAAAATTGGCCATTAAATCGACAAATTTTTTATAAATTAAAAATGGCATAATTCTGATTAGAAGATTTGCTTTTAAAGCTGGATTTAAAACTTTAAAGGGGGCAAACGAAATTTGAAGGAGTCAACAGCGCAGTAAATCCAAAAAACATGTTTTCGAATGAGCGTAAAAAGTTTCAAAACTAAATTTAAATAAATTCTTGTCTTACTCTTTACTCCTTACAATACTCCCCACTCCGCACTATAGAAATAATGTAATGATATTGAATACTTCCATACGCGTGGCAGAGTTGTGTTAAATATTTTTTTTCTCAATAAGTAGCCCCCTTATACTTACCTCAAAACGCTCGTAATTAAATAAAAGCCGGACAGTCACCTATTTTAGACTATTTCAAATTGCTTTTAATTTTTGCAACGTTTTAAGCATGCTGTCCCTCTGGCTGTCCACTCTTCTATCTGTGTAATGTCCGCCCATATATATTTGTATTCGACATATAGGTCGATAGACGCTCGCTCCTGATATGAAACTCATTTAATTTTGAATGTCTCTGGACACAAATCAAAAAAAAGTTAGCAAAAAAAAATTAAATTGGTAGCAAAGAAACTGAACAGCCTTTGATCCCCTTTTCATATATATCTTTGCCTTTTCTAAATGAGAAAAATAAGTCTATATATGGCAACAAGGTTTAAGTTTAGGTACTTTACGATGAAAACAATAATGGGTTGACATATGGTAGTGGTAGCAATTTTGACTATATAGATCCCCCCACTTTCCTATCTTCCCCTTAACCTTCCCATTGGCTTTCATATGGCAATTAGGTAGAGTTTTTAATATTTTATAAAGAAGGTAAAAAATTATACTAAGTGAAGTGACGTAGGGCGTTTAATACACGTCCTTGCCCGAACCCAACTTTCTAACTTGTTAAAAATAAACAGAGGGAGAAGTTATATTCGGCTATGCCGAAATAAATGAAATTTCGGCGTTTTATAACATTGAATGGGCGTGGTTGATTTTTTTTAGTTCATCCACATAGTGAACATTATTCATTAAAATTTGCATGACTACACGTACTGTAGTGTAAGAGCAAAGGTTTGAAAACGACGGCGGTTTCCGATGTGATCAATTTTTAATACCCATATCTGCTTGCAATCACTTTCCAAACGTCTTGCTAAATTTGAACCTCGGTATCTTAATTTTTGCGACAAGGGAAATGTCTACCAAAGGCGGACAGACAGAGAGAAAAACTTACTTAAATTGATTCAAAAGTTATTATTGCAGCCTTTGAACCGCCCTGCTGGATGTTACAAGCGTTTTGGCAAAGTGGATATACCATCCCCATCCTTTAGTGAGGGACATAAAAATTCTTTTCATATTCGTCGGGAAATAACAATATTTTTAACCAAGAACTGTTCGAATGTTTGAAACAATATAAAGCAAAATTTAAAAAAAAAGAGAGAAAAAATTCTTGGAAATTCCCCTTCCCGGAAAATGTGGAATAAAGCTTTTCATTGACTGAAAAATTCAATTTATTTCCACATTTTCACAATAAACTTCAGACAAAAGAGTTTAATTTTTTTTGTGATAAGTCTCGCTATTGCCATCAACTGGAGTTATTAAATTAAAACTAACTATTAAATAGAAATAAGTTCCGCTTGCGCTCAGTGAGTATCAGGCAAGAATATGAAATTTGCTTTTAAATCCCAAAATATAGCATTTCAGTTGCCATTCCTTCATTTTTAATCTCAAATCTTTAAACTGAACTCTTGAACTCATGTAGCACTCGATTAACATCGCATATGATATTATTTGCCTGACACAGCGTTAGTAAAGTTTTTAAGAAAAATGAATAAATTCAGCCTGATCGTAAATAGATTTCGCTGTTGAAGCTGTTAAGGGAAAACTAAAATTTGTGCGAGAAAAATATATGAAAACAAAAACATTTGTTCTGAACAAAAACAAGTGTTAAGTTTGGTAAAATGAGAATAATTCTGGTAATATGAGAATCCGAGAATAATTCTTATAATGCAACAAGTGTTAACTTTGGTAAAATGAGAATAATGGTGTTTTTAGTTTTTATATACCTTGAGCTCTTTTCATACCAACCAAAGCCTTAGAACCATACTTAGATCTTTTCATACCAAAGTCTTTGAATCATACTTAGTTCTTTTCATACCAAACAAAGTCTTTGAATCATACTCAGGTCGTTTCATACCAAAATCTTTGAGTCATACTTACGACTTTTTATACCAAAGTCTGTCACTCATACTCAGGTCTTTTCCTATCAAAATGAGGCATAGATGCGTATGAGTAACTTTTATTTTCCTTTCACTAAAGAGAGCGAAAAGACTTGAAACATACTGATCGTATATTTTTTCGCTAATAAACAATTCATAGTTAAATAAGAAGATTTTTTATAGCAAAAAAGAAATATTTAATTTAAATGTGATAAATTTTTATTATAGTAAATTAAATTTTTATTATAGTAAATTAAATTTTTATTATTTTTTTTTATTTTTTATCTTATTATTAGAGTGGAAATTATCATAAGTATACGAAAGTGTGCTGTACAGAATAATGTATAAAGAAAATAAATAGAAAAAAATGAAAAATAAATAAGAAAGACACAATCACACACATCATACACAACTGAAAAGCTTCTCTAATGATAATAGAAAGTAAAATGCATCTGCTACAGCCATACATGCCAAATATGAAAGAAACAAGAGCTGAACATATGTAAAGAAAGAAAAACGAAGAAGAAGGAAAAAAAAGGATTTGAAAAAAACAAAACTAAATAAAGTACCCTACAACCTCATTGACATAAACACCCACACAGACACAGACATTTCAAGTAACCATGAAAGTGAAATTATTTAGCACAAAATATGAGAAGAAAAAAATAAAATATAAAACTTGAGATGAGCATCTTACTAGCATTTGATAGGTAAAGAGGCGAGGCCGAAAGCACAGTAAAATCTTAAGGATTTGTGAAATACTCTTCAAATCCCTTATACTGCAATGCTTGCTTTTAAAAGGTGTGTAGGGTATTTATGCATAACAAAGACTATATAAAATAAATTAAATTTGATTTGAAAATATGAAAACTTAAAAATCATATTTAAGGCATACACAAGCCGTTTATTTTATAAGCATCCTAAGTCTAGTCATATGAAAATTAAAAAAAACTTTTTTTGAAAACTATTGCATCTACGCATGAATTCAGCAGATAAAAAATGTTATGAGAGCAATAACTGAAGCTACTTCTTATATTTAATATTAAATATCGGGTGCCAAGGAATACACTTTTTTTTTTTGAAAAAATATCTTTTCACTTCGTTCTACTTTGTAATTTTCGAAAAGACGAAAACACGTCGCAACCTTACAAAACACGAGCTATCATATGTTATTGTCGAGCAAGACCGATCGAACATTGTATAATATATCGTATGATTTTTTCCCTACCCTAAGATACGGTATTGTACAGAGAGTGACTTTAAAAATCGTCCCATTCAATCCACTTTCAGTAAGTTTCTGTCTTAAGTCAATTTATTAAATTTCATCAAAATATCTCGAAAATGATACAAGTCAGACGGACGGACAGACATCCCTAAATTGATTCAGAAAATGATTTCAAATCGATTTTTATAAAATAATAAACTCAA
This sequence comes from Glossina pallidipes, assembly GCA_000688715.1. NCBI lineage: Eukaryota > Metazoa > Arthropoda > Insecta > Diptera > Glossinidae > Glossina > Glossina pallidipes. Next base: position 262,467 of record KK500010.1, on the reverse strand, counting down.
ATCGCTTTGGGTAAAATGATTAGGTTAGCATAATTTCACCTGTAGAATCAAGTATAAATAGTGCATATTTCTCAATAAAGAATTTAATTGCTAATCACAATTCAAAACTAGCGTTTAACTCACTAAATTTTATAAGGCGTTCAATCCGCCTAAATTATAGGGACCGTCTCATGCTGAGACTTATTGGCAAATTAAGAGACGGACAGACTTGGCGCTTATGAAGCCGAGCAACGTAGGCATAACTAATACACCGAGCAGTATTGGGAATCTTCCCAAGTATAGATAGAGTACAGGGTGTACCTATATCAAAAAAAAAAAATTTGTCACAGTATACATCCACAAAAACAGAACCGTACCGTATTAAAGTGCGAGAGATTGTCCTAAGCGGAAAGTGTTTCTAAAATTTTAAAATTGTTTCTTGTTCGAGAAAGAGTGGCCTAAGCGGAATGGGCTCACGAAATTTCCATGTGAAGATTTTTATTACGGGTCTTTTTTTCGTTCTAACCGATCCTTGTGAAAATTTTTATTACCGAACTTCTTTTTGTTTCAACCGGTCAATCAATTTTGAAACGCATCACAATAAATCTTTAATCGACTCTGACAAGTAGTTGACGATGTTCGATTTGACCTCAATTTTAACTTCGAATATAGTTTCGGAATGGGGAAAGATTATTGCCAGCCGCGAATTGAGCGAGAATAGATAATGAAATTGATGTTCAATGATACTGAAATTAAAAACCGAAATACAAATTGCGGGCATCCCGGAACATTGGATATGTTCGTAAATGTTATGATTTCAAGAGTGTGTTCAATTCCAAAATTTTCGCATAATCGTTTCTTAGAATATCAAGAAGCTTACGATGGCCTTTAATCGTTTCTCTTTAATCTCTGCTTTTGTTCAATGACTGTCTTCAAAAATATCATGATCCATGGTCCAAACATGACGAAGGTTATGTTTTCCCAATTTGCAAAGAATACTTTGCTAGGAGATGCTGTCCAATCAGCGAAATGATTAACTGGCTTAAGTGCGGCTCGAAACGGTTCAAGTAAAGGCAGGCAAACAATTGGAAACCTTATGAGTAAATGGTGGAGAAAGGCATTGTCTTTAAGCCGAAAAGCACTGGATCGTATGTTTAGCTCTTTCATGGCACCATTAGACTGCAATTTGTTCGGTGCGTTGTCTAACAGCTGCAATCTATAAGTCCTCGGCATACTTGACGACGACTTGAATGAACTTTAAGAATTCTTATGGAGATGAAGATACTCATGAATGAACTCACGAAGAGGTGATTTTGATTTTAAAATTATTTTTTATGAAAACAAACTTAACTCACTTTCAAAATAAACGGCTTAAATGAGGAAATTACAAAGGCACTCAAACTCAACTCTTGTACGTTTACATATAAACTGCAAAATATATTTGGATAGAGGCAGATTAGCGATGGTGGTTAAGGTTAGTGGCGGTGGATAGCGTTGGTGGCATTGGCAGTGGTGGTGGTGGTGGTGGTGAAGTTCGATTCTCAGCATTAGATATATGAATAATTCGATTTTTAATTAATTATTTATTATAGAGATTGTGGTAAGAGCGAAGCATAAGAAAAAGAAAAACAAGAGTGATTTGCATTTTGGTACAAACAAAGAAAAAAAAGAGAGCTAAAAACCATTACGTTTATGTAAAAGACAAAGAGAGAGAGAGAGAGAGAGAGGCTTTTTAAAAAAGGAGAAGTTTAGTTTAGCTTTTCGTTCTTCATATATGCAAATATACAAATACATATATATTTTTTTTTTGGGAGGAAATGGGATTTGATTTGATCATTAAGTTACTTTTTTACGAGAAATGAGAAATAGAGGGAAACAAAACATGTTTTGAATTTTTTTTGTTTTTTTTTTTTAACTAAACTCAATACCTTAACTGATGTGGTCAGTAACTTCAGTTCCATCATTTATATCAAGGATTTAAGAGATGCAAAAATAATTTCTATTTTTTTCTTATTCTTTGTTCAAGTGTTCTGTAAAACAAATTAAACATTTAACGTTTAGTATAAAAAAATAAATGAATTGAAATTAAAAAAAAAAAATAAATAAATAAAAAAAAAAACAAAAAAGAATAATTAAGAATATTTAAACCGAACAGAGTAAAATAATAATAACATAAAAGCACAAAGAAAGCTTTATTATCATTAATATCATCATCGTTTAGCTTATCATCATTATTAAGGCTATGATGCAAAGTGATTCAAGTGAGCACAGGATATGCGTTAGTTGGTTTGGGTGTGCGCGTGTGTGCGTGTATGTGTGTGAGTAAGTAATTGGTATCTATGATGCGCGTGGCATATTTAAATTTATATATATATTTCTTTTTTTTTGTGTATCGTTTTTGCAGCAGAGTTGTTTGCCTGCTGCTGATGATGTTGTTTCGCTTAAAGCATAAACTCACCGAAAAGTTGTTTCTTTATCAACTTACAATTCATTAACGCATTATTAACGCTTCAGCATAATTTGCTTTGCCTCGCTTTACATTAGTGCAACACAACAACATACAATATATTGTATGTTCATTGATTGCTTGCTTGCTCGCTTGCTTGCTTGCACATACGCATTAACATATTTTGTGTATTGTGGATAACTTGATGGGGCATTGAAATAAACCAAAATGTAAATCTTAATTAGCCATTGTAATGCCTGTGTACTGTGAACATCGTGAGTGCGTGACTTTTTAAATGAAATGTGTTTTTCAATTAATCAGTGGAATATATTTTGTATTTGATATTCTTCTTGGTCGGCGTTTTGTCAAAAACAAAAAGCGATCAAAGTAGATAACAGCTTTGTTTCATAAGCAAAGGGATTGAGATTTCTATGTATTTCATCTATCATTTTAATGAACGACTTCATCGTTTGATTTGCTAAATTAATCCACAATGCCATTAATCACACAGTGTAAAGCAATATATGTAATATTTAATATCATATTTTTATATAATCTCCGCGATATCGTTTCTGAGATGCAGATTACAGCACCACTTACTCCGTTAAGCAAAAAACTAGAAATCATTAAGAAAATGTATAAAACACAAACGACGCTAGTGGAAAGGGTAAAGTTATACTAGCTCTGCCGTTCCTCATAGAGGCGTCGTACATTTGCTAAGTAAATTTACGACAGGCCTTCGATTTTATTATTGATTTAGTTCTGCTTTTACATATTTTTGTCTGTCGGTCCGCGTTCTTATTCGTACGATTCCTACAAATCTTAAAACGACTCAGATATTAAAATGAAAAGCGGAAACATGGAACTTACTCCCTGTCAAAAAAGTAAAAGGAATCATTAAATGTACAACAAAAATGATTTTAATTAGATTGTAAATTTTATGGCAATCACTACTACCATACTGTGATTGCTAAGGTTTTTTCTTTTTGTTGACTAATCGTTCAGGGGATGTCCTGTACACCTGTAACATGGCTGGGAAGACAGATATGGTGGGAATGGTGTGTGGTTACGGCTTTGTCTATCGATCACTCGCTATAGCTACGACTGCATACCAATCGTATTTAAAGTTGGATCTACAGCGCTGCAAATTGAATCCGACTATGCCGCTCTAATAGTCACGCTTCTTAACTACTTAGCGTTGTCGTAGTCCAAGGTAATGTGTGAACGTATGCCGGCGACAGTGTTTTGCATTATTTATATAGATAGATATAGAAATGATTTTTTATCCATCCAACTACTCCTACATGCAAAGCGGGGAACCCAGTTCATCTTGAAAATAAGCACGAAGACCTATTAAAAGATTATAAAGAAAAACCCCCGGTCTAAAACTAGATGCTTGGTCTTGTCGCTTGAATAAAGTTTCGTATAGTTTTCTTCTTTTTTTTATTATGTTCCGCGGATGCATTCAAGATGTCCATAGGGTTAGGTGAAAACGAGTCTTGAACTGTGGGGAAGATTTTGGCATCCAAAAAGAATATGTTTGATCGTAACATTTTGTCCACCTTTCTGAATGGAATAAACTTCTTAAGCATTGATTAGGGCGTTGCAACGAGTAAAAGTACGAGAAAAGGGAATTCTTGCAAATGATCTAATCTTGATTCGTCGATTTTCCCGGTCATTTTTCATTTCCTACATCGCTTGTGATACAAGAGTGTATTGAGTTTGTGGGAAAGCAACATCCAAAAAACTTGGGTCGTCTGAGCCGTCTTTTTTATCGTTCGATTCAGAATCATTTTCTGAATCGATCTAAACTTGTTTGTCCGTCTTGTTCTATTGCGTTCGATCTACAAGCCACAATTTTTGAGATATGTTGACGAAATTTGATACACTGACATGTTGTGGCCCAAGGACGACCTATTTTCTTTTTAAATCTATCTTTTCTATTGTTTCGTCCGTAATGAAAAATTGCGGAAGACGAGGATTTGGCTCCTTAGTTTGTAACGATTCAGTTTTAATTTAAGGGAGACTTCGAGGGACTTTCAGTATCGACAAACAATCTGCTATGATAACCGTTGAGTTTGGTTTGGCGAGTAAGGTTTGTAGCTTGAAGAATAGCTCTAGCTTCTAGGTAGTAAAGGTTGAAGCTCTTTCCTGTAAGATATGATTAATCTGTACTTGCCCTCTTTCATCTACCGGTGCGTAGGCGGGGAGCAGGTCATCACTTTTGGATGCCAGCCATTATTTTACAAAAGGTAAGTTTTTTCTGCGGTTAGTTCTTTAAAGATGAGGTTTGGCGTATATTCTTTTTTATATGCCGAGAGTGACATTTCACAACAGTTAACTTTTACGGTCTACGGCTGCTTTGCGAGAACACAATACATATGTCAATAGGACAAATGTTCGATAAAGTAATCTTTTAATAAAGCTACTGTCGGAAGAGCATACTTTTCTAAAGAAAAGAAAAAGTCAAGTGCGTCGGTGCAGATGGCATCAATATCATTGGCGTGTGAAGACCTTGTAGTTTAAACTGTATCTTAGAAAGTAAATTTTTTGCGTTTTACACCATACATGTTGCACAAGTATACACTAACCTGGGCAACACCCAGAAGCACTTGAAATAGACACGGATTCTAAATTGATCTAAGCTTGTCTGTCCATCTGTCCGTCTTGTTTTTTTGGCGTTCAAACATATGGTCCGCGATTTTTGGAAGGTTTCAAATGAGACTTGATACACTGTCATGTCTTTCCCCAATAGCAAAATGAACCGAAAATGGTTTCGATCGCCCACTTCTTGTATACTTTTTATAATGAAACGCTATATGAATAACTTTATTAGGCGAAGTTTTTACTTGTCTTGCATAAATTCTTTAATAAATCTTTGCATTCATTCCCATTGGGCATGTGCCTATTTCATGGCTGTGTACATGTTCCAGGCAGGAATAGCTTTTTCTTTTTTTTGGAGCGAGAAAAACGGCGAAGAAGTAATAAACGGTACTCGCTAGATGACGTTAGTTGTGTTTTCAACCAAGACCTAATGCAGAAGATAAAGCCATTTCGTCGTAATTCGACGAAGTACATGTTTTCGTTGCCTTCTCAAAGCGCTCGCCAAAACGAAGGCAAATGAGTTCTTAAGAAATGTTCAGCATCTCATCTGTCTCCCGCGAAACTCGTGTCATGATTTTTCAGCTAAATACCGCATAGCATATACGGAGCTTTGTATTATCAGTATTACAGATAAGCTTTACAGTTTGCATCCTTTGATGCTAATATGTCAGCTAAATGATCTGTGCCTCTTCATAGCTAGGAATTTTCAACCACTCATTCAAAGCAAGGGATCATTTCTTGAATTCTTAAAAACACGAGGTCGATTTTTTTATTTTGGGCCCAGCATTTAATCAACCATTCACATCCTGGATGGCCTCGAACAACTCGAGCAACTCAATTATTAAGCCTTTCAATTAAAATCGTATAAATTATGTGACAGATGTTTTAATTTTTTTTTTTAGAGAAAAAAAAAAAAAAGAAAAGGCCTACACTAATTTATGCGTACACCTACATCTAAGCACTTACACAACCGAACACATAGAAATTTGTAAATATTATTTTAATTGAATTAATTATTTTTATTCAAAATATACAAAAAAGGAAAAAAAAAAAATATTTTTAGTAAACATTTAGTTGGCAAACAAACCATGCTATGCCTTCTGTCGTTCAATTTTCTGTCCATCACATATATACAAATATATATATATATATATATATATATACATATATACATACATGAGTATACATATATATAGATTTTGTAAATTTGTATTGTAAATGCAAGAAACAACACGAAAACCATGAACAAAACAAACAAACTCTCAAACATTTTGTACATTTTAAATATGAAGCTTAGGCATGGCAGCATAATAATGAATGGACCTCAACTACTCGTTATTGGCTAATTGGGAATTTCGCTAACTTTCGCTGAAAATAAATTCGAAAAAGAAAGTTAAATTGAATTTCACGAAATAAACCTAAAGGGAATAATTAGTTTAAATAAGAAAAAAAATTCGATTTTTTTCCCTTTTTCAGAACACTATTTGCACAAACTATTAACAATCGCTAAAGCTATGCGAGTAGAAATAAAAATGTTTAATAAATTATTTTAAGTATATTTGTTTGCTTGCTATTGATGCAATGTATATTTGTTTATTGATTTATTTATTTATTTATTTATTGATTCATTTATTCATTATACCTTACATCACGTGTGATGCAAGGCAATAGAAAGCTTGTGCGGATGTATGCGAAAGTCAGAAGGACTTGAGAGAGATCAACTTTTTATTATTCCGATAAATTCCGGATTAAGTTCTGAAGGGAGTTAAACTGTCCGACTGTCCGTTTGGCTTTCTTTTTGAAATATTTTGATCAAATTTGTTACATTGACAGAGTTTTACTCTAAAGACGAACGCCATTGAAAATGGCTCGGAACGAACCACTTCTTCTATCATCTTTTCTTTGAAAAAACGTTACATGCATACATGTAGTAGGATATTTTATAACAGGACTTGACCCAGTGTAGTACTTTTGCTTTTTTATATTTTTTTATATTTCATATACATCGGCATGTCATACTTATTTATATTTATTTATTTAATTTTTTTTATCTATAAATATGTAAATATATATATAAAATGGATATTTTAATGTGATGTGAAAAAGGCTTTCAACTTTTTATAGAGTGACATTAAAGAAATGAACTGTTTTGCCTTTAGGACTATCCTCAACGAATTTCATGCTTCTCAATAACTACTTTTTCCTTTCACCGACTAAGTGCCATTGGACTCGATCACTTTAATATCGTGGACATTTAATTCTGTAATTCTGTGATATGCGTTGGCCTCCTTTTATTAGTTGAAAATAGCTTCGACTTCTGATAACGTCACCCGAAAGGAATTTCTGTCAAGCAGTGAGCTTCCGCGGGCTTAATGGCATTTCAAATAAATCCTAGCATTGTAAATTTAATCACAAGCAGTAGATTTGTACCTTTGGTCTCAGTATTAAAATATTAAAACTGAAGCGAAAGAAGAAAGAAAATTGAAAATTTTTGCTTTATTTTAAAAAGTCGCTGCAGGGGCAGTGCTCGAAGAAGTGAACCGTTCCGAACCATTTTCAATAGCTTACGTCCGTTTAGAATCCGTCTAAATATCTGAACAACTGCGACCTTTTGGTTGAACGCAAATTTACAAAGGCATACATCACACGGACAGACGGATAGAGAAAGGCTTAAATCGATTCGAAAAATTATTTTGCAAATGATTATGAATCAATCGGTACAATAAAATTACATACTCCCGCACAAACTTAATACATTTTGTACAACAAGCAGTGTATGGCATAAATAATGAATTTATTTAGGTTACCTTTCGGGCGTTGAGTGAAATCGACCTATAAATCTTACAACTCTTCATAATTCGTAATTGAAAAATTAAAATCAAACGGTAAAGTTGATAATGTGTTAAGACCACTAGCCGACGGAAAGGTAAATCTACTGATGAAAATGTCGATGCCGTGAACCAAAGAGAGTGCACAAAAATCAGGAATAATGAAACAAATGTCGACCTCGAAAATTTTGACTTGCTTACGACACCACATGGAATATTCTTCATAAAGATTTGCATATCAGGGCGTGGAAAAATGAGTTAACCCAAAAAACGCAACCAATTGTCCATATGTCCAATGTATAAAAATGTTGCCAATTGGCTATAGAATAACTTGGAATTAACAATATCCTATCCTATCCTATCCTATTCTATATGCTCACTCATTGTATATCATTTTTTACCATAAGAGAAAATCAATTCTTCGTTTACCTTGATTATGAATTATGATTATTGTGAACAATGATTAATTAGTTTGAATGCACGTTTTAATAAACAACTTGCCTAAATTTAACGAAACTTTTTCGTGACTAAATGTGACAGCCTTTAACAAGTTAAAACGTCGAAGAGGAACACGAAGAAGTATTACAAGCTGACCTCATTGAAAATTCGAAACAAACGTGCAAACAAGCGAAAAGAACATCGCATGTGTATGCAACAATATTGATGATGCCTGTGATCGATTAACTGACGTAATTTAAAAAGCATCGAAAGTGTCTCAACAACAGAATCAAAGGTGAAAACACAAAAAAAAAAAACAGTTATGTTGTTACCATGTGTCTCCACACTATGTTCGCAAGCTCAACGAGAAAGGAAACTGCAAGAAATATTGCAATATAACTTAAAAACAGGTAAGAAAATTAAATTCGGCCGGGACCGAATCTTGTATACCCATCACCGTTTACCTCAAAGAGAGACAAAAGAAGGAAAAGAACAAAATTCTCATGCTCTATGGTGCAGCTGATTTCTCCTATTTTCAAAATAAGAGTTTTTGTCGCAGAGACATATGGACATTATGTCCTTTGAAAAGTTTAGGTCAATTCTGAATTCTTTTACAGATTTGTGGGCGGTATCTTCACTTTCGCTAACGGGAGAATGTTTAGCACAAATGTCACAAAGTTGCGCAAACAGACAGACGGACAGACGAACAGGATACGTGGATGCAAGATTTGAAATTGGCCAAGAGTTTGTATAATCTACGGGTGCTTTGGAGCTATAACATTGGGTAGGCGTGGTCAATTTTTTTCATTTTTGTGCAAAAATGCTGAAGCATCGACCATAGAATATGGTTTGAAATTTTTTGTACATTTATATGCTATAGTTTACGAGTGATAAGCAAAAAAGTAATTTTTCATTCCTTGTGAAAAACCAAGATATTCTCAGTTTACGTGATGGTGAGGGTGTAGCCTTCGACCGATTTTGTCCATTTTCAATACCAACCTGGGTGCAAGAACTTCCAATGTTTCTGCCAATGTTTGATTTTTACGGCCATATTTACAACAAACATTACACAGACGGACAGACGGGCAGACGTTCAAGCGAACAGATGGATATGCTTAAATCGATTTAGAATTTGCCGCTGATCAAGAATGTATAAACTTTATGGGGTCTCTGATGTTTCCTTCTGGGCGTTGCAAACGTTTTGACAAATTGAATACACCCTTCATCCTTCCGTTAAGGGGAATAAAAAAAGTCAGAGTACACAAGATACAAAGAAATTTCCAGTGAAATGTGCAGTTACAACATCATGGACTGCTGCATAGTCGTGTAAGATAAGTAGATAAGACTCGTGACTACTAAATCGGTGGTCGCAGGTTTAAATGTCATTGCGGTCTTGACAATTCTTTGTCCCAGCTATAGTGAGAGCTGAGTTGGTAAGTGCTTACAAAACATCCACTAAGCTCCTTTTAAGCTCTTTCTCTCTTTCCCCATTTCTTTCCGGTGCGTTACGCGCTCAAGGCGATTGGTTATGTCAAGAAGGACTAAAAAAACAACATAACCTCTAAAAATCAAAGCAAAAGATAACAAACAAAGAAATAATTTCGTCTATGATCGAATCCTTTACACCCACAACCGTTATTCGAAAAAGAGGCAAAAAAATAGTACATTTTTTTTTATTTAAAGAGTTTGGTTAGTTTTTTCTATTTTTGTAAAATTTATATCGTGTACGCCTAGGATAGTTTCTGAGCAATGAGCAAGAAACACGGAAAGCAAAGGTGTCCTCAGTTTACGTTGCATTGCGGACCTGCTCTTTGACCGGTTTGTTTTTGCGGCCAGGAGCATGTTTACGGCGAAAGACATTACGCAAACGGACAGACGGACAGACGGACATTCTTGAATTCATTCAGAATTTGATGCAGATCAAAATGCTGCGTATGCTTTGCGAGGCCTCTGATACTTTCTTCCGGAATTTTGAAACGTTCTCACAAAATGATTACATCCCCACCATTCGGTGATGGGTAGACGAAAGCGCAGATGAGTAGAAAGAATACTACGGACACACACGGTTGTGTTGCTAACGTTGCTAACCTAATCATTTATTATTTAACGTCATCATCACAAGCTAAACGTCACAATATGTTGCCAAAAATATTATCACGTAACCTTTACAAAGTGAAACGAAAAGTGAAAAGAAAAAAAAGGTCTAATAAGTAAAAAGAATGCTACGGATAAGCACAGCGATGTTGCTAAAGTTTTTCTAATCGATTTTCATCTAATGTTCTCACATGTTAAACGTCACAGAATAGTGCAACGAACACAACTACATAACCAAAGAAAATCGAACGATTGCTTAGGAAGAGTGAAAAGAAACTTGGTTTGGCGAAAAGAGGGAAAGTGTGTAATGTTCGTTAACAATTCAAGTTTCGACTTTTCAAGGAATTAAACAAAGCAAATTGAATGGAATTGGATTTCTTGAACAATATGATCTCGACAGAAGAATGCCTCATGCACGATGGCATTGACATAACTTGTGGTAGAAACGATTTTCGATAAAACACGAATTTCGGTGCAACGAAATGCTATTAAAAAATCCTCTATTTTTAGGAGATGAATAAATTCGTAATAGAAATAGTTTGAGATAAATCGTCGGTAACTGCGTAATGAATGAAAACCAAGGCATAAATTGTGGCCTCTTGTAGGTGGAATGTGAGAATATACGAATACCTAAAGATGAAAAGTGTAAAGTGTGCTTACACATGACTTGTCTGTGTTGCATGTATTTATTTGATGCATCGATATGTGTATGTATGTATGTATGTGTGTATATATATAGAAAAAAATATATATATTTATTGTTATTTTGAATAAGAGTATATTAACACAACAACAACAACAACAACCAAACACATTGATTAACACAATTAACACAACTGATGCTGTTAATGCTGCTGCTGCTTATGCTTATGCTGGATGCTGGATGCTGTAGTGTGATTGTTAACTAACATTGGCGGCCATCAATTAATATAGAACAACAACAAGAAAAAGAAAAACTAAAAGAAAAAAAAAATAAAAATAAAATCAAGAAAATAATTAAATCAACGAAAAAGAACTTGAAACGATAAACAAACAAACAAACAAACAAACGAACGAACAAAAGGAAAACCAACAACATTAACGATAATCATAATCATAATCATAATCATAATCATAATCATAATCATAATAATCATAATAACATTAAACATATCGTTAAACATATAGTTAATGAACATACCATTGGTCGTTGAATGATGTTCCAAATGCTCCAGGTCCACTTACTCTGCGTTGACTGGTATGTTTAACGTGCATTTTATTTCACTCGAAATCGCCGTAAACGATTCTCTCTATTCAACTCCTGCCTCTATCGTTTAAGCCAATCATCAGCATAAACATTTTGTTCGCTGTTTTGTTTGCAAAATAATTTTCAACTTAAATACGATTTAAATGCAAAGAGAATTATTTTTATTTTATTTTATTTTATTTTATTTTATTTTTAGTTAATTACACAAACAAAAAAAAGTAAAGTAAATAAATAAACGCAGCGTAACGTAGCGTGTATTAAACAGTTTATTGAAAATTATCATTGAATTGCTTTACAAAATCCTTTAAAAAGTCAATTTTAATTTTCTTTCTTCTTCTTCTTGTTATTTTATTGTTATTTTTTTATTTATTTATTTTTGTTTTTTTTTTTTTTTAATAAAATTGTTTTCGTTTTATTTACTTATTATTTAAATTGATGTTATATGCAAATCAGTTTAAAATTAATATGTTTATAACACACACGATACACACACAAGTGCAAAGAAGGTCGGTCGACAATTCTCTTTCCTTGTTCTTCTTGTTCTTTTTCTTTATTGATATTGAAATTATTTATGATTATATTGCTTTTGTGTTAAATTTATTTTCCTTTTGATAATGATTTTGATTAAAATTCTATTCAAATCAATTGCTTTACGTTCAGTTGAATTTAGTTTAGGTTTAGGTTAGGTTAGGTGGGGCATAAGATGGGATCTTTTTTTTTCTCTCTGTTCTTTTCTTTTTTTTTTTTTTACATAATAAACACTTTTTGTGTGTTTTTTTTATTTATTTATTTTTTTTATACATAAATGTTTACATATATATGTATATATACATAAGGTATATACATATATATATATATAAATAATTCTACGATGATGATGATGATGATGATGATGATGATGATTATGATTATGATCGTAATAATATTAACACAGTAAATAGTCTTAAGCCTGAATGATTATGTTTTACTCAAGCAAATCTAATGTGTTTGCTTTCCCGATTTTTTCGTATTTTTTTTTTTTTTTTTGTCAATCAATTACCAAAATCAAAATCAAATAAACTTCAAAGCTTATTACTCGTGTGTATTGCTTCTATGTGTCAAATATTACCCACACAAATGGATTCACAACAATAACAACAACTATGAACAAAAGCTTTCATTTTACACGTTTGCACGGATACACTTACGTACTGTATATATGCTTGTTCTTCATTCATTTTCATTATTTGTTGTTTTTCTCTTTTTCATTTTCATTTTCATTCAAGAACACACAGTGCACAGCAATAGTTCTCATCTAACCTAAAGCATAGCAACATTCCCTTAAGTATTAATTTTCACCTATAAAAATGTGTTGTTCGACTGCAAAACCTATTTGAATTTATTTCGTCGTCTTCTTCTTCTTAGTATTATTATTCTTCTCCTGGGAGTCCGCAAATCAACAACAGATTGCTTGCTAAGTTTTGTAAACAAAGGTTCAATGGGGACTCGAGCTTCTTTACGTAAACCTTAATCAAGTCGGCATATATACGTCTGTATTATGCGTATTATGACGTCTGCCACATAAATAATATCATTTCTATCTTTCCCGTGCTTCAATTAATGTTCTTTTCATTATATACTTTTTATACCCTGGAAGACTTGTCGTACAAAGGATTATTAAGTTTGTGGGGACATATGCAACACTCAGAAGCACGTGCAATAGACTCATCTTTTACTATATAAAATCACTCACCATGTAAGCTTGTCTGTTCGCCTGTCTGTCTATCCGTCTTGTTCTCTTGTCTTCAACCAACAGGTCGCAATTTTTGAGATATTTTAATGAAATTTGATATGCCGAAGTGTTTCGGGCCAAGCACGAATGCCATTGAAAATGGTTCGGATCCGGCCACTTTTTCGACAATTCCCCATGTAAAGCCTTGTTATGAAAGGTCATTATACAAATAACTATATTAAACGAACTGCTGTAGGATTTTGAATGGGAGGGTGTGTTCTACTGTAAAAAGTTTTCACTTGTTTATATATTTATTCATATATACATCGCAGAAGGACGAGTATAGACTCATTTTGTCATAATACTTGGAACACCCAAAAGGAAGTTTCCGAGACCTTATAAGATATACATATTCTTCCTTAGCTTGAATTTCTGAATCGATCTAGACGTGTCTGTCCGTCAGTTTGATGCGTGCTGCTGATACTTTCCCAGTCGCAAAAATGGACAGATCGACTTCAAATTTGGTAGAGACATTAGAAATTCTTGCGCAGAGGTGGGTTTTGAGATTAGGCTGCATTGCTCAAAGGCCGCGCAGTGGGATGTATGAACGCTGTATGCTTTGTTAAGAAAACTAGGTACTAAATGTAGTCAACCTTGTAAGCACTTGAAAAACCAAAACCAGATAACGGATTGCGCGGCCCCATGTCAACCAAGAGATCTCCGATTGTCTCTTCGTTTGGCATTCACAAAACACACTTCACTGACATCGAAATCATCCCTTTCATAGCTTTTTGCTACTAACGGTACTCAAATTCAAATAAACTGAATAATAATTTTACAACACGATTTTAGCTTTCGTACGTAGTTTTTATACCTTTGCCTTATAGATTCAGATCTCTCAAGCGGCTTTCATCTATTACCGGACTTAAAAAACGCGACGTTTAATTGGTGGATGGTTACTACACCTGCAATCTTTATTCTGGAAGTGCCTATTAGACTTAGCACCACGATGACGCAACCATGCGATACCTGTGACGGAGATTCTATTCCTTTCCACAATATATCCGTTTAAGTTATTCGACAGTGTTAATGTCGTGTTAACACAGTAAAGCCAAATAATATGAGAAATAATTCTTTCTCTTTTCTTTTCGCTCTCTCCCTCTCTCTCCTTCTCTCTCTCTCTCTGTCTCCCTCTCCCTTCTCAGCATGTATATTTCGAAGTCTTTGAGTTTAAGATAGTCTAAGAACTCTAAGCCACCTAAGAGATAGATTTGAAGCCCTTAGCTTTTTGTAAAGGAAATTCACTTTACCCTAATTGCCATTGTTGTCCCTTGGAAAAGTAGTCAGATTGAGCCGAGCAAGAACAACCCAGAAACGCGCTTCGGAAATTCCTGAGACCATTAAACGCTACCATTATATTCTCATATAAGCGACTCTGTAAAAGCGACTTTTTCCCTTGGTTGTGTTAACCTGTCCCCGAATTTTTTTTACAGCAAAAATTTATTTATATATATTTTTGTAAAATTTTCGTTCAATAAAACTAATTAATGCGTTTTGAGGGTTTTTGAAATTAACATTTCATAAAATTTGGTTGTTCTTCGAAACGTTTCAATTTTCTGCCAGTGCCGTACTCATGTAACTCGAGTAACGATCATTTTAAATTAGACTTCGGGCGTGAATCTAGTGATGTAATATGATATGATTAATATATGTAGCAAGTTTCGATATTCGCTCATAAAGATCCACAGAACTTAGATGGACGTGGATGGATGTAACTAATAAAAAACATACATTTACATACATGTACATTAACAACAATGAATTTAAGGTAAGCAAGAAAACGACTCTCGCCTGTAACCAAATTTTTATAGCCGACAACTTTGCTGTAAAGAAAAAGCTAAAGAGAAATGAAATTTCACTGCTTTATGGTATTTTCTACTGGTAAGGTCGATTCATCCTTGCAATATAGGTAAGCATTTTTATCATTACATCGGTTGAATGTTGCGAAGATTAACTTTTTCTTTCGCTTTTCAATACAGTGGTAAAAAAGAAATTCCAATGAAGTCGGTATCTTCATGAATGCAGATACACAAACGGACTGACACGGCAGACGGGTCTACATGGATCTTGAAAATGTTCTTATCAAAAAAAATATGTCTCCAATCCTTCGGTAGTACATACAATAAAATTCTTGTTTACAGTTATATCAACAGGGCCTGTACCCGCGATTTTGCACAGGCATCTCCACTAAACGTTAAATGAACGGGTTTTAGAAAATCAATTGTCTTTCAGATTTCGTAGATATACGATTATGAAATTTGTCTTTGATGATCCGCTTGCTTCTCAATTTAAAAAATCTTAACTCACTCACACGATAGAAAACTACTTTATAAATATTTTCTTGTTCTTATTTAAAACAAAAATTTAAAAATAAAAAACAAATTTTAAATTAATTTAAATTTTAAATTCAAGTCCTTTGAGAAAATATGTGAAAAAACATATGTACTTGTGGTTTAGCGCAAAACCAATTAACTAAGAACCTAATAGAACTAAAGAGAATTTGTCCGGTTCCTAAGAATTGCTTTCCTTTGCGTTGATGTTTTCAGCCTTTCATGAATGTTTTTGAAAATATGCGAATTTCGTTTCATTTTTTTAATATCAAATAGAAACTTAATAACATTTTAAGAGGAAGTGTTCGCTTTTAAAGAATTGCTTTCTCTTTTCTTCTGCTTTGGCAAAAAGAAAATGAAAAATTAATGATTTCATCTTTTCCACCATAAACTCGTTATTTGTTGAATAATTTCTTTGAAATCTAATCTAAAAAACAAGTGAGAAAATTATATTCGGCGCGTGCCGAATCTCGCATACCCGCCACTATACTTTCTGCTTTCTACTCTCCAAGTGCTTTTCTATGAGACCCATATCGCTGGTGTTATTAACAAAAAATTATTCCACTAGGTGGCGGTGTCTATCATATTCATTTTAGAATTAACCCACTTTTACGCGGTGTGCAAAATAGTTTTAAACATTCCGTCTTGTGTGCCTTATGTTAAATAAGCTCAAAAAAGGGGTAAAAATAAGATTTAATCATTTGTAAGTTTGTGTGGATGCATGGCCGATTTGTCCCATTTTTGCATGTAAACAATGGAGGGCTTGTTTCGTAAAGTAAATTTGGAAAATTTCAGTCTTATAAATTTTATAATTTCTGAGAAACGAGGAAAAACCCACAAATTTTTGTTAAGAAAAGCGGAGTTGCGTTCGGTTGAGTCTCCACTGCGGGCTTCTGCCTTGACCAGTTTGGCCCATTTTCAATAGCAACAAACTGCGTGCAAAAACTTCCAAATTTGAAGTCGATATCTTCATTTTTGCGACCAGGAGAGAAATACCGCACAGAAACAAAGACGGACAGACATGGTTTAATCAACTCAAAATTTCGCGCTGATCAAAAATATACATACATACATACTTTATAGGGTCTTTGAAGTTTCCTTTTCAAAATAAGTTCCTTCTAAAATGAGTACACCCCCGTCTTATAATGGAGGGTATAAAAAAATGGAATACCTTAAATGATTGTTCTATTTGAACCTATTGCAACCCTTAAGCGATGGTATCCTTCAACCGCTTGCTCTTATGCTTTACAAGTCGGGCAACAGTTAATGTTTTGCCTTAAGCAAGAGACGAATACTGAAGCTCTATACTGTATAACTAGAATGTATATGAACTTGTGTTTTGTAAAGGTTTTTTTTTATTACAATTGTTGTTGTTGTTGTTGTTGCTGCTGACAGTGATGTTTGTATCGGTATTGGTCTTGTATACGTGTGTGTTTGTGTGTGGGTGTGAGTAGGTTAGGTGGGTATGTATGATGCGACACACCACAGTAAATGCATATATAAAAGGACACGAACACATTTGTGTGTCAGCAAATACATTAAAAAAGAGGGTGGATGACATGATTTCACTAACTTACTTAAAAAACGACAAGAACAACAACAACAATAACAATGCCACAAATTTATAAAAAAAAAATAAAAAAAAGAACAAAAAACGAACTACAAAATTAAACAACATTCCTTGGACGTTCAAAGATTAGTCTAAGGTTGAATTTTTAGGTTTCAAAAAAGAAAAGGACTGTAACACAATACGAAATGTTTTGAAAATGTATTGAGTGAGTGAAAGCCTGTAAAAAAGGATAATGCAAGAGTGTTTAGATGAAAAACAAAGATGTATAAGGCGAAGGTTGTAACGGTAAGCTTACATGAAGGATTTAGGTAAAGGCCTTTAGTTTATCAGTTATATTGTTGTTGTCGTTGTTATTGTTGTTGTTATTGTTGTTCTTTTTTTTTTTCATTTACTGTTTCTAGTCATTAGAGACATTAAATATTAGGTAAGTAAATAAGTAAGCGAATGATTAACTAACACCATAAATATGATATGATAGGTAAGTAGGTAAATAGGTGGATGGGTGGGTGGATAGGACAAGGTAGTTATGAGCAAGTGAGTTTGCTATCTTCACGATTGCAAAAACACTTGCAAAACGATAAATATAAGGTGAAGTCATAATATAATTGAATTATAAAATGTGTGAAGAACTTTTCGTAATTACTGGAGTTGTTTACATTTCGCTTTACGCTAATAGCCTGGCCACACTGTTACACTGAATACGCAATACACACACAGTTGAATTTGCTCGTTGTTATCCGGAGTTTTTCAAGCAAGCAAATATGACTTAAATCAAATCGATGATGATACGGTTTTTATTGAAGCTTTTTTTTTTTATTTTTCTTTTTTTGTTAGTTTTTCTATTTAATTACAGATAACAGGTACTGTTTGTGTTTTTTTTTTGTTTTTTGGTTGTTGTTGTTATTATTTTTGTTTTCAATTCAATTATTTTATAATTATTCCATGCGAAAAGCAGATACACACGCGACAGTTTTTATTTTTGCTTTTTTTTGCTTTTTTTGTTGTTTTAAATTTATTCTCTTATAGTATGAAAGAAAATATAAAGGACGATAAAAACGAGCAAAAGATTTATTTGATTATATAATTATTCACTTTTCCTATTGAATATGACCGATACAATAACCATGTTCGTCATCGTTTCAACAAACACATACTCACACACACGCACACACACGCATACGTGTATACCCACATACATATAGACGCACACTAACACGGGCATACTTTCACTTGTAACGCGCACACTGGCCCAAGTGCATGCTTGAACACACACACGCAAACACAAAAACACATACCAACTAACTAACAAATCATTCCCTTATATACCAGACACCCAATGCTGCTGAAGTAAGTGAAAAACTGAAACAGAAATTTCGCAAAAAAAAAAAAATATATATATATATATATATATAAGCCCACACTCAATAAGAGGTGGCACTAATAGGAAAATTTCATATTTTCATATTTTCCCTTTAATCTAAAAAAGAAAAAGCATAACTCTTTTGTCATTTTCTCTTTAATTGTAATGATTTTCGGTTTGAATTTCGTTGGCAAGAACAACTTTTCATTTCAATCGAGTCTGGACCGTTTTTATTTGTTTCTGATTTTCGTTTTCCTTTTTTGTTGTCTTTAGATTTAGCTTCCCATAGATTTCACTCTCATTTATTTAATCGATTCATTCAGCCTTCATTCAATATTTTCATCAAAAAAAAAAAAAAAAAAAAACATTAATTTATATATATATATATATATGTATATATGTTTCTTCCTTCTATTGCTTTACTTGCTTTTCTTCAACTTGTATGTGAGAAAAACTTATTCAAAAACTATTTGAAAAAAAGGAAAAAAACGAAAACTTGTTCTTGGCTTTTATAAAATATTTTTACATAACAATCTTTTTTTTTCTTTCTTTTTTGCTTTATATCTACGTAAGAGTATAACTGAAAAGTTTTGATTTGGTGTGTTTTTGGGGCTCTTTTTTGTTTTTTCGATAATTTCGTATCATTTAACCAAAAGTTTAATTATTTCCATTTTATTTTATTTTTTTCTTTGTTTCCTAATCACTGTTAATATACGTAGGTATATACATATATATATATATATATGTATATATATATATATATTTTTTTTTTTGTTAAATTTCTTTATTAAACTAAACGTTTCGAATGGCCCACGAGTAATAAAGCTGACGCGTTCTTTATTCGCCTATTTTGTGACGACGACTGTTATTCAACTTGTTTTGTTGAAAATCAATAAAACAAAGAGCATATCCTGTAAGTCCTTTAAAGCTTTCTTCACATTCTCTCTCAATCCGACATTTTACTCTGTTTTTAAACTCTCTCTCTCTCTCTCTCTCTCCCACTCTTCCGCCCGATAACGAATGCATGGCAAAATACGAAAAATGAAAGCAAATCAGCTTTTTTCACATAGTTTCTAATAAAGTCGGTTACTTTTCCTTTTAAAAAAAAAAAAAAAAAAACAAAAATAACGAAAAGTAACTCAAAATTTCTTTGCAACAATAACAAAATTTTCATTAAAGTAAAATACATCTTAAAAAATAACAAGAACAATATTCAAATAATATAAACTGAAAATGGAAGACAAAAATGTATAAAAAATATTTACTAATGTTTACTATATTTAAAAAACATTTTTTTTTACAAATTTTTTTCTATTTAAACTTACAACACTAATTTGGAAATTTTGTCCCTTCTGTACATTAGTCTATGACCCGAAAGGCCAAAAGGCAGTTTTGTTTTTTTTTTGTGTGAGTATATGGTACGTTACCCCTTACAGCCTAACTTTTTTTTTATAATTTTGAATTTAAATAAATTCTTTAAAAAAACTAAAGTGAACGCTAGAATCCCAATGTGAATAATTCGACTCCCGTCAAGCCTGAAGGAATTGAGATGATTAAATATGGAAAAGTGCTTTTTCCATTAGCCATTTCTCTAGGACTGCTTGAACTTTTTAAATAGGACAAATTCGAAAGACAACGATTCTTGAACGCACCCCCGGCGGATATACCGTTCTTGCCTTTCCCAGACATTTTCAAGCAGAATTC
This sequence comes from Glossina pallidipes, assembly GCA_000688715.1. Lineage (NCBI taxonomy): Eukaryota > Metazoa > Arthropoda > Insecta > Diptera > Glossinidae > Glossina > Glossina pallidipes. Next base: position 242,097 of record KK500010.1, on the reverse strand, counting down.
TAAATCTAAAAGCGCATGTTTACTTTTAATAACTCAAAGCTTCAAAGTCCAACAAGCTCAATAGCGGATTTAGCGAACGAAATAACAAAGTTAGATTACTACTTCTTCTTCTTCTTCTTAATAAGATTCATCTGGTTAAAAACCTTTCAATACAAATCAAAAAATAGTCTAAAATATCAACTATTGTTACGCACTACAGTACGTACGCAACATCCAAAAGGGCTTGAGATAGGCCCACCTTTTATTATATATTGTATCAATCCAGAATCATTGTCCTTCCGTCTTTCTGTCTTGGTTTCTTGCGTTCAACCGACAAGCCGCAATTATTGATATATCTTGATGAAAATTGGTACACGGAAGCGCTTTGGCCTAAGAACGAAAGCTATCGAAAATGGTTCGGATTGAATCACTTTTCAGACCGCTTCCCTTATAACGGTTGATTTTGAATAGTCGTTCGCTATATTAATAAATGTAGGGTGGTGTAGGATACGTAATAGTGGGCCGTGTCCATCCAATTTACCTTCTGCCTTGAAAACTCTCACAACGCTGACGTAGAAAATCCTAAGAATCTATGGAGAAATGTACATGAAAGCATATTAACAGACATTTAGACATTTTTACAATCTCTGAGACTAGCTGTTAAAGGATGATGTTCATTTTGAACACTACCCTCGGTTTATAACGGCTTTAACGTTATATGGAACAGTAGTTATACCCTCTAGCGAACAATGATCTGCGATAAAAGGAACATTTGCATCTAAGTATAATTCTTCATCTCATTTTTGGCATCAACAGAACGCCCCTCACAAAGGATGCGATTTAATTAACCTAAAATCTCATTAAAACATATACATTCAGTGGAGTCACAAAAGGGGAGTTTTAAAGAAAAGATCTCTACCTATCTAACAATGAATATATACAATGATCTAACTCTTCATATTCAATCATCTCAGCGGATTAATTTTTTTTCTTAATATAAAATTATTTTTTTTACCGCAAACCACATCACAAACACAATAACGAAACCCTTATGAACATCTAATGGTAGTTTAGATAATGCTCCTGAGTTGCTGGGAGAGAAAATGAAAAATTTACGTTTCTCTTTAATGCGTGGCAGTGTTGCACATTGTCCCTGATACCAAAGACCACTTAAGCCGTTACTATTCTTCGCTACTATGCACATTTCACGAGCTTCATTTGATTTACTCCTAAACATGGTGACTGGTATCTCCGCTTTTCTCAAGTAATACGGAAAATCCTGTTGATATAAAATATTATTAAGCGTATCACGTACATATACTGTAAATTCAGCCACATCGCGTGAATTGTGAGCCAACCAACGGACGGTAATTTTACCATTCTTGCTGGAAATATATACATATTTATATACAAATACATTTCGTTGTAAATTATTGTAAAGCTTTCAGTTCGACTTACTTGGTTATATCTCGAAATTTGACATCTGTCAATTTTTCATAGGTTGTGCCATTAAATCTTTCTTTCTCTTCCTGAGAGCATTGCAAATTTTCATCTTCCGTTTGTAATAGTAAACGATCTTTATTAAATATCGGAGTATCGCATTTAATTTCATTTAAGTCCTCTGTCAGTTCTGTTAGCTCGGCCATATAATGTTTTAAAGGTCGTACAGCGCAATTGCAATGCAAAGGATTCCCTTGAAAACGTACAATAGTGTCATTTCTCATATTCCATACCAAACTAAGAGGATGTTCGTTGAAACTATTGTTACTTAAATCGATTAACTCAAATCTTGGTTCCTTTAAAAACTTCTCAAAGGGCAGACGATAGATTTGATTGTTTTGCAAATAGATTTGAGTTAAATTTTTAGGTAAATCAAATAAATGCTCTTCGGAAGATAAATTACTCAATTCATTGTCGGAAAGATCCAAATATTGTAAACTCGTGAGATTTCCTAAAACTCCTGTAATTAAAAACAAAAATAAATAATAGCATACTTTGAAAATTTCGTTATCTAATTTCTCACCTCTTCTTAGATCATTGATATGATTATGCGACAAGTTCAATTTATTCAATTTCTTTGTCCCAAATGTTATATCGTACGTTAGTACAGGCATTTGATTGTAACTTAAATCCAGATAACGTAAATTATACGGGATGTATTGGTTCTCCGGGAAGGTTTTCTTTGTTACAAAACTTATTTTATTATGACTTAGATTCAAATCTTCTAAACTTAAGAGGTCATCAAGTACGCCATGAGTTTTATTATCTAATTTTGTTAGAAAATTATATGACAAATCTAATTTACGCAGAGATGGCAATCCTATGAAAGCATCATTCGGTATAGTTTCGATGGCATTCGCTGATAAATTCAAATTCAAAAGTTGCAATAAGCCCTCAAAGGCACGCTTACTAAAAAAAATAAAAAGTAGAGTCAATTGTAAAAGAAATTCCATTAAGAATCGAAAGCTATTTGAAACGGAAAAGTGAAGCTATGCTGTGTACAGTATTAAAACGTTGTCTAATGTGCACATTAAAAAAGTTTTAGTGCAGGGAAAATGGAATGTGGACGTATGGAGATGTGTACATAAGAAAAGAGAGAGAGGGAGAGAGAGAGAGGGCTGATAATAAGATGTGAAAAGGTATAGATAGGGAGAGAAAGAATGCGTGTAGAGCAAATTATAAAAGTAGCAATAGTAATGGCAGTATACCTTATTTCTTTTACTCCATTATTGTGTAAATTCAGTTCAAAAAGAACCGGTAGCTTGCCGAAAGCATTCTTCTCCAAAACCGTGATATTATTGTGCTATAAGATCAATAACAAGAAAAGACAAAATTAAATTCGAACTATTATATATGGGCGATTAAAGGACGGTTATTCATTACCTCCAAGTATAAGTACTGCAAAGTAGTTAGACCAGCCAAACAGGCGGCAGGCGGTAGACTAATATTATTTTCTCTTAACACCAATTTCTGCAATACCAATAAGCCCGTGAAACTGTTCTCTTCCAAAGAATTTTCCAATTGATTTCTACTTAAATCTAAGAAAAGTAACGAGTTCATAACCGGCCATGTCTCGGCTGGTATGGCATGTAAATTATTATCGGTTATATACATTTCATTAAGCGAAATGGGTATTTGGAATAATTTCTCTAAACGATTGTAACTTAGATCCAGCCAACGTAAACTGGTTAGTTTAGCTAGGGAGCCACGAACAACGTTTGTTAAATTATTATGGCTTAAGTCCAATTCCAGTAAGGTGGGTAAAGTTCCAAACATGGAAGATTTGATTTCTTGCAAATTATTATGACTGATATTAAGCAAACGCAGGGAGAATAAAGTTTGAAAGACACCATTGAAAATGATGCTAATATTGTTGTAAGCCAAGTCGATGGTATGTAATTCGTAAAGTTTAGGGAATGTACCTTTAGGCACCTGAGTGATATTGTTATAGGAAGCGTTCAGAACTCTTAGCCCTGTCATATTCTGCAAGGGAATCTGAAAGTGGAAAATTCATTCTGTAGATAGTTTGCTTTTCTTAATTAACAAACTAACTAACATGGGCCAAATTGGTGAGAAAGTTGTGACTTAATTGAAAAACGGTAGCGAATGTGGTCTCGTCGAAGACATTTTTGGAGAAGTTTGCTAAACGATTGAAAGACAAATCCAATACCGTTATATTCACGCAGTTCTCAAAAGCTTTCGGTTGTATGGTCTCCAAATTGTTATGCGAAATATTAATGGAAGCCTGATAAATATCTTTAAAGGAATTCTTCTCAATTATGGTGATATTATTTTCAGCCAAATCTAAGATCTGCAAAAAATTACAGTTTATTATAATCTCAAATAAGTGAAAAAATTTCATTAATTACCTCGATATAATTAAGCTGAGTAAACATTTGAAATTCCACTTTCTTTAAAGCATTGCGGGCCAAATCAATTGTGCCAATACGAGCTACAGATCCAAATGTACCACGACCAACATCCGATATGCGATTATCACTCATATACAAACGTCTGATAAATAATTTCAAAAAACACAGTTTAATTTAATTAGACTTAGAATAAAACAGATAGATAGCACCCCTTAGATACTTAACAGATTAAATTGAAACAATTTTTGAAGTTAAAATAGATTGTAAATTGGCTGTTATCAGCGAAGTAAAGAATTGTTCTCTCTTTCTCAACATTTACTTCAATTGAGGCACAAAACTAAAAAAACCAATGGATTTTTAGTACCAAGGTATTGTAACAAAAGTAAAAAATAAATATATTCCAGCAAATATGCACCACTAAGCAATTAAGATAAACCATTCGGAGCGAATGCTGACAACAAAAAGGAGGTCGACATTTGGACTTGATTAAGGAAAAGTTTGTCTAAAAATGTAAAAAGGCAGTAGGAAAGAGAGGAAGATCGACAGAGGATTTTTTTCGAATGCTTGTAGAATCCTCGCCTCTGAGGTGAGGCGCTGCTGGCACCTTTATTCGATTCGATAAAAAAAAAAAATTGTCAAAATATCATGCAAACAACAAAAAAGTATTTCATACTCAACGATATCTCTGTAATCAAAAATAGCGGACAAGATACAATGGCATTCATTTGTTTTCTCTTTGACTTCACGGGCTTGATGAAAACAGCTATCAGAATTGTTTTACAATATATACAACGTATAGTTTTCGAAAACGCAACAATTTTAGAGAAGAGTGTAGAGGTAAGTATTTACCTTAGAAACCGCATACCTCTAAAGCTGTTGGCATCCAAACGTTGAATATTATTGTGCGATAAATTGACAACTTTAAGTACTGAATTACGGGCAAAAGTTCCACTACGATAAAAAAGAACATAAGATGTTAAAAGTAAACCTAAAATAATATGACTCCTCTTACAACGCACCGTGCCAACTCATTTAGGGAATTATGCGATACATTGCACCATCCCAACTTGGTAAGATCGGAAATATGCTGTGCTTCTAATTTCTTGATTTTATTGAAGCTTATATCCAACACTTCTAACTCACGTAGATTTTTAAATTGATTCTTTTTCAAATTTTCTAAACGATTACCATGCAAGTCTAACGTTTTCAATTTTCTTAGAGGCTAAAAATAAAGAAACAAGAAGTTAGTATAGCGTAAACAAATTTTAAATTCCAAAAAAATTACCTGAAATAATTCAATTGGAAAGTCGTTCAAGGGGCCGTTAATAACACGCACAACCTCAACCTTATTAGAAATCTCTTGGTCTACAAATAAGTTCTTATGCAAAGTTGTGAAGTTATGGCCATCAATGATTAAATGTGTCAGTTTGCCCAAAATCTAAAAATGGAAAAAGTTTCTTTTCCGTTAAATGAACGGGAGATAATGATTTCGTTGCGTTTTGCTTACACCGAATGAATACGGACTAATTTGAGCTAGATTGGTATTTAACAGAGTTAATTGTTCTAAGCTTCTGTTCAAACCGTAGAACACGAAATCTTCTATAGCGACTAAAGGAGAGTCAATAACAGTCAATAAACGCGCTCGAATCTTTGCAAACAAAGGACCATAGAAACGCTCTATCGAAAAAGAAAACAAAAAACGCAAGACAAAAAGTTTAAATTTTCTTTAAATTAGTATCCAACTTACCGAAATAGCCTTTATTAATAGTTAAATGCTCTATGGGCAATTCTAAAGCGGCTAAGTTTTGCAGAGCCACCGATAAAGTGGCTAAATTGGTGTTATCACAGACAACATAAACGCCAACGTCACTGCCTTTGATACAGCGGCACGGATAAATTACTTTAGATCTTTGTTAAATAAACGAAAATACATTTTTTGATGCTTTCATTAATTTTAGCACCTACCTAATTGGACACCTATATTTAGGCTGACCGTAAACATAATCGGAACCAATTACATATCCGCACATCGCTAATACCATGAATAGGGTAAAAGTCAAGGTTTTATTAAGAATTTCCGTATGCATTGTAAACATATCGAGTTTAGAAAGCAAATATAAACTTTGATTCGTAGGAGTACTGCGACTGATGCGATTAGCTCGGTTCGTTTGGCCGTCTATTTCGTACAACTGGTTCGTTGCTGAAGTCTTTTGTTTAATTTCAAAAACAAGAAAACAAACGCTCTTGTTAACATTTTTTTAAGGTCTTAGTCACATTTAATTAAACTAGTTTAGTGATTGTAGTCTTACTTAATTAAAAAGACATTGCATAGCAAGCACAGCGAGCAAAAAGAGTCAAACATAAAAAACCAGAATAAAAAAAGAATAACAATACACTTTCACTTATTTACTTAACAAACCAACGAATGCACTTCATTTTTTTCAAACACATAATAACCACAACCAATTAGTTTACTATAACACACAAACAAAACGTAATAATATCAACAAAATGTAACGCACCCGCGTTTTAAACTAAACTTCAACAAATCTTGATTGCAAATAAAACATTTTTTTTTGTTTTGCTTTCAGTAAAACAATGTGGCAACGCTAATGCCGACTTGTTACCATGTAGCCAACGTAGCGATTTAACGCGTCATACCTTGTTAAGTCATTCTGCGTAAAAAGTTTTACAGATCATATTATTAAAAACAATAAAAGCATCAAAACGAACATATGGAATATTTTCAGTTTGCTGAAGCGTCGACATTTAAATTGAAAGGAATAAAATTTAGGCACTTCGAGCTTAGAAATTTAGACTTTAACAACTGGTCATATGAGAATTTTACAATCAAAACCCATAACCTAACTCTTAAAGAATAGTAAAGATTCTTATAACACTCTACCGGTCTAAGAGATTTTATACAAATGTTGCCTAATAGACATGACTTTCTTCGAAGACCACTAACGAACTTTCGATTGAAAAGAAAAAAAAACCAGCTAAATAGCACAGATATACGATTTCTAATTTTTCCTAAAATAATGTATTGTATACATTTTAAAGATATCTAAGATTGCTTTATCCGTTTTCTAATCTTTCTAATTTCTAAAATGTTTAAATCTTAGCGATAAAAATAGAAAAATACCAATAATTAATAAAGAATCTTTATTAATCCATGCAAGTTACCGCTTCTGGATTGTATTTTGATCATAATTCATGTAAGTTGCCGCTTCTGCATTGTATTTTGATCATAATTAAATGCAAATTAAAAATAAATGGTTATTGTTTTTTGCTTTCCATTTCTTACAAAGCAATCCATTGTATAAATCAAAATTGAATTTTATAAAACAAATTAATTTGTATATATTTTTGACATATTTCTGCAATTTTCCGCATTACATATGAGCATTATATATCCGGATATTTTCGTTACTGCTTCTTTTATTTCTATTCTCAATAGGCAACTTTGAATGTACATTGTCTCACCGCGAGTTTTGTTAAAATTGCCATAAATAAAACTAACAGCTGTTGCAAACAGATTGTTTACAGAAAAATACAATCGGCGAAAATATATGAAAAAATCATACTTGAGCTTAGTTTTATGTTAAAATAATTTGACATTTTTGCGCAGATTTTTAATTTGCCATGCGTAAACGGGAGTTGGTTTTGTAGGCCATAATACGCAACAGAACCGCATAAATCAACAACTCGTTTATGAAACTAATATTGATGTTTTATCCGCTGTAAGGATCTTCCTAATCCATAACAATTTTTCTAATCTTTAACCATCGGAATTTTTCTCGAATCACAACTTTGGCTTGTTTTCAATTTTATGATTAATCTTCTCTGCTTAAGTATCGTGGCGGTAAAACTTACGGATTTCATTTTCCAATATTCTCATCGCGACGTAAAGAAAGATCCGTCATCGTTTATAAATATATATATGTCCATTGCTGATGTCTAGTGACAACTATTTTCCCCGCCACATGAAATTGATTTTCGAGGATCGACACGTACAATCGATTGTTTTGTTTAACAGTTCATATTAATAACAAAATATAATAAAAAAAATTTAGATAATAATAGCTTCTGAGATCCCGGCTTGTGCCATATATCCCGTAAATAGTTTTGTATTTATTTTTTTCTTTAATTAATTTTTTAAAAAAATGTTTTTATATAATCAGTTAATTTGATTTGAAGATCTGACCAAACACGAAACATAGAAGAAGAAGGTGGAAATGAGTTTTCGAAAGGTCGTATAAAAATTAGTTTATTATAATCTTAGAAGCCCTTGTTTTTAAATATTTTTTTCAGTGCAACAATGTGGCAGTGTTAGATTTAAATTGCAATCAGTATTGCCAGTTTAGTATTTTTGTCATTTTATAAAATGCGTAATAGGTTAAATCACATAAATCGATTTAAAATCAACCTATATAATGTTTTTTTTTGTACGAATAGAACATGAAATTATTTTCAAATTCACCTGCAACTGTGTTATGAATCAAAGGACTTAACACCGCTTCACTTCATTAATTTTCATATGCATGCATGTGGAAATTATAGGCTTCTCTTCTTTCAGCATGAAAATATATGATTTTTGCAAATGTTATTTGAAAAACCTGGAGTGTTTCTTTTCGTTCTTTAGCAGAGCTTAATGTCATTGCTGTTTAATTCAACTTGGAATTTGCTTATGAAAAGAATTTTATTAATGCGAACAAGGAATTGAATTGAATCCATTGAATTTAGACATTTTAAAAATATTTCTTTAATTTTTTTAAAGATATTTTATACAAATTTAACAACTTCTATAAAAATAAAAAACTGAAAAACCGAAGCAAAATTTTGTTTTATTTTTATTTAATATTCTTAACGTTATTATTTACCTGATTCAACAATTGTGACTAATTTTCCCTGTATGCAAATGCAGCACTGTGTTTTTTACATGTGAGTATCATTATTAGAGTATGTTCTGTGTGAAAAACAAGCGGGAGAAATATTCTTTGCTCCCGTTTTGTGCCGCCATTGATAAATGCACCAATCAGTGTTGCTATTTCACATACTACTATAATACATGACGAAATTTTCGTATACATGTACGAAATTGTGCGAATGAGTTTGTGTAAAGGGAGAACGCGATTTTATTTGCTTCACTACGGACAAATGTACAGGCCGCCATTATAGATTTGATTTTTGTACCAAAAAGTTCGATTGCAAGGAAATAACCGCCAATTGTTTTTTTTTCCATAAAATACAAATATATTCTTGTCGTACAAGAAAGAAGTGTCAAAAGAAGTGCATTTCGAAACTAAAAGAAAATTAAGTAAGAAAATATACATTATGAGCTATCAGGTAGATGCATTGAATGCTGCACATTTGGAGTTGCAAGGAGGTAATGGTGCGGAATTGAGGCGCCCATTTGACCCCACAGCTCATGACTTAGAATCAACATTCCGTCTAACACGTTTTGCTGATTTAAAAGGCCGCGGATGCAAAGTTCCTCAGGAAGTATTGGGAAAGTTGGTAGCTGCTCTTCAGCAAGATTACTCGCTACAAGATCAAGATGCTCAATTTATGAATATGGCTATCCCACGTATTGGTATTGGTCTAGATTGTTCTGTCATACCTTTACGCCATGGTGGTTTGTGTTTGGTACAAACCACCGATTTCTTCTACCCTATTGTCGATGATCCGTATATGATGGGTAAGATTGCTTGTGCAAATGTACTCAGTGACCTGTACGCGATGGGTGTAACAGATTGTGATAACATGTTGATGTTATTGGCTGTTAGTACAAAAATGACAGAAAAAGAACGTGATGTGGTTGTACCTCTAATAATGCGTGGTTTTAAAGATTCAGCTCTGGAAGCTGGCACAACAGTGACTGGTGGTCAAAGTGTAGTAAACCCTTGGTGTACTATTGGTGGCGTAGCATCAACTATTTGTCAGCCTAACGAATATATAGTGCCGGACAATGCGGTCGTGGGTGATGTACTAGTGCTAACCAAACCTTTAGGCACCCAAGTGGCTGTCAACGCTCACCAATGGTTAGATCAGCCCGAACGCTGGAATCGTATAAAGTTAGTAGTATCAGAAGAGGATGTACGAAAAGCCTACCATAGAGCAATGAACTCCATGGCTCGTCTTAATCGCACCGCCGCCCGTTTAATGCATAAATATAATGCTCATGGGGCCACCGACATCACTGGTTTTGGATTGTTGGGTCATGCGCAAACGCTTGCCTCGCATCAGAAGAAGGACGTGTCCTTCGTCATTCATAATCTTCCTGTCATTGCTAAAATGGCTGCTGTGGCCAAAGCTTGTGGCAATATGTTCCAGCTTTTACAAGGACACTCTGCTGAAACATCAGGTGGCTTATTAATATGTCTGCCACGCGAACAGGCCGCTGCATATTGTAAAGATATCGAAAAACAGGAAGGTTACCAAGCCTGGATTATCGGAATTGTCGAAAAGGGCAACAAAACTGCCCGCATCATTGATAAACCCCGCGTCATTGAAGTGCCAGCTAAAGATTAGATTAGTTAGAAATATATCACTCACCATGTATGTATGTATGTAATTGAAGATGCCAGGGGGTGCTACTTTTTAATACTTTTCTCTAGTAAACGGAAATAATTTTCGAGTTAATGCTTTCTTATGTTTTTCTCGCTTTATTTCAATTTGAGTATAATAGATTCGATTTAGTTGATATCATAACATAACGACTCAGTTAATTTTGTATATCAGAGCTTAGCATGTGACATCGTATCTGTATTCGATTCGTTAATAGGACGCACACTAACTACATTTAGTTTTGAATAAATTTAAGAGAGCGTGCAAATATATCAAATAAATCTAATGAAATGATATACAAAACGAATAATAATTTTGCATGATTTTTATTTTCCAAAATATCTATCTATCGCAAATCTAGAGTTGGAAAGGATTCTGTCATATATTGTAAAACCATATTTTTATCACTTGTTGTAAAAGGTTTTCAATCTGGACGCAACTTGACACACTCCTGAAGTCACAAAGTTGAATTTAAAAATTTCTAATAACAATAAACAAAATAAACATTATAATATTAATGATAAGTTGAAATTTAATACAAGTGTTTGCAATAAAGGCATCTCTTGTTCTTACGAACTATTTATAATATTGCTTATAAATAGTTGGAACCTGCTGAGGCGCACTTAAAATGTATTTATAGCCGTATAGGGGTTACGGGTGTTCGTAGTTTCTTAGTGATGACAGAAAATTCGAAGAACTTTAGCTTTTTCTCTTCTAGTAAAGTAGCCAAACGTGCTCTTTTAATGAATGCTTTTTCTGAGCCTCGTACACCCTGGATTGCTTTTTGAAAATATTGGAACCATTTTACAAGCATAAATTACGATTTTGGAAGATTTCGATGTGACCAAAGGAGGAAAGGCCGCCAATATTTCAAGTTTTGAAACTTATGGTAAGTAAGAATAATCAGGGTGTTACCTTAGTTCAATGAAAAAAAAAGGATTGCAAAATTTTTTGGTTTGCCTGATTCCTACGTAATTTGTGCTAAAAAAAGTTATTAGTAGTTGGCCGTTAAATATGAAAGTACTTCGTCAAATGTGCCTCATATAACTCTTCATATGATTTTTCGTCGTTAAAAACCAAAACAGTCAGGCCTTGATCTGACGTAAAGACTCGCTTCGCCAGTGTGTCTCTATATGTTACTGGGCCAGGAAAATAGTTCTATGTTGTCGAACACAGTGAATTTGCATTTATTTTATTTAATTTTCACCATCGCCATATGAGGACGTAGTAAAGAGAGAATTTTGGCAATTAGTATGCCATGGGCTTTTGTCGAGATATCTTGAAGTCACAATTTTTTTCATGTAAGAACTATTTCATAACAAGACTTTCAGTGGGCCATTGCAACAAAAGTGACCCGATTCAATCCAATTTTAATAGGGTTTGCTTGGGTCGAAATACGTCAGTGTATCAAATTTGGTCAAAATATTTCAAAAATTGCGATTTATAGGTTAAGTACAAATATACACGGACAGATATGCTTAAATCGATTTAGAAAAAATCCTGATTCGATATAATAAAAGGTAAGTCTAATTTAAGTCGTGGGTGTTGCATGCATCGACACAATCTTAATTTAACCTGTACCTGTAAATGACGTAAGGTGTAGAAATAATTTTTATATATAAAAATTTGACGTTAATTGTATCAAACTTCGATCACAAAAGTTTATTTTTTGAAGTCAGGCTTTTATAAAAGTTCTCAAGAAAAATAAGCCTTTATATGACAAGGCCTTGTTGCTTAATGCCTTATGACGTCAATAGAAGGTGAAGGTTAATAAGATCTTTGGGGAGAAAATTTTGTTAAATTTCAACTGCGTCAGTTCACGTTTCCACATGAGGGTTTCCGTGGAAAGTAGAGTGGACAGATATGATTTTTATTATCTCGTCACGAACATAAAGCAAGTCTTTTACTAGGTGAAGCGGTATAGGTGTAGGGTAGTCTATGATTAGCTTTGGTCGACTCATATTTCCACATGTTTTGATTTGCCGAGAGCTTAAAACTTTTTATACCACACGATATGTATGAAACATATTCTTACAGGTTGTTAAACCGATTACTACATTTACATACTTGTATCAATTCTAGGTAATTCAGTTATTAATACCTTGCCTCATAGCCACCTACATGAAAATTTACATATTTTGCATGATCGTTGGAAGCAAACAAATCATTTTCCTGAAAACAAAAAAAAAAAAAACAAAAACGCAACACATTACCAACACGGGCATAAATATGATCGAATAGAATGAATTTATATTGAAAAAGCTCTCTCCAAATAAAGCTTAAAGGCATTTAAGAGTATCCCCATCTTATATACAGAGTAATTATTTTGCAAGCACACACAAGCACACAAGCATTTAGAATCATCGCAACAGATACAATATTGTAGCTACAAGATTACAATGTTAGATGTTTTGTTCCTCTAGTCACTCACTAATACATGGATGATAAATGCAAAAAGAGTACAAGTGTCTCTCGTATAATCCGTTCAATTCGTAGTACGCTGTGTCGAAACCGTGTTATGCGTGTTATTTATTTAAACTTAGTTATAATGTGAACTAATAGAAGTCAAGGCAATATGTTCAACGTGTCCCGCGTAGAAGGCATATAAACAAAAAAGTAACTTCATCACAGGTTTTTATACAAAAAAAAAAATTTATATGAAATTCATTATTATGTTGAAATACAAAAATTGAAGACATTTCCTATTAACGAATAAAAAGGCTGTAGTGGGCCACAGGTCATTATTAAATACCCCACACCATCCTATAATTATTCATCAGACAATTTTTTAAAATAACGCATTCTCTGAGAAGTGGCCGAAAAGGTGGTCCGATCCGAGCTATTCTTAATGGTGTGTGTCCTCGGGCTAAGCCCGGGAGATCGTCAGATTTTCTTAGTTCCATGAAAATAAACTTTAAAATTTTACGGCCTCATGGGTGAACACAAGAAAACAAGACGGACAGACAAGCTTAAAATCACTCTCTGAATCGATCGATATAATAAAAGGTGGATCTATCTCAAGTCCCTCTGCATGTTTCATATATATCTGCCCAAACCTAGTACACGCTTGTACCACAAGTGATGTAAGGTATAACGATCGAGAGGAACAATTATTAAAATTTGTTGAAATCGTATTATATCGGAAACGTGTTTGACAAGCACCGTGCTATACGAGGGATGCCTGCATTGAGTACTCTTTTGCGGAGGCAGTGACTGGTGAATATATAGAAAGCAACTTAACATCAGTATATTCAGTACGTTTCAGTATATATTTGACTTTTGAAGTGTAAAGTGTTCGCGAAGATCTCTCTTCATATAGAATACGCTTATATGCAAATACAAAAACGAAACGATATTCTTGCTAAAGCATTAATAATAACTTAAAATTTATAACGAAAGCTATTTTTCCTTTTTTTTTTTTACTAATTTTTATTCTCTCCTCTTAATATAAACAAAATTGTTCGTTTTTTTTTTCTTCAAAAGTGTGATACAAAAAAAAAAAAAAAAAAAAGGCAACAGCAACATCAACAGCAACAGCAGCAGCAGCAGCAATAACAAAATTATTGCATATAGTTCGAAAACCGAAAAGTATGTAAATTACTACAATAATTTAAAAATGAGAAAAAGCAAAAAAAAAAAAAAAGCAAGAAGGAAAACAAACAAAATATGCGTTTTGTGTATGTGTGCGTGCGTTTTTACTATAGAAAAAGTATATAAATTGTGTGTAATTGAACTTTCTTGAGGAGGAAAATTGAAACAGTTTTGCACATTATTTTTTCCTTCCCTGTGCGAACAACAGCATAAATGTGAAGCTCTATGCTTTGCAAATAAAAAAAAAATAAAAGCACAAAAAAAAAAAAAGATGAAAAAATAAAAACAATAATAATACTCTAAGTACAGTGTGGTGCCGTTAGTTGGTTGATGTTCGAACTAAAAAAGAAACGTGTTTGTAATGCCAATCATACACACACACAAACACACACATAAACACACACATATACACACACATGCCACATAATGTGGGCTTTATGAACGTACCCACAACCCCACAACTCTGCATTCAAACAAAGTAAATATGTGTACATACACATATGTATACACATATATATATATATATATAAGTGTACATGGTTATGTTGGGCCTGAAAACGCAAACTGGCATAAACCATAGTGCGTACGTACATTAAAGTAAAAAGATAACAACAACATATCTAAAGATGGATCGACAGACGATAGACATAACACACACACACAGACATACACACACACGCAACTGTACGTTGCCATATACTTATATCTTATATGTCTTATATATACAAACAATCCAACTTTAAAGTCACAACCAATTGGATAGTAATTGATACGATTTATTAAACATTTATATTAAATTATATGCATCTATACATCCATAATGGTTGCATGTGTGTGCGTATATGCTTATGCCCATGCAACAGTTCGCTAGTAAGGTACTTAACCTTTGTTATAACAGTTAATGGAAAACTTATCATAATCGTTGATATAAAATTTCATTTGAAATTCTACCGGAATGCGTTTCTTGCCAAACCATTGCCCATTAATTAATGGAACGGTTAGTGTCATAGTTTGCATCAAATTCGAAATTAGTTCGATTTTATTTATGTGCTCATCGGCCTGTTGCAGTTTTATTTATTTCGGCAAGAGGTGTGTAGGAAGATGAAGAAAAACAGAGAGAGAGAGAGAGAGAGAGAGAGAGAGAGAGAGAGAGAGAGAGCTTCGATAAAGCTTCTTCAATTGTATTATTAAATCTTACTCGAAAACAGAAAATTTTGTCCATCTTTGACTTCATCTGCGTAATAGTCAAAGAAAAGATCTTCCACACTTCCACAAAATAATCAAATATTTCTCTTATTTTCTAAATGAATTTAATTAAACCGAATATTTGCCACATGTTGATCGAGCAGATTCTGTCATTTTTATACCCCCACTCTAAGATGGGGGGTATACTCATTTTTCCATAATGTATGTAACACCCAAAAAGAAACTTCAAAGATCCTATAAAGTATATATATTCTTGATCGGCGTGATATTCTGAGTTGATGTAGTCATGTCTGTCCATCTGTGTGGTGTGTGTTGTGGGCACTCTCCTGGTCGGAAAAATTCAGATATCGACTTCAAATTTGGTAGAAATATTGGAAGTTTCTGCACGCCGGTTGGCATATAAAATGGGCTAAATTACTCTGAGCGGACGCCCGCAGTGGAGCGTCAACCGAACGCAGCTCCTTTTTTCTTAACAAAAATTTGTGATTTTTTGCTCGTTACTCAGAAATTATAAAATTTGTAAGACTGAAATTTTCCACATTTACTTTACGAAGCAAGCACTCCACTCCTTACCTGCAAAAATGGGACAAATCGGCCATGCACCCACACAAACTTACAAATGATTAAATTTATTTTTTGCACTTTTTTGAGGTTATTTAACATAAGGCACGCAAGACAGAATGTTTAAAACTATTTTGTACATTCCTCAAATGACGATGTGTTGTCTGCCTAAAAGTGGGTTAAGTCTGAAATGCATATGGTAGACACGGCGACCTCGTGGATTAATTTTTTCTTAATAACACCATCGATATGGGTATCATAGAAAAGAACTCGGGGAGTAGAAAACGGAGCGCATAGTGTGGATATACGAGATTCAACGACCGCCGAGTATAACTTTCTTACTTGTTTGCTGGTAAAAGCATAGTGCTTCTGGGATTTCTTGGCGAAAAGGTACGATTTTTGAAGGTCACACCAAAAAACTGTTTAAGACAGCGAACTAAAATGTGTCGGGTCAAGGTTTAGCCATACGGTGACAGCAGCGGAACTTCTCTGCTAAGTATATGTGTTATGATATCGTGACGATGCAAGGCAATGCCTTTCAATTCATGAACGCTTTAGCCCAATTATTTGTTGTCAGTTAAAGGGGGAGGGGTTACAGTTCTTATTTAAACCGATTTTCGCTCTACCTCGTCCTTTCCCTATTAAGTTATAATATGTGTAGATATTATTGTGTTGTGTTTGCGGTACATTGCCTGCGGGTATCTGTAAGACTGTGCCTTTCAATTCCCATTTGAATGTATTATCTCTAAACCTTGTTGAATAGAGTTAAGCGATTCAACTAAAGTGGGCAGTCTAGTTTTTGGGGGCTTCAGTAGCCGAGTTTTACGCAAAAAAAGGAAAAAAGCTAAAAACGATAAATGTTAGTTTTCCTGCTTAACCCGAAAGATAATGCGACCAATGGCTGCTGTACAATATCGAAAGAGTAAACGACAATAACGAAGACTAGGCGCATCCTTAATAACGATAATAAAGCTGAATATCTATGGAGGCCTAGTTTAGACGAGTAAACTAGTTGTAGTGTATCATAAGTTTCATCAAACAAACGAATATATCTATAAGAGTAGTCCCCACACATCACACAGTATAATTTAGAGAGATATGACATAACGCAGTACCAAGGACTTCATGCTGATGAAGAGTGAAAGATATGCTTATGCTTTCGTTGGCTGTGAAAAATTTAAATTCCTATCCTTAAGTGGCGAATGTTACAACAAACAAAGCCCTGAGTCAATCTTAACTAACAGATAGTATTAACTCTAGGCAGATTTCTCGGCGGCGGGAACGAGGAATTCTACAGAGAGAAGCCATCGGGATTATCAGACCTCTTTTTACTAAGTAGTAAGATACTAGAAAGCCCTACGAATTACGTCAGGTCTCTGTTGCTCGAGGCAACTACGGACTAGATTAGTGAGATTCGGTGCTTGATATTGCCGAGTCGATGCTTCTTCTTGAACATTGAAAACCCATGCAGAAAAAGTTGAATGGCAATCCAGGATATGCGGGGAGTTACCCGTAAGGAGTATAGGTCGAATTATGGGGATTAAGACTGTCGGCCCTGCTCGTTGTATCGCAAGCGCAAAGAAGCATTTTTAAGGATTTTACAGGCGCAAGAGAGTAACGTGGTGGTTGTTATTATCGCAAAATCGTGGCGGCACTACACAATTGGAGGCACATGATATGCCTCGCCTTGCCCAGAGAGAAGAGTTTGAATCATACACAATCTTTCATATCTGGTAATCCAGCTATGTGGAATTGTCCTTCAAGCCGGGGGGCGCCAGTTACGGCTTGCACATAACGCTTTAAACTAAGTATTTCGTCTAATTTAGCTTTAACCTTAGCTTTAGGCAGGTATCGATCTTATATCCCGAACGTACCTGATTGCAAACATATTAAAGAGTTATATATGTGCATGAATTTTTTATATGGCCTTAGCAAATAAATTCTTGTGCAGCTTTAGATCGATGCCCCTTAGGTGGGCGATCGGGCAAAGGGATATTTGTAGAAAGAAGAATTAACGAATTGCGAATCAAAGCTCATATTGGCTGGAGATGGTTAAATCAGTCTCGAATTTCGTACCACAATCAGGAATATATATATATATATATATGTAACTATATTATATATTACCTCTGTATGTATATACGCATGTTATTGTTTTGCTAAACTGCAAAGGAATTAATAAAAAGGCGAACGCAAAAACTGAAATAAAAATGAATTTTGAAAATTCCCTCCCCAAGGCTACTATCGTTTTCTTACTTCTAATATCGTTGATGCATGCATGTATCGATCGATTTGCAAACGCACGCGAATAACTTTTTTTTTTAAATGCAAAAAAAAAAAGAAGAAAATTAAGAACATTTTCGACGCGTAGAAAATGGTTGATACGTTCTTTGAAATGATTCATGTTTCTATTCTAATTTAAAGAAATTGTACAAAGCAAATTAACAAAAAAAAAACAGAAAAAAAAAAACAGAAAATTCAAAAGAAAAGAACTGAAAAACGCAATGGCAGTGAACTAATTTTGAATTTTGCCAAAAAATGTTTATATGTATTTATGTATGTATATATACATGTATTATATACATGCACGATCGTACTAGTGTACATGAAAATGTATTTAAAATTCACATACAATGAATTCAAGACAATATATATATATGTGTATGTGTGTCAATATAAATTATTAATTAAATGTATATACCCGTACGAATTGAGTCCATGCGTGTGTTAAGAGAGCGCATTCATTTTATGGGGTTCTTATATCCGTCCCACCGAAGGGTAAGGGGGGCTCATTTTGCCAAAATGTTATGCAACGACCAGAAGGAAGCTCACACAGGCCTCACAAAGTATATATACATTCTTGATTAGCATCAAATTCTGAATCGATGTAACCATGTCTGTCTGTCCGTCTATGTCAAGTCTGTTGTAAACATTCCCCTGGCCTTGCATGCTTGGTTGGAGTGGAAAATGAATCAAATCGGTCCAAGGACACTCCTACAGTGTCACCAAAACTGAAAGCACCTCTGCTTTTCGAAAGGAATACAAAATTATAAACCTGTACCGGTACCTGTAGAATAATAGAAGATATTGACCACATCTACCTAATATTGTATTGTTTCTAAACTGTTGGAATGCATCTAAGTATGTCCGTCTGGTCGTGTGTTGATGTGTTTGCCCGCCCGCGTTTGTGTAGTATTTGAAGTATTCACAAAAGAATTTGGAATTCACCTAAACTTTTCAAAGGACACTCCTACACGTTCACGCGAGAAAAACTTTTATTTTGAAAATCCTTTTTTGTTTTTTCTAGCATAACGGTCATGGGTACAAAAGATTCGCGCACGATCGACTATAATTTTCTTATTTATTTTTACTTCTTTTGGTAGATTTACGGCTTTAATGTGTTTACGTTTCTCTTAGAACAGATTCTTGTGCAAAACCAACTTGAACTAAAGGAATTACCATTAAACAAATATTTCATGAAATGCGATCAGATCTTTTAGTCGATAGGGCTGATATTCTCATAAATTTGTAGGTGATACTAAAAAATGCCGACTTTGGGTCAGTTTTCAATTTTTTTCGATTGCGGCCCTCTTTGCGGGCGAGTTACATTTAACTTTGATTGTGGAAAATCGTTGGCAATATACGCACGAGG
Organism: Glossina pallidipes; assembly: GCA_000688715.1. Classification (NCBI taxonomy): domain Eukaryota; kingdom Metazoa; phylum Arthropoda; class Insecta; order Diptera; family Glossinidae; genus Glossina; species Glossina pallidipes. Next base: position 222,666 of record KK500010.1, on the reverse strand, counting down.
GTTTCCACCGATACTTGGTATGACTTATAACATAAAGCTTTCTGTTTATACTGGCGAAGTTAATGGGCAGATTGAGTCCATTTTCAGCAGTCATTGGGGCCATCAGCGAAAGTTGTACATTCCAACCATAAACAAAAGACAGACGTGTGCAGACGGACAAGTATTCAATCGGAGCATAATTCAATCGATTCAGTTCAATTCAATTGAAAAGTTCTTTGATGCGCAGTTCCGTGCATTGCAAACGAACGGTCACTGCTACCCGGCAAGATACCCGCATCCTATGTAGAGTATAAAAATTACTGCAAATTCGTCCTTTGAAACAACGAAAGACAGTACCGTTTTCCATCTTTCCCACAATATTTCAACCCCACAGCAATAAAATAACCCTTCACTTGATGTTGCACTGTGCAGAACTCATATTGGGATATCACCAGAGAGATTGGAACACTGCTCAAAGAGACAGTATATCGTCAATCAAAACGAAACGTAATTAGAAAGAGCAATGCCTGCCGAACACAGAGGGCAACGGAGCCACCTTACAGTTAAGGGATTCTAATACTTCGCTGAAGCGTTTTGCAAAATAAGCTCGAGCATTGTCATGCTGGCAACACACTTCACTTTGTATGGCATCTAATTACCTCTAAAGCATTTTCATTCTCTGTGAACGTTACAAAATTCTTGCTTATTAGACGGTCGAACATTTTATCTATGCTTCTTGCATTTAACATAGATCTTTGTTGATTCGTGCGTCCCATGGCGCACTTGTATGTCTTTTCCATTTCAAGTCAAGTAATCTTTTTTAAAGTGGAAAACAGTGTTCATATGCCTTCGAATCGATCAAATAAAAGCATGAAGCAATTGTTAGTTCTTTGTAATTCAATTAAGAAACAAGAGACAAAAGTTGTTCAAGTTATTGTTGTCGTTAACAAGGCGCAGAAAGCAAAATAATGAAGAAGAAGTTCGAGAAGCGTTATAATGATAGCTTAACACTAATTCGGAAACTCAAAACAAGCCGTAGCAGAAATTTCAAAAAATTTCATTATATTTTATGCTAAAAGTTGCAATTTTCAACAACCAAACAAACTAACCTTAAACATAGGTATGTGGAGCTTAAAAGATGAAAAAGTGGAAAAAACTCAGAAATACTTGGAAATTTCATAAAGCATCAAGCCGGACATGCACTAAACATCAATTTGATAGTGTTAAGGTTATATGAATTTTTGAATTGAAAAAAAGATAAGAAAATTATATGGAGTCGTTGTGGGCGTGCTGTTTGAAAAGGTTCGGTCGTTTTCAAATGCTTTTGCAAGTTTGCAAGCGATACCTTTATTTTTGCGAATGGGAGAGTGTGTACCACAGATACTACACAGTTGCGCGGACGCACTTATGGACAGACATGCTTAGATGCATTCCACATTTGAAACCGGAAAAGAATTTGTATACGCTATAAGATTTTGAAGCTTACTTCTGTGCATTATGAAGGTATAGAAAATAAATAAGAAAATGACATTCGGCTCGTGACCGAATCTTTTTTATTCATCACCGTTATCCTAAAAAGACAAACGAAGTCCAAGACCGACTTTTTCTAATTTCAAAATAACCACTTCTTGTCACATAGGTGCAAGGCATGTCCTTGGAAAAGTTTAAGTCTTCTATCTTCATTTTTCCTAACGGGAGAATGTTTCCCACAAATACAACACGGTTGCGTAAACAGACGAATGGACAGAGGAAGAGACGGATGTGTTTAAATGCATTCCAAATCCAAAAATACCCAAAAACTTATTTACTTTATGGGGGGAAAAATTAAATTTTGATAATAAACTTGGGTAGGCCGGCCAACTTTCTCCATTGCTTTCTCCAAATTCTACAGCATCGCCCCTAGAATATGCTTGCAAGTTTATGTAGATTCGTCTGCTATGTAGTTTATGAGTAATGAGCAAAAAACTAATTGTTTTATTCCTTTTGAAAAACAGAGTTGTTTTCGGTTTACGTGGTACTATAGGCGTGTTCTCCGACCGATTCAGCCCATTTTCAATACCAACCGGGGTGCGCGAACTTGCAATGGTTGTTGTCAATTTCTTGATGTAAATGGCCACGAGAATGTTTACAACCGACATTACATAGTTGGATATGCTTAAGTCAAGTCAAAGTTAGATGCTGATCAAGAATATATATAGTTCGTGGGGCTTGGGAAGCTTCCTTCTGGCCGATGAAAAATATTTTGTATACCTCTTATTAAGCGAATGAGCACATGAGTATACATGGATTGACGGACACACAGGCTTAAATCGATTCAGATAATGATACTAAATTGGTTTTGCTTAAGAGCCATATATGTCTCAATTATTCCTAGGTACAGCATGTGTCCGCCCGAACTTAATGTACTTCATACTAAAACTGATGTATAGGAAAGAGTGACTGCAATGCTAATGCGAATGCCAAATACGAACGTGTAACGTTTAAAAGTGAGTTTTCAAAGGTGATAATTGAAACGCTCTCATACAAGCAGCTAAACTTATAGGCAAATAGATTCCTTATCTTAGCAAAACAGGGAAACGCACTGAATCAATCCAGTTTCTAAAATTGATTTGTCACGTATACGCATACGATCATGCGTAGAATATAAAACAATATACGCTTTATGGTAAAACATAACGATTCCAATACGTACTTCCATGACTAAAAAAACAGTAGACAGACACCTACCAATGCAGGCAGCGTTGCTCCTTTACACATATGTACATATGTCAGAAATTATTAATAGAAATTTGTTTATAATACAATTAAAGTCAAACTGTTACACAAAGAATGTAAAAAAAAAAAAAAATGTAAAAAAAAAATGTGAAAAAAAAATGAAAATGAAAAAATATTTTTTTAAATACTTTTCACCAACAAAAGTAATAAAAATTTTGCAAACAGATAAATGTAACAGTAAAACTAATATTAACAAAGCAACTAACATCTTTTTTTGTTTCCATAGCTAACAACAGAGTAATGCAGGTGTAGTTTTATTGCTTGTGAAAGTTAATTAAGCCTAATTGAAATTCCAGCAAGCGTTTTGGTAATAAACGACTTACGTGCAAAGTAGTGTATAAGTGAATTTTGTATATTTTATGCTTTAGCTAGTGAACGAACTCAATGTCAATGATTTATTGAATATTTGTAGAAAGAGTTCGATAATCTCTTCGCCCATTAGACACAACCACATCATAATTCGACTAAGAAGTGCTCTTCGAAATACAACTCGGTCTTCTCTCATCATTCTTCTGCCAAATGAAGATTTGTTCATATTGATAGGTTTTTTCTCCTTCAATTTTAAAACCATTTCAGAAAAGCATAGAAGCGACATTATACAATAATGTCGACTTGCTTGTAAATAACCCATCGCTCAATAAGTCTCCGGTCTAGCTTCCCGTCATTCAAACGGCAATTATTATTATTAATCCTTTATCCCTCTTCAAAACGCTCCATGAATATCATAAAAGATCACGTGCATCCCAAGGTACGGATGCCTTTTTGTTCGCTTGGAACGACTTTCGCAAGTCTCTGTCCCTTCGTCTGATTGCTGATTTGACTGTGGGGGTTAGTGATGATTCCGTGAGTCGGCCGTTTTCACCTGTAGCATTAAAAAATCTGTTTTTTTTATTCCGTTTTTCGCCAAAAGTCAGTAAATATGGCACACATCCCGAGCAGACTTTTCCCATGGATGCCAGCCATCTCGTGCGACTTTAGTTGCGGTCATCCAAAGAGATTTTTTGTACCTTTTTTCGGAGCAACTGTCATATTCAGACGATCAGAGTGATCAGCAGTATCGTCGTTCGTTTAAAATCGTCTATCATCACACACATTTTTTAAGTGAATGCCGATTGTTGAGAATATGTTTTCTCACCGCAAAGCAATATTTAATTAAACAAATGAACTCCAGATTTTGAGTTGTTTAGAAAATAACGAAAGTGATGTCACTAAGATCACTGCAACAAATAAACTAATTGTCAGTAGGTCATGAAATTTTCACATGCGTCGTTTGAAGATTGATGCTACCCAGAAATCATTCGGGTTTCTCTAGAGTGCTGTCATATATGTTTCAGATCAGAGACTTATTGAGTGCTATGTTATAAACCAATGTCAGAATAGGATCTTCCTCGATATTTTCACATTTTCCTAGCTTCTTTAATTTGTAGAAATAACCTAAGTTCGTTTCTTTCGAAAGGCGCTTCAACAACGTTTGCAAAGAGTCAAAGTTTTCAAAAATCCAAATTTTTTATGCGAAATAGTTCCGATCTTTTTTTTTTATTTTTTTTTTGAATATGGGTCAATGCCTCAGGGTCTATCGCTTGTCCGTGTAACACGGACAGAAAGAAGTGAGGAGGAAAGAGAAAGAGTTTGGAATATGGTGGCCGCAGCCTAGTGGTTGCCTGCCCAATAGGTAGATCTTATGCCTTTAACAACTTACCACTGACTACGACTGCGACAGTGAACACTGCCGCACTTGAAATTTGAACCCGCGAACACTGGTTTGACAATCGCGAATCTGATCGACTACGCCACGCATGCGGACAATTTCTGATTTCAATTCTTTACAACCCCTTTATAATTTGTCGGCAAAAGGCTGGAATTCTTATTTATACCTTATAATTTTCCCGTGCCGCACTATGCTATAAAATATTTAAAGCACATTTCTAAATACCAAATACGGTGTAATAAAAGGGGGAGATTGCCTTAATTACTTGTGCACCTTTGATGTAACTCCCTAATGAACTCCAAACTGATATTTTAAGTATCTACTTTTGGATCTGCGTTTGGTTTGGAATAACAAATCAACTAAGAGGGGACTAATATAATGTATTGTCATTTATAAGTGTTGGTGAAGCGTCATCGGTGAAGATTGCATGGCTGATTTAACTAGAAAAAACTCCTTCCCAATAACAAGATACAGCTATAGACATTTAGTATTTAGGACCAAATCAGTAGATGGCAAAGTCCATGATAGTTATCGTAGGTTTTTCTCAAACACAAAGCTTGCATTATATATAGGCTTAACAGGCATTTACGGGGATTTATCGATTACGTCCAAGTTTTTACTTGTCTAATACGAGCCGGTACTGGTAACGGGAAAAAGACGATAAGAGTATATTACAAAGTCGTATTGATCACGGAGCACGTTTGAAATTTCCCCAAAAAAAAAGCCAAATTTACCTCAAGTTCCACTAAATAACTCATACCCAAAAGTAGTTGTTATAAAATGTGGTTCCCCCCTAAGCAATGTTCCGCGCTTTTTTCCTCTAAAAGGGCAAATGAATTCTATCGCTATAAAAATAAGCTCCTTCTCCAAATTTCGGATCTGTCGTCGAATTCGCGGTTCTCCTGTTTACGTTAGTTTAGTTTTAGACTAACTGCAGGCAGCTAAGCCAAGAAGGCAAGGTGTTGTTGTGTAAAGCATTACGAAAAGAGTCTGTTCCATATTTGAAGCTGTTGCCATGTTACTCGCATTAATTGAACGCTATCGTGTGTAAAATACTGCGTGGGGCTAATGGACTCCATACTTCAACGATCGGTGGATTTGATAAACCAAAGGTTAGCGATGTCCGTTTATGCGTTGAGCACACATCTATCTATGCTCTAAATGTGTGTAAAGTCCTTCTTCGTAATTCACTTCCAGTTATATATCTGGAATTCGAAGAAGTCTTCTAAGTCTAACAAAAATTCCTCTAACCTTGATACGGTCGCAGCGTGATACTTGCAACGTCAGGTATAAGGTTGGAAGGACACAAAATATTTATTGCAAAAGAAGTGAGTGTTCGCTGAAAACGATTGGAAATTCATTTTCAAAAACTTAATAACTCCAAGGCTACACAAGGCCCACATCCTATCCCCCGTTCCCCATTTCTGCATGAACGTTCATATGCGTATAAGTGGGGGCCATATAAACAAGAAAAAAAAAAATCATGTTTTCAGTGAAATTATGTTGAAATCGAAATCCATCCAAAACATTGAGGAGTTAATTGAAATTGCAGAAGCTTCCAGAAGCATGAGGTGCTTGATATTTCTCTAAAAGTCCCAGACAATGCTTTTTTGCAATTTTTCTCTATTTATGATCGAAATTAACCACTTGATGATGTGAATGCAATATAAACCCGCCTTTGATTTCAGATGAAAGTGATTTGCCGAAAAGGGCGAAAACACTTTAAGTGTCAATGCATAATAAAAGGAATGTACAAACACATGGCACAATGAAACGATGTCACAGTCTACTGGGTCGGATCATAAGTAACTTCCGTCTTTTCATTGAATGACAAAATCATCTTTAATTCAACAGTTGATTGTGAGGTATTCAGCCTTTTTTGCTATGCCTCTTGTCGGTTGAAGTGGATTTTGCTACAATGTTGTGTTTATAAGCATAGCGATAGAAGGCGGAAGGACGTGCCGTCTTTTAAGGTCATATCTCCAGAACGGAATTTTGCAAACCAATTTCTAACTGCCCGTTCAGTTATCAGTCGTTCACCGTATACGCTGCATATTTTTTCAGTTCAGTCGCCTTAGCGCCACTGCCTCGTTTGAATTCCCAAAGCATTACATGTCGAATATGCACTTTTCCACTCTCCATTTCAGAGGTGAAGAAAAACGGTTGCATGTAACCGTCTGCACCAAATAAAACAAAAAAAAAGGTTACCTGAATCCTTACCTATAGAGTGAAAGCAAAAACTCGTTCTTGGGTAAATACGCACAACAGATGTTACTTAAATGCAGCGGAAGTTACTTATGACTCGACCTAATGCATATCTCATGCTTCAGTGGTGGTTACAATGCTGGAAGGGTGAATTCTTTCAATTTGCATTTGCGTATCGACTTCTTATTGTACAAGCTACATAGCATAATGATGTCAAAGAACATACTCTCAGGTCTACATACAACTGAACTGCGTAATTAAGCAAAAAAAGGAAAGAAAAAAAAAACCTTTTTGTTCATTTATGCTTTAATAACATCGCACCCGTCATAGAAAGACGAATTTAAGTTGCGAACTATTGTACGCACTTGGGTAAAGATTCGGTTGTAAAGTGAATGCGACTTTTTTCACATGTTTTACAAATTTTATCGCGAAAAAAAGCAACCTATTAAAGCAAACACATAAATCACATAAGGAATTTATCTACCACTCAAACAGATAGCTTTTTACTGTAACACATTAAAACAATGACAGATAACTGTTGTTATTTACGATGCAAGCCAAAGCAAAGCAAAGCAAAGCAAGGCAAAGCAAGACAAGACAAGACAAGCCAAGGCAAGGCAAGACAAGACCAGACAAGACAAACTCTAGTTGCCGGCTATTTGTTGGCAGATTGAGATCATAATTTCGGATATTTTCTTCTTTTTCTTTTTTATGCCCACCGTCGAGACACGAGAATATGATAACTCCTTCATTTCCTTTGTAACACTCGGTTAGATAAACTTATATATAAACTATTCGAAGCTTAAGTGGGGCAAGAGCACGGCCGGAGCCCACAAGCAATATACAAATTAACGGCAAAACTTTAACTGTCTATCCGTCCATCCTTCTGTCCATCTTTCCGTTTCACTATTAATTCGTTTTCACAGAATAAACTTTAACTTGGCTACGATTTTCCCGTTGGTTTGCTGTTTGTCGACGAGATATTGAGAAACAGCAACAAAAACTCGTTACCTTGAAAACTATTTTTGAAATTCAGTAGATTCGCGGGGAAAGAAGAACGTATCTGAACGTAAGAAGAACAATCCAAGATGATGGGAAAGTAAAAGAAGTTGAAAAAAGCTTTGTGGCTCTCATGTTATCTTGACCGATATGTAGGATTTATTTCAAGTCGACGAAATTTTTCTTAGGCCGAGTTATTCCGAGTCTTCTAAAACATGTCAACTTGTACGACTGGAAAGTCGAAGGTTCTTTTGAATATTTATTATAATCGCATGAATTTCTTCAATAAAAATTACCACTAGCAGACCTCTCTCTCTCTCTCTCTCTCTCTCTCTCTCTCTCTCTCTCTCTCTCACTCTAATCCTATTATCTATCCCAAAGGAAAAAGTTTTTGGATTAAAGAAAGATGAACATGGCTAGGACTCTCTCTATGGTTTAATAAAAACCAAAAGGATATTTTCATATATGGAAAAGATTTATGCGATTAGCTGGTCAAAGATTCTTTCCAAGCCATTCGACAATTCTTTTCCGATAATGCTTGATCATTTCTAAAGGCTGGCTTAATTGCGCAGGCAGCCAAAGCAGTATCTATTTGCTGGCGCCCACAGATTAAGATAAAAATTCTCTAAACTCTCATGCATACCAATGAATACGAATCATATCTATGTCAGTGTTTGTACGATTGTGTGTAGACTAAAATTTACACCAAATTAATTTGCGCCTACATTTTTTTCACCGTAAATGTCTGTTTATATCGCTCTGTACATTCTTCTAAAGCGTTTGCTGCTCTAAGCTTTAAACAAGTTATGCACGCATACACACATATACACGTACACCTTCAGGTTTCATTGAAATGAATTTGAAAAGACAAAAACAAGCAAATATTTAAAGTTTGTTAACCTATAAATTGCTATAAAGCTAAGACGATCTAAGACGAAGGCAGCTTAAGTTTTAAGACCACCAGCTTAAAGCTTAAAGATGATCAAATCGAAAATCGCATTAAACAATCATCGATTCTTACGTCAGCTAAGTGCTGACTACGCTTTTTGTTGTTGACAATCAATTTTCCAATTATTCAGTTTGTCGCAATCCAGATGTCGAATCTTTCGTGGAAAGGAAGAAAGCAACACGCCACCCAAGAATGCCGATATGTTGATTCTTATGCCTTTTCATTGCATTCATCATACAAGACTTGAAGCTTATAGGTGGAAGAAGACGTTCAGCTTATTTGCTAACAAAGTCATTATGTCACCAAGGGATCTCATAGGTCAAGTCGAGTTTGCGATACAAATGATTGTCTTTCATTAGATACGATTGACGACTCATATCGTGAAAACTTGACGACAAACATAATTCCTGTTCGTTTGCGAGTTCTTGAGTCACGACTTCCTTATGTTAGTTCAAGACTTTAAGACCTGAAACCGATCGCAAATGGGAAAGGGAAGGGTCTTATATTGTCCGATATCTAATTTAAAGTCAGTTTCCATGGCGGGGAAGATCTCACAACCTTTCGATAACCAATGGAAATGCCGCTTCCAGCGGCAAATGCCTAACGTAGGTTTGTATTGCAGAAAAGGCGTCATTCAACTGTAGCTTCTGTAGCTTGAACAGCTGGCAGAAAGAAACCGACAAGAGTCGACATTTGACTTAAACAAATCTATGCCAAAGACAAAAGATTGAAACAACGATTCCATACATAAGAAACAAAAGATGGTCTTCATAACGAAATGAGCACAGAAATCCTCTTGATGGCAATAAAATAAATAAAAAAAAACAAAAAAATAAAATTCAAGCAAACCTCATTAACCTCAGAAGAAGCGAATGAAATCGGATCTTTCAGTTACTTATTAAATATTAAAATCTTAATGTATTCCATTAGAGTCATATAGCACGTACATATATACATACACACACACACACACATACATAAACTGTAGTCGAGTCACGAAGACGGGGGGAAAAAGAATGAAAGAATTGTTAGAAACGTATCGCAAGCAATATTTGGGTTATCGAGACTGAACTTCTAATGAAATCGTGTTATTTGAGTTTAAGTAAACAACCAAATTTTGTTTATTTTTCTCAAAAAATTTTTATTATTGACATTAATGTTATTGTCTCTGCTCCTATTATTGCATACACTGTGCATGTACAGAGCGGTATGTGTTTATTTTTGTGATTTTTTGTCGATCATCTTCGCGTTTTCAATTTTCTGCCACACACACACACACACAGGCACACACACATAATAAATTCTATTCATGCGCTTCATTTTCATTCAATTCGTCGTTTGAGTCGTTTTTTCGTTTAATTATTTGTCTGTTTGGCTGCAGAATGATGAGATCATTTTTTTTTGTTTGCTATTTAACTTTATATGCAAAAGCAAAAAAAAAAAAGACAACACATATTCGTTTATGAACACGTATATAAAAGACCAGACAACAAATAAAACTCGACGTCAGTCAGCCAGCTTTCGCAGTCGTTCATACGAAGCAGAATGAATGCTAAAAACTTGAAGAAGAAGAAAAAAAGCAAAAAAATAAAACGAAAAACTTTAATGTGTCGAATGTTGTTTATTTTTGGGGTATAAGAACAAATGCGCTTACACACACACACACACACATGCACATACACATGCACATTAGCTTTTGTAATCAAACTAACATTAAAATGTCTGGGGTAAAGAGAAAATCCAGTTTTTTTTTTTCTGTTTCTTTCCCTCTCATTCTTTCTCTTGCTCTCATTGGCTAATTAATGCAGTTTTTTTTTTTTTTGCTCCTTCAACACCTTACACCCCCATACGTTACAGAACGTGTTAAGGTATTCAAGTTGTTATTGTTGTTTGTTCTTAATTAACTGCATACATACATGCCATATACGAGTATGTGTGAGAGTGTATTTGCTTCACAAGAACACTTTAATGATTGCAATGATTTTAATTGATTTGATTTACTTTCATGTAATTAAAGTAAATTTATGAATGAATTGATAAAAAACTTTATTCGATTTATTCTCACTTAACCTTAAATTGTTATGATGATACATACACGCCTTTCTTTGCACCTACGACATGCGAAAAGAAAACAAAAACCATTTTATTATGATTATAATGATTATGATAAGTAATTAAAACGGTAAAGTTCAAGGTTGTCTGCGCTTTTTATGGTCTTCAACCCGCCAAAACACACCCAAGCCAAGTTATGTTAATATGCTCCGTTCAGTTAATAATAAGAAATATGTTTACAAGCAGCAGCGACACACAACCCATACGCCATAATTTTTATTTTATTTGTAAATATTTCATTAATGACATCTTTTGAAGCGGAAGTTAGACGATAGCAACGGTTTTGTTGCCTTGTAGTCGTCTAAATAAAGGCCAGACTATTAGTAAATAAGACAGTTGTACATATGTACTTACATTGGAACGAATTGAGGTGAAACAAACAGCTTTAGGTTAATCGTGGATCTGCCCGGTAGCACTAAAAGTTAAGGAATTTTTGAAAGCCACAGTAGAATTCAAAGTCATTTGCCCTAAAATTGCTGGCAATCACGCATGCGTATCATTTATTTACTCCGCCAATTTGTTCGCTTCTCTTTTTTGACTTTATCAAAACACTTTCAGTCCATAGCACCTTTAAGGGCGTACCTTACTTGGCAGAAGGTTATAAAATCGCGTCACCTTCGTGGCAACCGTGGATGGAAGATGACAATTCATAGACAATTAATATGAAGAAAACGTAGTGATATTTATTCAGAGCTCGCGGGCTTAGTGCGGTGGAGCATGCATTGAGCATTGGAGTTTTTGTTTTAATTTTTTTTTAATTTCATTTGGGAGGTAAAACAAACGAGTGGGTGTAGTTAATACCATCTCTGAAACGCTTTTATTTCGTCAAAGGATAAAGTACAAGATGTATATAAGAATTTCAGTTTTTTGCGGAGAAATGCGAAATTACAAGAAATTTAAATTGAGTAGTCTAGTAGATGAGAACCACGATTCCTAAATCGGAAGTCAGCGTTCGGAAGGCGGGTTCAAGTCTTAAGTTCGCTAAAGTTTGCCTTGGTCGTGGCTATAGTGAGTGGTCAGGCGGTGAAGGCACAAGACTTATCGATTAGGCAAACAAGCACTAGGCTGCAGCCACTCCCCACATCTTTCTCCTTACTTATTTTTTTCCTTTTCCGTGTTACAGGTGTTATGACATCTTCTAAATGATTGGAGAAAAAAAAATCAGTTAAAATCATCGCATTTTGAAAAAATTCAGTATATTTTACAAATTCGCTTCGGCAAGTCCTGCGTAACATGTAGATGCTGTACTCGTTTCCTCTCAAAATGCACGCCGTACTCTTGCCAACTATGGATAGGCAAAGTCGAGAAAACTTTTCAAAAAATTGGAAAAGGCCGGTACTTTCCTTCCTGCGACATAGCTATGGAACTAAGTGTTAATTAAAAGACAATTTTTAATTTTGTTACCGTGAACTTAGTTAGTCCTTGATAGTGAAAAATTAAAGGGACCAAATTTGCATCTAGGGATTACTACTACACGGGAAACGAAACAAAACCATTTTGAAAGCAATTGACAAATGGTGGGATATGGAATATGGCTTCCATAGGACAATAAGGAGCTACAAGAATCGGGCATAATGAGCTACTTCAAGCAGCCTAGACTCGTTTGAGCTAAAGCGTACGGGATTACTCCTCATAACATGATAACGCATATGCTAAATGAGTTCCACAAAAATTGCGAGATCTCTCATGAAATGCAGACCTCGTTACACCCGATTTGTCTCGGTCTCCCCGTCTTTCTCTCTCTCTCTCTCTCTCTCTCTCTCTCTCTCTCAGTCTCCCTCTCTCTCTCGCTCTCTCTCTCTCTCTGAAGCCCTCTTTTGAAGGTATAAAGAAAATTTCCAAAGAGTTCTTTGAAAACCACTTTTTATTCAACAAATGTCAGAAGCTCTGTAGTAATGATATCATTACTGATTTATTACGAAAAAGGCAAAGGGAAGGCTGATGATCAAAATGAGTCACTTTTGATCTAATGAATTTCATGCGAGAAAACGTCATAAATCTTTTCTTTGATCTATCAATTCACGGTAGCAATGTCGATACAATCAAGTAGCTATGATCAAAGCTATGCCGTTTGTTTGTTTGTGAAAATGGATTTTCGTAAAAAAAACTTTTTGTTTTTCTGCGGGAATCGTCTTTACTGATAGCGATGCTTATTCTTTGCTGATTGGACGGCAGCTAAGTTAAGAAATTTATCAACTTTACCGGAGAAGAAATCTTATCATGCCCCGGAAGTCGTGCAACAATGAACTTGTTGTCACTCAAATTCGAATCTAGGCATACACTGCCAACGAAAGTCATGCGATTTGATTTTTTTGCATTATTTTCTCTGAAATGAAGGCCGTAAAGTTGCATTAGTTAAATATCGAGAATTTGGACCTTCGAAACCGGACATCATTCTACTACTAGCACTACTTATGTCGTAAAACAAAATCAGTTTTTCTTTACAAATTTGTAAGAAGGAAGTAAAAACACTACACCGTCATTAAATACCCTACACCAATTTGTTTAATACAGTTATTCACATAATAACTTTTCTAAGTAAGACTTTATATGGCGAGTGGTCGAAAAAACACTGCAATTCGAGTCATTTTCTATGGCATTCTTGCTTGGGCCAAGACATTACAGTGTACCGAATTTCATCAAAGTATCTCAAAAATTGGGACGAATAGGTTGAACACAAGAATACAAGCTAAGCAGGCGGACAGACATTCTTAGATCGATTCAGATTTAGAAAGTGATCTAGGCAGACAGACGGATAGACAAGCTTAGATCTATTCAAAATTAGAAAGTGATACAGACAGACAGACGGAGGGACAAGCTTAAAAGCTTCAGAATTGCTTTCTGATCCCGACTCGACTGATACAATAAAATGTGGTGCTCATTCTCAGGCCAACACACCTCAGTGCACTAGTTAGTGAAGGTTAAACACTGGAACAGGCGGACAGACAAACTTAGGAAAGTGATTCTGAATCCATCGGTATAATGAAATGTGGGTCCATCTCAAGTCCTTGTGGGCTGTGCATAAAAAAATTTAACATATCCTTGTATCATACAGAGTAAATAAAAAAATGAAAGTAAAGCAAGTAAGAAAATTAAATTCGGTCGGGACCGAATCTTTTATGCTCATCAGCGTTTGCACCAAAAAAGAACAAAAGAATTAAAAGAACAAAATTCTCATGCTCTATAATATGGAACGGACGCCATTGATTTCGCGAATTTTTAAAACAAACGTTTTTGTCGAAGAGGTATGTGGGCGTTGTAGGAGTGTCCTTTGAAAAGTTTAGGTCAATTCCAACTTCTTTTGCAAATTTGTAGGCGATATCTTCACTTTCGCTAATGGAAGAAAGTTTACCACAAATACTACAAACTTGCGCAAACAGACAGACGTACAGGTGGACATATTTAGGTGTACTCAAGGGTTGTAAATGACCAAGAATTTATATACTTTATTGGGTTTTTGAAGCTTGTTTTTGCGCGTTGTAAAGGTATTGAAAAAAAAATTAAATGTTGATATACTATTACTATTAAGTAGGCGTGATCAATTTTTTCCATTTTTGTGCACAGGTTGCAACAGCAGCGGCCGTACAATATACGTTCAAATAATTGTACATTTATTTGCTATAGTCTATGAGTAATGAGCAACAAACCAATTTTCTATTCGCTTTGAAAAGCAAAGGTGTTCTCAGTTAATGTGGAGCTGTGGGCGTGTCCTTCGACTGATTTGGCCCACATTCAATACCAGTCTGTGGGTAAGAACTTCCAATGTTTCTGCCAAATTTGAAGTCGATCGATTCAGTTTTGCGGCTAGGAGAATGTTAACAACAGACATTACACGGATGGACAGACGGTCAGGCAGACATGCTTATATCGATTTAGAATTTGATGCTGATCAAGAATACCATATGTATGTATTGGAGGTCTTCTATGCTTCCTTCTGGGCGTTGCAAACGTTTTGCCAAAATGAATATACTCCCCATCCTTCGGTGGTGGGTATAACAAGCGGTGGAACACCATATATTTTGTGCTTATGATTTGCTGCTCGAGTTTTTTGAATTTATTTATTACATGAATTTTTTGTTTTTTTTTGTTAAATGTGTCACAACATTCATCTTCTTTGAAGTGATAAAAATATATATTTTATAATTATCACTTGTCACCTTAAGTCAAATTTTAATCAAAATTTATATATATATATATATGCGCACGTATAAGTGTATAGATATACGTATACAGGGACATGCTTGCAAACACATATTCAAAATGCTTATCTAATACTATTTCATAAGCGCCTTCAAAATACACTTGACTGTTCGACTATTTACCTATACGGTCTACAGTCTCGCTTGTACATAATACAATACATCTTTATGTACACTTTTTTTTTTTTTATTTTTATTTATTAATTTTAAATGATGAATTCATTTATTAGCTTCTTTTTGCCGTAAAAAAAAATGTTTTTTGTGTATATGACGACGAACTGAATTTATGCGGAACATAGAAAAAATTAAAAACATATATGTATACATATATATATATATATATATATAGATAGATAGATATATTTATACCAAACGCCACATCTCATCTGAGGCCATATGTTCGAAACTACTATGAGCACACATTGACACTCGCATATGCAAACAATGTGGAAAGCATTACGGTATACAGAGATCGAATATTAATTGAAAAAAATCACAAAATGAAAGCAAGTAACGCAGTTTTACCCGCTACAGAGTAAGCCGTATTCTGCGCAACATCACCGAGATATCACAAGTCACAAGGCATCTTTCTCTATGTGGTTGGCGGGGCTTGATAGCCGCGTTTTATAATAAAAGTGATATCGAATACCTTTCATACGACTGTTAATAGAAAATTAAAACAATTACAACAAGAATACACGTTTTTTTTTCATATGATCAGCTGGTCGTGGGATGTCGACAAATCACCGAACACAGCGCCAGAGTAAACTCCCATTATCTAAATAATAGCAGAGGTTTTTATTAATTGAAGTCAGGTCGCTTGGATTGATCGAAACAAATTTCGTCACTTTAAATAATTATTCACGAAAGGTTGCCCTTTGCATTTTTTGCTGCACGTCTCTCTTCAAACGGATCACTTCCGTGTTGAAACTTAACTTGCAATCATTATGTGGGACTTTCTTTATCAAAATCTAATTTTATATCGCACTTATTGCAATGAGCATTAAATGGACGGATGGTCGGATGCAACACTATTAAATAAATCGTACACTTATTATTTTTTATAGTTTCTGCGAGATAGGCAGCTTTTATTACATCGATCTAAGGTTGTCTGTCCGTTTGTCCATCCTGTACTCTTGTGTTCAGGTGAAATTTACTGCACTCACTTAGTTTGGCCCAAGGAAGAACGCTGTTGATCACATTTGCGGCCGGCTAACATACAATGTCTTATTTCGAAAAGGCGTGGGACGTGGCTGGCTGTAGTGCTTCTACTTATTGGAAATACTTTACAAGACATGTCAAGCATTCTGTTTTGTTCTGCTGTGCTTTTGCTTATTGCAACCGAAAAGACAGGCCTATCGTATATCGTTATAAAGAAATAAATTTCTAATAGAGCAAGCAGATCTCTACATTGTATATGTGTATACGTATACATATGTATATGCATTAAGCTTTTATGAATTTTTATATGTAAAAGCGTTTTGTTTGTTTTTTGTTCCGTTCAATTATAGCCATTCATATAAAATAATAATTATCGTTATTCAGGGGCAAATACGGTCATCAGCATATTAGATCAGATTTAATTAATTCAAAGAGATATTTGCTTCCATAATATAATTTCTGTTTATGGTTTAAGATGGAGCTGCACGCACATAATGTGCTCAGTCAATCAAATAAAATAAACTATTCACAATTTACATACAAAACTATTAATTAATTAATTCAGTTTATTTACTAAAAAAAAAAAAACCTAAATGAATAAATAAATAAAAATATAATTTTTAAACATTATTGACTACTGAAATCTTTTGTACTGCATCTGCAGTCTAGCGTAGATTCTTATTATTATTATTATTATTATTCCAATAACAATTGCGTCTTAAATTATAGCGTTTGTGTGATGGCGGGTGGCTGAAGGAATTTGTCTTTTATTAGTCTTAAGTGACATCAACACAACAATGACAGAAAAAGCTTTCTTTGTAAATTGAAATGAAAAAAAAATTCGTTTTTTTTTTTTCTTATTAACCTTGAAATTTATTTGTAAATGTTTTTCTTTCTCTTTGTGCGGTTAAACTGAAATTTAAAAAAGTGAACAAAAAAAGAAAAAGAAGCAAAAGAACTAAATAAGTCTTTGGATGGAGTTTGAATATCGAACGTTCTCGAAAACGTTATATTGAAATCGCTGATACGTCAGAGTTCATATCCATATCTACATAGAAGGGAAGGTAAACAACGACTTTGTTATTTATGGGCGTGTCAATTGATCGTTTAGAACTTTTCATTGGTTATGGGAAATATTTGTGCATTTGTTATAAACAGCTATCTATCTGTCTGTCTGTCTGGGCGTGCAGTGAATCCCATGTTTCCATTCCAATTTCAAATAATCTCAATAAATAATCATAACAAACTTTAGGTTAATGCTTAATACATAAGCAAAATGTCAACTAAACCTGACAACAGTAGGCAACAGATAAGCAAACGTTCATATAGACCCACAGTCATCACCTGAGCAAATCACCTGAAAATATTGGTCATTAATGCCTTAGTTTTAGTGATACGTGTTTCTTAGTTTCTTAGGTGTTACCAAGTACGCCGTCATACAGGGATGGAAACAAAAGTTTAGTACACCGCTGTACTTAGACAGCAGTTGTAAGCAATTAAAAAACTTGACATTTTTGTTAATTGCTTGGGCCTTTTTTCCTAGTGCGTTTTTAGAGGCGCTAAAGTAGACGTTTTCAGATTAAAGGACACTTTTGTAAGACTACAGTCCGTCTGTCATCCATTCTTTTAACTCTCATGATTGGAAAGAAGAAGAAGAAGACATGAAGCATAAAAATGGCTCTACACCGCCTCCTAAATAGCTTACTATGATCAACAAATGACCAACTGTTGTAGATGTCGACGTACAAGTTAGTAAGTGTTTTTGACCGATGTACGTAAAGCTTCGACGTAAGAACTGCCACTAACAAGCTCAAAATTAGACACAAGGAAATCATAACATCATCACTCATTCAAGTCCATAAAGTGAAAACTTTTTGAAAAATTTGCTTAAAATTGCGAAAGTTAAGTCTCGAAAGATAATCTTATAAGGCTGCAGGGCTTAAAGACCTTAGTATTTACAATGCTGTCCTTCTAGGTTTTAGTGCAACCTTAGTGCAGTGCCAAGAATGGCTTAGAAACTCCTTTAAAATCTGGCGGATGTAACTTGGAACTTAGATGTATATATTTTTTGTAATCGAAGCTACTGGTTTCATTATTTTGTTTAAACATTTTCTGGTAAAATAGGAGTCTTAACGGAAAGCAATTCCCGTCAATTTTTCGATGATTCTCTACCTCGCAAGGTGTGGTGATTTGCAAGCACATCTTCACCACGCCTTCTTTATTTCAAAAAAGTACACTTTTACATAACATACGTAGAAACAAATAAAAAAATTATAGTGGGACACGGCCCGCCATAAAGTACCCTACAGCACCTTACACCTATGCACACAACGACCTTTCAAAATAAAGCGTCATATGGGTAGTGGTGGATCCGAGCTATTTTCAATAGTGTTTGTTGTTGGGCCAGACCTTGTCAGCCTTAACAACCATGGCCTGTCGATTGAACACAAGAAAATGAGACAGACAGACAATCTCGATCGGTATAATAAAAGGTAGATCTATCTGTGTGTGTTGCATACATCCACACGAACTTAATATACCCGTGTGATAAAAGAAATATGTAGTTACATGGGAAGTGATCGAAAAAGTGATCCGAAATGCATACCATTCTCAATAGCATTCGTCTTTAAACTCACGGCAGTATAGCAAATTTCATCACCTGATCGAAAGGATAACAGACGGAGAGATGAGCTCAGATCGATTCAGAAAGTTTTGGTGAAACGATCGGCTAAAAGGTGAATATATCTCAAGTTCTCTTCTCGCACAAATTTAATACATCCTTGTACCACAAGCATTAGCGTAGGGTATAAATAAAAAAAAAATATATTAAAGAAATTCGAAGTCGCTAAGTTATGTATTAAGTCCCGAAAAAAAACGAAAACAATTTCCTCTTAAAAGGCCATGACCGGTATGTGTTGACGTTTACATGAGCATGAGTTCATATCAATAAGAATAGTCAAGGTAAGCGGAATACTAATGAAAAATCTCCAAAAGGTAAACAATGTGTAATTTTTGGCATTCAAAACACGCATACATACGCAAAACAAGCGCATTCACAGCGCACATAAACCGGGATTCCTTGAAATAAAACAACCCGTCATATAAAAAACAAAAAAAAGTATGACGTACCGCATGTGCTGGTATCGGGTTATTTTGTCAGAATTTATATATAAATCAAGTGCAAATAAATAACTTGTTAACATATGTACATATATATACACATACATGTGCATATGAGAATATATTTAAATAATGTATTAATGTATGTTGTTTTCTTAAAGGAGAATTCCAAAGTAAACAGAAACTGAAGCATTAACATGCAATACAGCAGCCGCTCTGAAAACTATTCATCTTCATTAAGAGATTCACCCTCGAAATGGTCAAGTGGCAAGGTATACAAAAATCATTTCTCAATAATACTTCAATTTAATGAAAACTTATTTACATACATATCTACATATGATAACTGACTGCATCATTACATCATCACATCGTCGTCATTGAATAACAATAATAATAATAATCATAACAATACCAGGAAAGCAAAGGTTATGCGTATAAAACGGCATCATATCAATATTCGTCAGCTGGCTCGGCGGGCAGCAGTAATGCGTATTTGGATAAGTCGGTCGATAAAAATATTGATCAATTGGATGCTTTGCTTGAGGATTTGAAAAATGAACGTCAAATTACCAGAGAAAGAGGTGATTGGAAATTTCTTAATTTTAATTTAAAAAAATTTTATTAATTAATTCAAATCGAACTGCTCTCGAACAGATCACTCTCTGAATTACAGAACTTTGTAAGTGTGTGATGAAGAAAAAATGCTCATAACTTTGTAACTAAAGCTTAGATCGATTTCAGAGAACGTTCTTCTTATGAGGATCCCGTAGCTGGTGGTACTGTTACAAAGTCGACGAGAGTTATAAAGACCAGTAATGTCCAACCAGGACTGGATGACGCGGAATTATTGCCTACCTCTAATTATAGTACACTGAGATCGAATGGCTCTTTGGTGCAAAGCAACGACTATCAGACTTTAGATAAGTCCTATGGATCAAGTAAGGCTTTTATTCCCTCCAAGGCAATATTTCCTTTCAAATTCATTTCAATTTCATGCAAATCTTTTTTAAAGGAAACATCTCTCCCGGTGGCTTTTATGAGGGCAAGAAAACGCAAATTTATGAAAGCAATCGTTCACTAAATCGACCCATGGAAATAATTCCAGCTAATGCTACTACTGCCACCGCCAGTACTGCGCAGATGGAAAAAGATTTGGGAAGTATTGCTTTAACGGAGGACATTCTACCCGTACCGGGTACTAAGGTAACAACGACAGTCAGAACCTATACTTATGAGATACCAGCCAATGCTCCGACAACCAATACTTTAACACGCAAAAACTTGATATACAACAACATGCAAACGAACGAAATGAATAGCATGGTACAAGCGCATCCTGCGCATGTCATACCGCCTACTGTCGTTTACAATACGGAAAGTTATTCCACTTTGCATAAGGGTCAAGAGAAGCCGATTTTCTCAAATCAAAGCTATGAGTCACGCGAGCACTACGAAACGAATACGATGCGCAGTACGAATGCTTTACCCCCAGCGCCGGCAACACATTTAAGAAATGCACCGCCTGGTGATACTACGATCGTATACAATATAAATAACAGCACTACTACCACCACCCGAGATCGTTCAAATTATCCTCATGGTCCCAATCAAGGACCCAATGTACCTCCCTATGCGGGTCCACATAGTCCACGCAGTCCTCATGGCCCGACCACGCAGCGTTACATATACAAAGAGACCACGAATACTGTAAATAATATACATAGTCCGGCTGGACCTACTCACGAACCTTTACTAGGCCCTAAACGAGCCGGCACGCCCGGTTTACCTAATGCTGGAGGTTACCCGCCGACAATTACTCCACCCAATGTTACCTATAAATACTCGTCAACGACCACAAATACACGTCGCGCTCCTGATTATGGTACTCCTTCGCCAACTTTACCGCCAGCACCGTTTCCCTTAGATGGGGTCGAATACCCGATGGGCAATGCTAATCCACCTCAACGTGTAGAGGATTTAATGCAATCGCTGGGAAATGTAAGTACATTATATAGCGAATAAATATTGAGCTACTGTTTCCAAAGAGAGCCCACAGAAAATACAAAAAAAAACTTTAACAAAAGGAAGTTCAGGGTACAGTCGAAATTTTGAATTAAAACGCAGACCTTTCGAAATCTGGACCTTTTCAAAAAACAGCGCGATTTTTAAACTTAATTGACGCATAATGAATGTTTTGAAAGAATTTAGTCTGCAGACGAATTATTTTCCCTTGAGTCAAGATCAACTACGCTAATTGAAAAGTCTCGTTGGGCATTTATACAGAACATACCGGGTATGTAAATATGAAAACGAAAATTACCTATAGATGGCTACACTGGCAAACCGCGGCAATAGCATCATTTTCTCGTTGACCTCAGAGGTTTCGCAAAGCGCAACAAATCATAAGTTTTCCTGGAACAGTATTGAAAATATCGGGACTTGCATCGAAAACAGTCATGATGTTCGACGACAGCATGACTTCTTCCTTCCTAAGTCGTTTTTACATCCTACCGTTATTTGGAATAAGAAAGTGAACTTAGTTTGTGAAGGAAGACGATAAGCCGCGTTTAGTGGTTCCACAAGGGTATAGTCCGTTATTAAGCCTTCAAATATGGGGAAACGATTAAAACCAAACACTACTAACGATAATAGAATGTTAGCAAAAGGAACACAAGGGCTCCGTCCGTCCATCCATCCATATTGCAAAACCGGTTCACGACAGGTTGGAAGCATACAATTGGGAAATTCCACTGCATGTGGCTTACTCGAGTCCTCGGCTCGAGTCCTTCTGACTACCATTCGTTTGCCTCGATAGGTCACGCACTTTTTAAGCAACGCTTTGCTTCGTAAGAAGAAAAACCGAGTCGATGACGACTTCGCGGCAAAGTGGAAGATTTTTAAAAGCGTGTCATGCATAAATTGTCAGACAGGTGGGAAATTTGTATAACTAGCAATGGGCAAAACTTAGAATAAAATATCTTTTTTCATTTTTCTGCAGTACGAGTGTACTTTCTGTATAAAAATTCCGGTTTCGCGTTGACGTACCTGACACAAGGCTCCTTAAAATAGAAAGACGTCAATAAAGCAGAAAGTAAAATTGCGAAGCCAACTACACTTAAGGCCACAAATATTTAAAAGAAAAAAAAATGGGCTTAACCTATAACATCCATAGGGGCAACATTTGTAAAAATTTCATCGAAAGAAATTTCGTTTAAAATTTAAAGGCAATAGTTGTTCTTCGAACTGTTGGAACTTGGGTACTACTCACTACGCCCTGTTTTGGTAGCTTTATCAGTTCCCAATTCCCAAAAAACTTTTACTTGGCGAGTTTTTGTTGTTGTTTGTCTAATAAGGAATTTGTTGAAGAGCGGCGAAACCATTTTGCAAGTCTCCCTCCCTGCAAAAAAATCCGCATCACTTTCTAGAAGGTGGGTTTATCTCACGTCCTTCTAAGTATTGCATACATCCGCACAAACTTTAATATAGCCACAGAGTAGAGTATAATAACCCACTTTAAGTTCAAGATATATATTTGAGCCATTTTCCCGATTCATTTATTTTATTATTGGAACTAAGCCTGTCTGTCCGTTTGCCTTTCTGTCTTGTTTTTTGTCTTGAACTTACAGGTCACAATTTTTGAGATATTTCGATGACATTTGGCACATCCACTTGTCTTGCCCCAAGGAAGAACCATAACGAAAATGGTTCAGATCAACCACTCTCCATATAAAGACTTATTTTGAAAGGTCGTTGTGTGTACAACTACATTAAACAAAGTGGTGTAAGGTACTTGTCTTCCAATTTCTCTTACGGAAATTTTCGCAATTAGCATTATTGCGAAGACAGTCCGTCACACCCACTGTATTAATTGTAAATAGCGTACCCATACATTTACCATTAACGTTGAAAATGGAACTTTCGTCTTGATAAGAAAAGTGATTTCTCGAAGCTGATTACGTTACGTTTGCTAATATTTCAGCAAGTGGATGTGGTAGACAAAGCTGATTTATCTACGCCACGTAAAAGGGAAATTGAAACGGCAGTTGCCACATCCAACCAACAACAAATAATACCATCGGTTAATAGAGCAGGTAAAGAAGTTTACTATCCACCGGGTCATGAGATGATGTTAACTAAGCGAGAAGAAATGGCGGCTGGTTCAGCGGGAGGTGTAAGTAGTCATGATTTAGTGCGCCTTTCAACGAACCACAATTACCTGTAATGAAAACTCAATTTTAGGGTCGCTGGGCTAAAGCGTCGGGTATGTACGAGTACGAATCGGGTTATAAGTCGAAAACGAAAACAAAATCTGGTGCTGCGATGGTGCCGGTTTGCTTGCCTCTCTGTTGTGCCATGCCCTGTTCAATCATGTAATTAATGGTTCAATAAATATTTTGCAAATTGTTCTGGTAGCTTTTTGTTTTTTTTTGTTAAAAAAACCATACACACAAACTCGTATCTAGCTAATGAGTTATATTGTTATTTAACTAATCAATGTATGTATTTAGTCGCTCATAAACCTTTTTTTTTTAAATAATTGTATGTAAATAAATAAAACTGGTCAGTGTTTGTGTTTTTTTTTTTTTCTCTTTCTCTACTATTTGTTAACGTTTTCAATGCAATTAGTTTGCGTCAATATGCAGCTCAATTATATATTTTTAAAGTTAATAGTGATTTACAAAAAAAAAAAAAACTAAATCGATGAAATTGTTTTATAATTATATGTACACTGAGTTGTAAACAATTGAAAGAAAATTGATTTTTTATGTTTTTGTTTTCTTCTTATCTAACATTAGGAAAACTTTGATTTAGTTTTGCTTCAATGCCAGTCTATATAATGAAAAAAAAAAAACAGCATAACGTCACATATCGAATATACAGAATACTTATTTTTATTAATTATTATCTATTAATGCAAATTAAAGAATAACTATAAATATTATGAAAATTAATTTGTATCTGGCCATTAAGTCAATTCAAAGTGCCTTTTTATTTTAACTGTAAAAACAAGCGAAGTAAATGTAATCATAACTAAAACAAAAAAAAAAAAGAAGAAATCTTTATTAATAAACAACAATAACGCAAAAGCGTTTCTAACAAAAACAAAATTATATCTATATTTTGCTGCCAACCGGTTTCTGAATAAACAACTTATGCTAATTAGTGGAGATTAGTTTTATCGTTTTATAAAGAAGAAAAAGTAACGTTCACAAGTTCTCGCTCACATACAACAACCGAATGTCGCTTTACGTACGTACGTAGACAATAACTCTAAATGAAATATGATGGACCTCGAGATTATCCCAAACGTAAGCACCTCCAGTGTCGGAAACTTCAACAAAGACAAATTCCATGTTTTTTTTATTATCTTCTTATCGTACATGATCAATCACTCAGGGGATGTCGTCTATCCGTGTAGTGAGGGGAAGGAGAAAGAGATAGGGAAACTGTAGATGGGGACTGTAGGCTAGTGGATGGGAGCAGTTCCTACGGGCCTTCCAAAACTTGATGCAAAAGGACCAAAACGAATTTTTGCAAACCAGTTTTAGCACCAGCCCTCCATACGCAACCACAAATGTTTTTTTTTTTTTTTTGCTTCAACATCACTTTTACCTTTTCGCCACAAATAGATGTAAAATAGCCCGACTTTCCTTGTTTGGTAAGGCACCAAGCGAAAGCTATTGCGCAGAATCAACGAAAACTTTTCCAACGCAGACATTACAACATCAAGCTATCAATTGTATGAAGGCCGTGTACCTTAAATGTGACCAAATGCAATTAAATTCACTGTTGAGAAAAAAACGAAACGACTTTCCGATCTGCCTAAGAATAGAAGTCAAAAACCAAGCCTAATTTATAATCATGCGTCAGGAGCCTGGAGGAGCACAGAGAACAGTGTCCTTGAACGAATTTAGGAATGCATTTCAAAAGTGCACAAAGAATCATAGGCGACAACATCCAAACAGGGACGTAGACATTGAATATTAAAAATTGTATTTGTTGATTGTCTCCTCTCTTCTTCTTTCTCTAAGTGATTGATAACGTGGCTTAATCGCATCAATCGAGTACTTAACCGTTCGCACCTGTGGAGTAGTCACATGCGAAAAACTTAACTTAGCAAAGAAATCTGAAAACAAAAACCAAAGCTAACTTTCAGGTAAGTGATTACGCCCCGGATTAAAGATTATTTGATTATTGATAGTTCATTGATTTCTACAACCGTTGCTGAATCGATTCGATCATTCATTCGCATCAGTCCAATCAGTCCGGTTAACCTTATAGACTTCAGTGTAACTTAATTGAAGTTACAATTTTTTGTGATTCCTTTTTTTATATGACATTATTTTTTGAACCGATTAATCTCAAATTATCGAACTACGATTGTTTTACCTTTTCTTTTTTATTATTAACAACAATTTGTATACAATTTTCTTGTTTCTCTTTTATGCTGCGCCTAGAGCTACCAATGTCGAAGTTTGATAACTTCAAGTGTTTCACTTATTTCCCTTTGTTCTTCTACTACCTTTTAAAGACAACACAACGATGCGTTATTCCTATTTTCGAAATCCGCCCCAATTTTTCGTCATTTTACAAGTTACGTAAAATTTTGCATCGGAAAAAAATCTAAATTTGTCGATTTGGTCATGTTCTGCAGTGCAGTCGTTAGGTGAAGCGCATTCACCAATGGCCGTTTTGTTTTCTTGGGTTGCACCTGTAGACCATAGTTTTTAAGATATTGCGATGAAATTTGGTACGCTGACGTGTTTTGGCCCAAGGAGAAACGCTGTTGAAAATGGTACGGTTCGGACTACTTCTTCGACCACTTTCCATATAACGAATTATATCATATCATCAGTCATATGTATAACCAACTCATATATTAAGCAAAAGTTTTTCATAGCCCTGACGAATGTCTCAGTGTACCGTAATTACTTATTGTGGATGAGTTATGACTATCCGCCTTATTCTGAGCGGCCTTCTACTTGCGCCTTTTTACACCTCCAATTATGATTTTCGTAAACTATTATTATTATTATTATTATTATTATAAATTTAGCCAGAGAATAAAATCTAAGACTAATATCTTAAAGCACTAGCATCTAAGGCTTTCGGCTTTTATTTTTATTAACATTATTATTATTATTGTTATTATTATTATTATAAAAACTCTACCGCACTTGAGATTTGAACCCACGACCATTGAATTGCTGGTCGAGACTCTTGCCTACTCGGCCACTCGGGCGGATTTCGTAAACTAAGAAGCTTGTGTTAGTGCAAAATTGTTATTGAAGAATTTTATTGTTGCCACTTTTGCCTCGGAACACTTTATTTGATACCAAGTGACTCAAACTTGGACAAACAAAACAGGAGCACTAATTTTACGACCGCTGATCAATAAAAATGCCAAAATGATTAATTAATTCAGTGTTAAGTAGTGTAACTAATACAACTTCGGAAATTAGAAGTTGGAAGTAAGTGTTCCTTGATAATAAATTTCACTACTGGTTGTTTAATATCTCTTTGTTATACATGTGGTACAAAAGTTTATTAGGTGCAGGGGAGTTCGAGCCAAACTTGAGTTTTCTGTCTCTTTACGGTAAAATTTGGACAATTTTTTCAAAACTTTTAATGAAATTAAGATAAAATAGTAAAATTTTTATTTAAAAAATGCATTTTGTTAAAACCTTGAAACGAACTAACATCCCAGATGCAATGATATGTTTAGTCGTAAGCTAAGATTGTGTTGGTTCGTCGACAGTATTTTTATGTAATTTTGGATCAATGTTCCAACAGTGGCTTCTAATTTCAATTTAATTAATTAGCTACCGCACAGGGAGGAAGGGAATGAGACACTTTTCGAATCCTTCTTCTGTTTGTTTGAAAAAGCTTTCACATAAATAAAGATAAACGCTTTCTAGGAACAGATTAAATGTATTAGATAAGTTAGAAATGAACAGCAGGTTAGCTAGGCATGCGAAACTGCCGGATCGTGATGTCGTCGAATACGGCCCGCTACGTTAAAGAATTGAGCAGTCAAGCAGACAGCATTTTTGAAACGCTTGAGGAAGACCTAAATTGCCAAGTTTCGTTGATATAATAAATGTTTTTACCATATTCAAAGCATCCATTAAACCAATAAATAAATAGGTTTTTCCGAAAAATGTAAGGTAGCTTTTCCTTTAAGCGAGTAAATCCAATTTCCAAGATGCAGATTTTCATATGAACTGCTTTATTTAACTGTCGGTAAGCTCCTCCTCCACATTACTTCTTTTCTCACTCTAACCCATTTTCTTCATTCTTTGTTTCAATAATCATTCAAAAATTTAATTTGCTTTTACATTGACTTTTGTATCGTTGCTTTTCATATATTTGTTCTTCACTTTTAGGTTGATTTCTTTATTTTTACTTCTCAAACTACATGTTTTTTTACCTTTACATCGATTTCCTAATTTTTTCTTATCGGCTTTTCATTGTGTAGCATTTGGAAATTTTTAACCTAAAAAACGAATTAACGCAGCATTGTGCCAGCCCCTTTAGTCAGTTAATAAAGGAGGTAATCAAGTAGCTGAAAGTCACCTTTCGCCTTTGCATACAGCTGCAGGCAAAAGCGGCTGAAAGCGAAATCTATATGTTTCATACGTGATTACATCCGAAGCAAATCCAGCAGCAAGCAAAGCATAATAATCAAATTAAAAAGGAAGAAGAAAAAGACAACCAAAATAAAAATAATTTGTGTGTTTAGTGATAGTGAGGCTTGGCAGGTGATCACGCATGGATAACTTCGCTTTCGCTTTTGAATACAGCTGTTGGCAAAAGCCAAAAGGTGGATGCCAACGCAAAAGCTGACTTTCAGTTACGTGATTACATCATGCTTATAATTTCAACGAATGTAAAATAAAATTATAGGCAAGAAATAAGGGATTTAGGGCATTTTAGAAAAAAGTAAGAGGCATTTGGTAAAAAAACAGACCAAATTAAGTGAAAATAAAACTCGGAAATTCTTTCCACTTTTAATTAAAAAAGTAACTTTCTTTACGCCCTTGAGTCAATTTAAGTAAAATTTCAGACAAAAAGCGAAGTCATATGAATAAATTGTCGCCTTGCAATCCGATTTAACGCTGGAGCTACCGAATACGTCATTTTGATCCTTTTTAATCTTTTCTCTTTAAAAGAGTAGATACAAGGCACGTAATATTCCAAAATTTTGTGATGACTTTTATATATATGCAAAGGCATTTGTATGCGTATAATCACTTTTTTCCCATCTGTTATACTTTTTGAGATGCCAATGACATATAGCTATTTCTACCCTAAGGAATCATATCATTTTCTTACTAATGTCGACTTGCCACATTCGCAAAAAAGAAGATAGGAACCTGAAATTTGACATAAATATACTTTGATTGATTAGCAATGAGAGGTTAAAAAGTTTGAATCATCCGTTTATGTACACATCCGTAATACAAAAGAAACCAAAACAATCTCGCAAAAAACCCGAATCTTCTTCATATCGTTGTGTACCACTTTCAATTCTATTAAAATGTTTCTAAAACCTGTCATCGAAATGTTAATTAGGATCATCCTCATCTTTAATTCGAAAATAGTTCCGATCAGCTTATTAATACGCACACAGTTTGCAGGAAAATTGATTTGCAATTTGGAAATTATTCGAAATAAAGGAGAATTAAAATGTTATCGCTAATTTTGGCCGTGTTAGTAAATCGATACTGATCAAACGTGCAGTTGGATTTGGCGAAAATATAGCAAGCAAGTTTTCTGAAATATCTTCATAATATCAAAGATTATAAATGAAAATATGAATTAATTGTGGTTTTTTTAAGATTTTTTGAAGTGTCTTAGTTACGGCAGGTTAGTTACGTAGCCAAGTCGGATCCATTTCTTTTAAATCAATAATTTAACACCTATTTATTATTACATGATTCTCAAGCATTACTAATATATAATTAATACAACCCGCTAGACTGGTGCACTTATATATATATATAAATAATTTTTTAAAAAGGGACGACCATCGAGTTCATGGATTTAAGCAATGAAAGAGACGTGACCAATAAATTTTCGAAATAAAATTTAAAAGGCCGGCTCTTCGAGTTATTTATATCTATCTGCTTTACATAAATTCATAGCACTGGCAATTTTAAGATTCTTGAATTTTAGTGTTGCCAAGTCTATTAATTGCGAGCTTATAAAGTCGCAATACTCGGAATACCTTACGCAGATTTAAATCACATCCTGTTAAGCTAGCGAGCTAGAAAGCAACATACAAGGAAAAAGAGGCAAACGTGATTAGAGCTTAAAAGAAGTCTGAAACTAATCTGTGCCAAAGATAAAAAAACGAATCGTCGAGTTTGGAAATAGACATCAGTACAATAATTAACTAATCAATTGTTTAATTTAGTTATTACTTAAAGAACTAAGGAGCCACTTGTTACTTGGGATTTATCAAATCGCTGGATTTTCGAGAGCAACCGTAGTCTACAATATCCATTTTATCGGCCAGTACTTCATTGTTCTTTGTTGCACTAGTTGCAGCCGAATCGTAGCTTAAACTTGCGGCAAAATTATGGCGATAAATTTAATGATTGCGATAATGAATCCAGAATCAAAGAACAAAAAAAAACTGTATTACCACAAAAAGGTGAACAAAGTATTGCAGACTACACCGACATCGGCTACATCATCCAATCTTCATCATCATGTCAACGGATTTGCTAACGTAGATCAGAAAGTCGATCATATTCAAATAACTAATAACTAAAAATAATTATTATTTAATAAAAAAATTTGTTTTATTAAAATATCAAGTAATACGAAATATGTTTTAATATGGTTTACGGCTGAGGTATTGGAACATTGTCCACCGTTGAAAGGGAGCAAGAAAATTCATAGTCATCTTAAAATTTTGAATAAACAGAAGCAAGACGCTTTATCAATTTTTCTTGTCTCAGCGGCTTTCACAAATTTTTATGCCGCACTTTAGATTAGTGGGAGATTTTTTGCAATTGAAAGCGGGAAGACTTAATTAGTCTGACTGCTTATATGATATAATAAAGGAATCAAGTTAAAAAAAAAAATTGTCGCCTGAAATAGATAATAATTTCTTTTTCTTCTCGTCGTAGCTTATTGAGATTTCTTTCATTCCTTCAGATGAAAGAATTGTTTACCTTTTTAGCAAAAGTTTTTTTATATTTGTTTAATTTAATGAAAAAATTATATATTTACAATTTCTACTATAGATAAATTTTACTACATTTTTTGTTTTTTCTTTAAATATATATAGGTTTTCCTTTTAATAAATGTAATATTGTAATGATTGCTTTTATGTATATATGTATGTATATAAACTTTTTTTATTATTACATTAACAATATTATAATATATATATTGATGTATGCACGTATATCACAAAAAATTTAATTAGTTTTCGATTTTATATTCGACATATCTTTGAAAGCAATATATTGCTGTTATTATTTATAACAATATAAGAAATAAAAAAAGGGAAGAAAGAATTGTTCGAGATATTCCTGTAAAAGTTGGATAAAGTTGTGAAGGGAAATAGAAGAGCCAAAGTGAGAATTCTTAAGGTGAAATAAATGCTTTTTTGTTTTTTTTAAGAGAGAGAAATATATATTTACCTACACTACGGTTGTAATTACTTATATACAAAATATACTTAAAAATGCTGATAGTATTCGAGAAGAATAAAAGTGATGTAAAAACGTAATATAAAAACTGATTTTCAAAAATAGGGGAATCGAAACTCACGCGATTTTGGAAGCCAACTATCAATGCATGCACTTACAAGTTTTTCAATCAATAGATCTATAAATGTTTGTGTATATGTAAAGTAAAGTAATCTCCTTAGATTCGCTTCTAACCGCGTTTCGCCACAATTTTTCAAAAATAAATATTATGATATCGGATTTAGAATAGTGACTATCAACGAGAAAGGTGTATATGTCCGTCGATCACTCCATTGTTTTTCAAATGCATTTCTAACTCTTTTGTTCAGTAATCTTCAATTCAGCGTAATACCAGCTAAATGTGGGATACGATTTATAACTGTAGATTTCATATTTAATTGAATTCAAGCCATCAGTACCGATTTTATGCATACCATTAACCAAATTCTCGTATCTAAGGTGAAATATGAAGGGAAGATCAGAAAAGCTTTAAAGGCATTGCATTATAAAGAAAATTAAAGAGGACTTTTACCTTTTGGGATTGGCCTTTTCTTTGGGATGTTTCAGCATTATGTAACGAGCAATATTGATAGGGTAACGAGCTATAAACAAATTAGCGCTTCGCAATCTGCCATAAAGGATTAATTATAAGTTTAATTTAACGATTGAATTGTGAGAGAAACATACCGGTTGGACATGTCGTCATCTTCAGCACCCCAGCCAAAAAATGAATTTGAAAATCCGTTTACTAAAACGAAATGTTCTCTTGTCATGGCAGATACGCCACCAAAGATAGTGCGATAAGGCAACCTACACAATTATAGTCAAAATCAATTCTAGATTAATTCGAGACAATTGGCTAGACATCAAACTCGAGTTATATTCAATTTTTCTTGTATTCGACTCAAGTTCAAGTTATGTTCAATTCTATGTTACCTGTAATTGAATTCATCAACGGCCACTGACATATGTCGGGGTTGACGTGGGCAAGTGTAAAGATTTCTATTGTCCAATGGCAGCAAGTCCACATCGTGGAATATAAAGCAATCCCAAGGATAAAGTTTCATAGCCTCCAGAAAGCCAACGTTCATTAAAGCGGCTCGATTAAACGACTGGCCATTAGTTTGTTCTATTATAAAGATTCTGTACGTTATATTTTGTTTCATTAGAAATGGATGCATATTGCGCAGGAAGATCGAGAGATGTGCGTAACGGTCCCGAAACGGCACCACAATGGCGACATGATGCTTTGCGTTGCAGTCTTTTGGTTTAAACGCACCGCCAGATTCTAACAATGGGCCCAATTGTTCTTCAACCACATCTAGAGATTCTAAAGTGATATTAGGTACAAATGGACTACCTACAAAACAATATACTCGACTTAATCCCTATTTATGTCACATTTATCTAGTTACTTACTTTCTTCATAAACAGGCTCCTGACATGCAGGCAATGTAACCTCTGTTATGTTTTTATTTTCTTGTTCTAGAGATTCACTAGCATTCGCCGCATTAGCACCCGTAAACGAAGGTATAGGCAAGATTTCATTTATATTATTGAATCCGGTCACATTGCTTTTGTAAGGTTGTTTACGTAAACTAAGAAAAAAAGGTGAGTTTAAGCCTTGTCTTGTTTAATCACTTGAGCACTTTATTTCTTACTTTGAACGGCTAAATGCCGATGGAATGTCGGTCTTTTCGCCAAAATAATTTAGAAATACATTCAAAATCAACAGAAGACAAATAGCACACAATAATATCCGTAATGTCACATAAACTTTACCAATCATCCTCAATTTTGCCAGGCATCAATTGGATGATTAAGAACTTTGCTGGCACATAGGTATTGGAACTTGCTGGAGTAAGATTGAAAAAGACTCCATTTAACCGGATCGAGCTTAAAAAAGCCAATTTTCTGTTGTCCTTAATCAATATAAATGAGATGATGACAAGAAAACAACAATAACCTAATTGTATAAATTCACCGCAGCTGAGGTCTGTCATTAGAGTTGCCGAGTTTTCGCAAAATCCTGCATCAACAAGAAACTTAAAGCATTAAACACATATGCACATATGTTCAGAGAACGACACAAACGAAAAATCATAAATAAATTAAAACAAATTTCATACAGTCATAGTGAAAAGCATTTTTATTATTTACTCAGCGTCATTTTCTTAATAGAATTGTAAAACATAGAAAATCAGCTTCACATTTGGTTTACTGTTATGGAGAGTTTCTTACATGTACCACTAAGAATTTAAGCTCTACTCAACAAGTGGTTCGATATCCAAGAGAGAAAACAACCAAAACTCTATGGAAAGACGTTATCGTGGCAGTCGGACGCCCTCTACATCTTGAATCTCCAGTAAATTGGGTCGATTATTGTAGAGATATTCAAAACGCAACACTTTGTCCTCACCAATGCAAGGATCATAAAAACCTGGCAGGTCACTCTGTAAAATATAAAAACAGTTGTTATGATCTCTATAATAGACAAATTATTAATGCTCATCTTGCCTTCGAAGCGTTGTACAATATAAGACTGCCGTCTTTCACTAAACATTGCAAAGGTATTTTAACATCTATACAGGCATCTGCACGGAAATTCCCATTCTTTTCTAAGCAACCATAGGTTGCATGTGCTATAATTATGCCTCCACGTTCAATTTCCTCGTTAATAATCCGCTCATATGTGTGTGTCATTAGTTCTATAGCTGCGGCCGCTTCTTGGCGTCTTAAATTCATGCGCTGTTCATTGTTGCGTTTAATTTTTTCATTTTCAATATTTTTACGTTCGGTTAGCATCGGATCAATTATAGATTTTTTAACAATAAACCACACTATCACTGGGGTTACTGTAGCATAGAACACAGCAGCGGGCACAATATCTTCACTTAAATGTATAGGAAACACATAAGTCTGCTGGGAACGTACAATTCTGTCATACAAAAAAAAAGTATATAATTATAAACATGTGTAAGTTTACAAATCGATTACATTATATTCACTTGAACTTGAGTATAACACCAGTTGGCACACCGATCGATACTGCCGCCAAAACAGAGCTATACTTAGATACCTTTTTTTCGGCTCCGTACTCAGCTAAGAAACCGAAAGTGCCCACTTTAGCAGCCACCTTCAATTTCAATTCGTTCTCAATCATTTTATGCGTATAAGCAACGCTAAAATAGATATGCGGACTCCCAATGACAAATGATGTTGACCAAGCACATTTATCATTGCTTCGATCAATTTGCGTTGTCATGGCTGATTGTGAACTAGCATTCAAAGTCAATGAGCCAATTGTATGCTTGTCCAATTGTACAGATAAAGTGGAAAATAAAGCAGGTAAGACACCGTGCTCCCTGAAATTTAACGAAGTGCCACCGGTCACTGATAAAACTGGAGATAAAGTACGGCCGCCTATTGAGGAAAGTGCAAAATATAGAAACCATTTGTGAGAAGTCATATATTATCTTGCCTTTCGCTGCCATAAGTAAACCATTGCCAGCACCTAAATCTAGCTCCAGCCATCCCTTGTTAAGTAGTCTACGACCACAAACTACGAATCCTCCCGAGCCGTTACCATTTGTTGACACTAGATTGCCGCTCATTATTACCGTATCTCGTCTGGTAATAGGGGCTTCAATCGATTGTGATATGCTCATGGAGGAGACTTCTACATTCGGCATTTCACTATCGTCGTAAGGCGAAAACACCTCCGTGGCATTCACGCTGATTGTAACATTACCACGGGGATTGGTACTTTGCAATAATTTACGGTCTTCTGCTGCTTGAGCCAACCTTTGATATTCTTCACGAATTTCGGCCGGTGTTTTTGTGCGATGCACTAACTCCCAGCCATCTGTGCGTAAACCCTTCTCCCCTACCGAATCGTAAATTGCACGTTTATGAGGATCGGACAGCACTTCATAAGCTTTTTTGGTACGATTAAAAAGCATTTCAGCTTTATGCTTATTTTCTCCTTCCATATGCTTGTCCGGATGATAAATCCGACTAAGCTTACGGTAAGCGGCATTGATTTGCTCTGCTGTAGCCTAAGAAACGTTCAGAATCAATCGATCACTTTAAGGTTAACGGCGTGCTAACTTTTCTAATCAACATAGATGATGAAACAACATCCTTGATATTGAAAAATACTTACATCTTTGGGTAAATTTAGAAATGTGTAATAATTTTCCTCTAACTCAGTATCGGAATCGGTGTCGTCTGACATATTGCATTGAAAAGATTTCAGAAATTGTAGAGGATATTAAAATATTGCTTGATTGGATTTTTATTACAAAATTTTGAATTTGCACTTATGAGAACAAAATATTTATTAAATAACCTCAAAAATATAACTCTTTTAGCCTTGCCACCTATCTTGAATTTGAGGAGAGAATTTTTGATATATAAACAATTAAAGAAAATTTGTTTACGCAATAAACATAATTTATACCACATTTATGCAAATTACTATCTAATTTTGAAGTAACTGTCTTCACTTTAACGCAACATTTTCTCTTAAAAAGGAAATAGAAAATAAAAAAATATTTGGGTATCCGTTAAAATCCTATCAAATTTCACAACTCAAGCGAAGTTGTACAAAATAAAATCAAAAAAAGGTGAAGTTATGAAGAACATGAAAAGTCGCTTGCAACAAGAGCAGGAAGTATAAAAACATTACTTTTTTCTGTCTCTCTTCTAAAACACTTGTAGGTAAAAAGTAGCAATCTTGTACATATAAAATACATTACCTGCAGATTTGAAGAAAAAAAAAAATTTTAGTGCAGATATTTCAAAGTTCCTCTTCCATAGGAGGTAAGGACTTTATTCTAAATTCCGATATCCGTAATTTCGTCAAAATATCGCAAATTATGTAATATCTAACAGCTTCCAATAAAATGGATTGATTGGTTCCAGAACATCGACCGTTCGACCGCTCGGTATAGACGCTCTCAAGTCTTTCTCGGTATTGCATACATCCGCAACACTTCCAATTAGCTTAAAACTTAAAGCAATACATTTAAATTGGATCGCATATAACTACTAGAGTTACATAAAATTTTGTTAATGTGGAGATATAAACCATGTCTCATTGACTTAGCCCATGCTCATTTCATGTTTAAATATATACATACATATATATATATATATATATATATATATATATATATATATTGAAACCAATATATATATATATATATATATTGGTTTCAATACAATTTCGTGCTTCTATTTCTTATAAAAATAGGCAGGAAAGTGGCTCTCTCAAGCTCTTCTCGTATTCTTTCTTCACTGGGGTAGAGGATTTTCTGTTCTCTTAACTTTTTAATATTCCTCAAGTTTCGCGACAGAAGTGTAACCATCGTTCACGGGATTGATTACACTGTCTACATTGTCTGTCTACCTTGTCTACATTTTCAAAGCGTGGTAACTTGATCCATTCGGCTCACACATCCAACCGTAAGATTGTGCAAATCTTTGACGAATTGTCCGACACGTTGCACAGAGTGGTCGATATATCAGAATTTACACGCATTTTTCATTCTAACGCAAAGTACATGCAAGCCGCTGAAGATGCCTTTCTTTTTATAAGAATATTAAGTTTTTGGAATGTTTAACTGCATGTTAAAATACGTGATTAATTTTCTTGATGGTTTGGTGAGGCATTCGACTTAAAGCAATCCAACTTAATGCCCAACAGCACAGTAAGAGAAATCAGCTAATAATGCGAATTTCTCACACTAACGAATCAAACTCAAATTTCTCACAGTAACAGAATCGAACTCAAATTTTTTACACTGACAGAATCGAACCTTAATTTCTCACACTAACAGCGTCGAACCTTATTTTCTCACACTAACAAAATCGAACTCTAATTTTCCACCCTTTAACAAAATCGAACTAAGCTTTCTCACGCTAACAAAATCGAGCTCTAATTTCTCTCACTAACAGAATCGAGCTCTAATTGCTCGCACTTTTCCATTCAAAGGGTTGCAATTTATGGAAAGCAACTCCGTCCTATCCAAATTACAGGAAAATCTTATTAGAAAGCAACCAGAGACCCCAATAAATATTAAAACATTTTTAAACGAGTTAATGAAGTAAAGACATTATGAAGCTCGCTTTATTGATGACGTAAAAATTTATCGACATTATGCATATCTATATAAAAACCAACAGAATTGCATGAAGAAAAATTGTTATAATTATTTATTAAAACGGTTAAACTTTAAAACAAGAAAAAGCAAATATTCCGTCCGCCCGTACATGTCGAAGGGTGAAAAAAAAGTCTAGATCTTTTAAAGTATTGTAATAATTTATATATTTAGTCAACATTTACAAATGTTTGCATCCACGTACATATGTTGATTACATGGTTTGAACTACCTAACATATAGGGAATTTGATTTTTCAATATTTGTATGTGTACATGCGATTTTGTGTGCATTATAGCATTTTGGGCACAAACCAAACAGAAGTGGAATAATGGAATCAAACAACTCTATATAATTTTTTTTACTACGCGGGTTTGGTTAAAAGAGTTTGGTATGAAAGACCTGAGTATAACTCGAAGACTTTGATATCAATACCTGGGTATGATCAAAGAGTTTGCCATGAAAAGAACTTGATGTATGCCCTTTGTTTTCGTTTTCTTTTCTCTTTCGAATTTCCGTAATTTCATCGAGCAAAACAAAATAGAAAAGCAGGAAGCATTCGAAAAACGGACCTTTACCACTTTATTGGATATTATGAGCCTGTGGGCTTTATATATACAGAAAATAAAGCTACACCTTCGATTTTCACTATGCTAAAAGTCGGTGCATATGCGAAATGAATATAATGTTGCCTGAGGACAGCGGTGACTATGTAAGATGACAATTTCGTTTTTTTAAGAGAAAAAATCTGATATAAATATATTAACAATTTCAGACTGAATTGCCTTTACCGGAACAATTTAAGGCAACCATTTCTGGCAAAACGTTGAAGACTGTATATAGTCTGTTGATAGTCCGCTAGTCTTTCTCACTAAATCCTACATATATCATATCCTCTGAAAGGCGTACATAACAATTGCAAAAACAACATAACAGTATATAATTGAAATTTTTTAATAACTAATTTTCTAATAAAAAGAAAAAACATTTAACCCAATGATGATATAGCAACATCTCGAAATCAATCAGGTGAGAGTTTATTGGCTTTATATTACTTATCTATACATGTTTCCACCACTTTTTCCAATTTAACAGAGTTGCGTGATTCCCCGCTCTTACTTCTTACACTTTAACAGGATTTTTCTTATTTATTAAAAGCAACTCTGTGCATTCACCACACATTATTTTCTTTTTATATTTTATTTTAAATTTATTTATAAATTTTTATGTTACATAGTGAAGCATGGTTGCGATGTTTTTATTTATCTTTTGCCTTGAACTGTCGTCCATTTGTCAAGAAAGCTTAACAGAAGTAAATTGTTTTTTTGTTAAGCGGTTTCGTGACTGTAATTAATATATTAAAGAGAATTGCTTAGAGTATGTAGAGAATTCAATTTTCGCTAAATAATAATTAGTTCAGTTATTGCACTGAAATTTATTTCTTTAACAAAGTTAATTTTAAAAGTATTCTTGCGCCACCAGGTTAACTTAACTTGACTTTGTAAAATAAAGGTTGGTTTTTTAATTCATGTGCTGCCATTTAACAGAATCCAATACGTTATGCTGCCACCCTTATTGCCATTTAACGAATGCAATACGTTGGTGCTGCCATTTAACAGAATGCAATACGTCGTGGTCATCTACAACTGTTAAACTATAGTTTGATGTTATTCATCCGTAAATTGTGAAAAATACGATAAAACAAATATATATGAAATTTACTAAAGGCTTTCTGTGTAACTCAATATGAACTAGTGTAACTAAAAGAGCATAAATGCCTATATAAACTGAACTTTATGGGTGGGTTTACTTAATTTATCGATAGCCTGTCATAAAATGGGCTTGAAGAATAAATTCCGTTGAATAAATACAAAGGTGCTATATGAACAATTTAAAGAAATTACCTTTCCCTTGTCCGAGACTGTTAACTAGGCATTCGATTGGTTTATCGAATACGATCGAATGAAATTCAATTACAGAATAAACCGAAAGCGTAATTATTAAAATTCTAAATTTGGCTATAATTCAAATGTATGATATTAATTAAATTCGCATTTTGAAGGTGGTAACACATCTTTTTCGAATACAAGTATTTTCATCTATTGGCAACACCTTCACATAGCAAGATTTACGAACAATTAGTCAGTGAAGGAAAAACGTGCACATCATTTTGCTGTATTCGAGAAAAAACTTTTCTCACAAACGAAATTTAACTGTTAAATAAAATTACAAAAAAAAAACTCCTTTTTTAGTTAACTGCAATAAATTGTGAATAAGAGAAATATGTTACGTATTCCAAAGTTCTTACCTCGTATCCTTACTCAGCATCAGGCTAACCTACTGGGAGG
Organism: Glossina pallidipes; assembly: GCA_000688715.1. Taxonomy (NCBI): domain Eukaryota; kingdom Metazoa; phylum Arthropoda; class Insecta; order Diptera; family Glossinidae; genus Glossina; species Glossina pallidipes. Next base: position 183,236 of record KK500010.1, on the reverse strand, counting down.
GAGAAGTTCTAGCATTTTCGAGAACGTAAGTATTAAATCCTCTGCAATAATTATATCACCAACCAACTAAAGAATAAGTTAATTGTCGTTATTCCTTTCTGAATTTATATAATTTTAAAGACAATTATCTTTCTTCTAAAGAGCTAAAAAAAAACTTTTCTTGAATTCTTTTCCACATGCAGAAACTGATGCAAGCAAACTCTGTTTTGAATAATACTTTGGCTGCCCAATTTAGTCAGAGGTAAGTTGTTTACTTCGTCTATTTAATACTTGTCCAAGACGAGGAAGAAGAATACATGTATTAATAACTTTATGAACGATATGTTTTGCCATAAATTCTTACCGTAAATTACGCAATTGGAAATGTAAAGAAACGCGCATTTGTTACCGGCAGCGCAAGTGTAAACTAAATATTAGGCACATTTAACTTTTATTGCGTCATTCCTGCATCATCTAAAAATGTCTAACCATCCAGTGATACCGGGAATGTTTCATTAATATTATGTCCAAACCTTATTTCATCATGTTAAAAATGTTCAATTTTGTGCTCCGGCAGAATTAGAGGTTATATAACTTAATTCAAACAGCTGAGAGGTAGTTTTGTATTATCTCTCGTTGCATCTCTTTCTTACATTCATAGTAAATGCAAATATGTGATTTGTTGATAATGTTTAATACATAGATCGTAAACAATAAAAAGCTGCCTTTGTTTGTCGCCGTATGCCGTAATTTAAAAACGAAATTCAAAGTCAATTTTAAAGCAGTTTAAGTAAGTTTGTATCTTGCAAAGAGTTGACTCCAGTAATTGGCAAAAAACATTAAAGGCGTATATAAGGAACTCACTTGACTTCTATTTAAAATTTTTATTTATTTTATCCACCATGCATACCACATGTAGAAAAATAAGATAAAAACGTTGGTTAGAATATGCATTGTATTTGAGAATGACCAAAGTACATCTCAGAAGTCCCATTTTTTAATACGCCATTGCGGAAAAGGTCGCGAGAGTAACAAAAAAAAAAGATGATACGTCTATAGAAACATTATAATGTTAATAATAGTATGTCATCTTTGTTGTTAGATCTGGCGAAGTAAAAGGTGCAGTCATTGGCATTGATTTGGGCACTACTAACTCATGCGTCGCTATTATGGAAGGCAAGCAAGCCAAAGTAATTGAAAATGCTGAAGGTGCACGTACCACGCCATCTCATATAGCCTTCACTAAGGATGGTGAACGTTTGGTAGGTATGCCCGCCAAACGACAAGCAGTAACGAATGCCGCAAACACTTTTTACGCTACCAAGCGCTTGATTGGACGACGCTTTGAAGATCCGGAAATCAAAAAAGATTTAAAGAATTTGTCGTACAAAGTAGTAAAAGCTTCAAATGGAGACGCTTGGGTACAATCGAGCGACGGCAAAGTGTATTCTCCTTCTCAGATTGGTGCTTTCATCTTAATGAAGATGAAAGAGACCGCTGAAGCGTATTTAAACACGAAAGTAAAGAACGCTGTTATTACGGTGCCTGCTTACTTTAACGATTCACAACGTCAAGCCACTAAAGACGCCGGACAAATTGCTGGTCTTAATGTATTGCGTGTTATAAACGAACCCACCGCAGCTGCCTTGGCTTATGGCATGGATAAGACCGATGATAAAATGTAAGGTGTATATATATTTTTAAAATTTTTCCCTTTTTTTCTCAATTATTATTCATCTTAGCATTGCTGTTTATGATTTGGGTGGCGGAACATTTGATATATCAATTTTGGAGATTCAAAAAGGAGTGTTCGAAGTTAAATCTACGAATGGCGACACCATGTTAGGTGGCGAAGATTTCGATAATGCAATTGTTGACTTTTTGGTTAGCGAATTCAAACGTGATACCGGCATTGATATAACAAAAGATTCGATTGCAATGCAACGTCTTAAGGAAGCTGCCGAAAAAGCCAAATGCGAGTTATCTTCCTCGCATCAGACCGATATTAATTTACCTTACCTAACTATGGATACTTCAGGCCCTCAGCATATGAATCTGAAAATGACCAGGTCTAAATTGGAAAGCCTTGTCGGCGAGTTGATTAAGCGTACCATACAACCGTGTCAAAAGGCTTTGTCTGATGCTGAGGTATCTAAATCTGATATCGGGGAAGTGTTGCTGGTCGGTGGCATGACACGAATGCCCAAAGTGCATTCGACAGTTCAAGAATTGTTTGGTCGTCAACCGTCGCGTTCTGTAAACCCTGATGAAGCCGTGGCCGTGGGAGCAGCTGTTCAGGGCGGTGTTTTGGCTGGTGACGTTACCGACGTTTTGTTATTGGACGTTACACCTCTGTCATTAGGTATTGAAACTTTGGGTGGTGTTTTTACCCGTTTAATCTCTCGCAACACAACGATTCCTACCAAGAAATCCCAGGTATTCTCAACTGCGGCTGATGGCCAAACTCAAGTAGAAATTAAAGTACATCAGGGTGAACGTGAAATGGCTGGAGATAATAAACTGTTAGGAGCTTTTACTTTGGTGGGAATCCCCCCCGCACCACGTGGTGTACCACAAATCGAAGTAGTGTTTGATATCGACGCCAACGGAATAGTTCATGTATCTGCGAAAGACAAGGGAACTGGTAGAGAACAACAAATTGTCATCCAATCTAGTGGCGGCTTGAGTAAAGACGAAATTGAAAACATGATTAAAAAGGCTGAAGAATACGCAACTGCTGATAAAAAGAAACGTGAACTCGTTGAATTGGTCAATCAAGCTGAAGGTATAATGCACGATACTGAAGCAAAAATGGAAGAATTCAAGAACCAATTACCAGTTGAAGAAGTAAGTTCAAGATAATTATTTTTTATTTAAACACAAGCATGACTACTATTGTAACACTTATGCTTTTACAGTGTGACAAGTTAAAGAAAAGCATTGCCGACCTACGAGCTCTATTGGCCGACAAAGACAAATCCGAACCAGAAGAAGTGCGCAAAGCTACCAATCAATTGCAGCAATCGTCACTGAAATTGTTCGAAATGGCCTACAAAAAGGTTAGTCGCCAAATTGATTTTTGCAGCATATTTGGGAAAGATATATATATATGTTTAATATAATTTATAGATGTCCGCTGAGCGTGAAAGTGCCGCTGGAAATAAGGACAGCACTACAGAAAGCACTGGCGAGGGCGGCAGCAGCGGCACTAGCAGTTCAGAACAAGCCAAATCTCAGGAGAAAAAAGAGGAGAAAAACTAAATTAGAGTTTTTTATATATTTTCACATTTACATTCAAAGCTTAGGTGTTCTTGTAACTATAAGTTTGTTCCCCCGCCCATGAGCTAAGAAAACATTACTTTCAAACGTTTCATTTAGTTGGTAAAGATCCATTTATCCTCCGTTCTGATTGGATTATGTAACTCATTGCCATCATTCACATTAAAAAGAAGAGGCCTACCGATTTTCTGGCAGGCGGGACCTGTGTAGGAAAATAATAATTCGTGTACAAACTTTGGCCTTTACGGAGTTTTTTGTTTCTCTATAGCAATTGTGCGGGTTTTCCTACCTTATGGTCCTTTTTAAAATAATGGTTTGATTTTATTATTTTTTTCTTTTGTTTACACAAAACTTAAACCAAAAACACAAAATCCATAAAAGAGCAAAATATCATTTAAATAATAAAAAAAATCGAACTTTATAAATTTCCATAAATGTTTCATTAGTGTTATGTAAAAGTACGATGGTTTTATTCTCTAAAGTAAGATATCTGTCGATATACACTCGTTGAGTAAGGAATGTGGTGAAGTGTGTACAGCTAAACCTAAAAAGATTTATATATAAAACTGTTAAATTTTTTAAAATTTAAATAAAAACAAAAAAAAAGCGGAAAGTTGCCATTTTTTGTTCTCCTATGAAGATTTTTGCAAACTATGTATTAAGGGACCAAAGTTGATTCGGCGTCATTACGCACTACTTCCCAGCTATGGTTTATAAATATTGACAAATACATTGAAACGATTCAGTGCCATGACCAGTTGGCCAAACTTGTGCGGTTGTAAGTGAAAATGCGATGTTTCGACGGCGGTCGGTACAACAATAATTAATTATAATATATATTTAAGACCTACGCAAGTGGTAGTGGTAACAACTTTTAGGTAATGTGCGAAGATAAGAGTTTTGGACGTGAAATCTGAGAGAAATCCCTCTTCATTTTTCGTCTTTCAGCACGTACGAAATTTCTAGGCAAATTTTTTACGTTGTAATTGAAATGCTCTCCATCTCCCCTATTAAAATTTATAGTAATGTTTTTGTCCTTGCAGCCTTGCCGTGTCAACCTGAAAGTAGGAAAAGTTGCTTAGATTTCTTTAAACTTTTATCATCTTGAATTCCAGGCTTTTTTTAACAACTCCCCCTGGCCTTGTACAACGCAATGCAGCACATTTAAAATCTTATACAAAAATTCATTCTTAACCTTCTTTCGTGAGTAAAATATGTATGCCTGAAATTTTGATAGAATAATAGCTCGTCATCACTTTCATCGGTTACGCAAAAGAAAAAATGTCGAAACTATCATTACTTCATCTATATCGGCAAAGCATGGTGAAAGCTATTAAGCCAGCGTTCGCGGTTTGAAGTTTCGGTGCTACGAAGGCTCTAGGCACTAGGCACTAGGCTCCGACCAGTCCATATCTCTTTCGCTCTCCTCATATCTTTGCGCTCGCCACTGTGTTGCACTTATAGCGGTCATCCCCTGATGGTTTTACAAGAGAAGAAAACTCGTAACAAAAATAGCATTTTTTCAACATAATAACTCAGCTCGCCATGCGTTTTCGACTGGTTGCAGCGACAATGATAAATAAATTTTCCAACGGTCAAGACCTACGTTCAATTTGAGAATAACCATAGTCGATGACATGCTCAGCTAGCGATCAATAATTGCCATCGGATTAGACAGATGGCGATGCGATGTTTTAAAAGAGCTCCCTTTACTTTACCACGTATCTTAAAGGCAAAAAACATAAAACTCGTATAATAATTCCTTTGACTTTATTTTATGTATAAACGAATATAAAACCTATTTAATTATTGACGTATGTAAATAAATACTTAAATTTTAATTAAAACCTAAAATCCATCCAACTTTATACGAATTCTAATCACCTAAGAGAAAAAAAAAACCAATCTACTTAACGATAAATTTAAAAATAAAATTTAATTTTGAATAAATTGTTTCCTGAGTGCATAATAATATCTAATATTAGGAGAAAGCGTTTCACTCTGAGTCCGTACATTGTGGACGACTTTGCGTGGCTTACATGGACCCCGATTGTAATTTATACAAGCTAAAGTAAAGTCCGTGCAATTCGAGTAATTGCCTATGAGTTCCCTGCTCGGAAATTTGACCGTCTTTGAAAACGAATATCACATCTGAATCTATAATGGTTGATAAACGATGGGCGATCGTAATGGTAGTGCGACCTTCGCTAGCGACATCTAAGGCAGCTTGCACTAAGCTTTCACTTTCCGCATCCAGTGCGGATGTGGCTTCGTCTAGCAACAGCACACGAGGATTCCGAATTAAAGCTCTGGCAATGGCAATACGTTGTTTTTGGCCGCCGGACATTTGGGTGCCTTTCTCACCGATCCGATTTTCGTAGCCCTAAAATGCGAGAAAGTTTCAATTTCAATCTCTAATATAATGATGACATTCCTACCAAAGGCAACGAGACTATGAAGTCGTGTATATTAGCTTTCTTAGCCGCTTCAATGATTTCGGCTTGTGAAACTAGTCGATTATTGTCGCCATAGGCGATATTCTCACTTATAGTGCGATCAAAAAGTATTGGCTCTTGAGAAACGATACCCATTTGACGACGTAAATTTTGCAAGGAAAGACTACGCAAATCCTTATCATCGATTGTTATTGAGCCCGCGTCTACATCGTAAAAACGTTGCAATAATTGTATGCATGTAGACTTTCCGCAACCGGATTGACCCACCAAGGCAATCCGTTCACCTTTAGCAACACTTAAACTAAGATCGCGCAACACTACAATCTCCGGCCGGGCTGGATAGGAAAATCGTACCATTTCATAGGCTACATTACCTTCTGCGTACCATGGTGCTGTGTCAACGTCTGCATGATCGACAATTTGGGGCGAACGTGTTAACAATTTATAAATATTTTCAGCTGCTGTTAAGCCCTTTTGAAAATTGGGAGCAAATGCTAAAGCACTAGCGATCGATACTGTGCCCATAATTAAAGATTGAGCGACGATAAAAACATCGCCGAATGCCATGCCTTTATGGATAACACACCAACCGCCATAATACATACACGCAGCGTAAGCGAAATACATAAGAGAACGGGCCAAACCGTAAACGAAGCCCCGATAGTGGGTATTACGTTTGGATTTCTAGAATGGCATGCGCGGAAACATTTTATTATAATAATTCATTATGAAGTTTCAATGATAATACCTTCACAGCGGGTCCTAGCATTTCCATATACAGGCGATAAAACATTTCTTCACATCCCAAAGAGACCACAGTACGTATATTGGAGACCACTTCAACCGCAAGCTGTGCGATATTAAAACAAAACCGACAGATTAATTACATTCACCTGTTGATGGACTCTAATACTATTCTTACTTTAGTGCACCTCTCCATGGCTTTGGCAGTGCCCATGTGCTCTTGAACCATAACTTTACGTTGCAAAAACGTAGCCACCAATATGAACGGTGCAAAAGCTAACGCCAATAATCCCAAACTCCATTCGAAATACATGGAGATTCCTATTCCCAAAGATATAGTAGCCAATGCTTGTATGACGGTGCCAATGCGTTGTCCTGTAGCCTAAGAAAAAAAGAAACCAACACTGTTTCCTTTACACATGCATGCAGTTCCGGGACAGTCATAAAACTTGCGCGTCATATATGTATTTTTGGGAAAATTTTCGAAAAAAGCTATTTTTGCATCCTTGTACTAAACCTTATTACAGGGACAAACCGAACTAATAAATGAGGCCAATGTACCACTGGGGAATGGTAGTGAACTCAGATGCCGAGCAAAGAGATCGCACACAACGTTAAGGAAACGAAATGGCGGGAAGGCGGCAAGCCGACGAAAAAATTGGAGCGGAAATTGCAGCAGGAAATTTTGCGGTTGTTTTAACGAGAAAAACGCTTAATCCACCCTATAGACAGTACTGACGGATATATATCTTATTACTATTAGAAGCTACGTAGTGTCACGCCGAGAGACTGATCAGACTTTTGGCTGATGTCGCCTTTCGTTGATTTTGGAATTTGACCAAGAAATACCCTAAAGCTCTTCGCTCAATACCATTCTTCTCAGCTGTCGTTTTCATAAAGCGCCAAAAATTGTACCTTCTTGCCACAGGCAAGAACTCGAATATGAAAGGGAAGGTGAACCGACGAGGTCCACCCTCAGTAAAGTTAATTGTTATTGCATTTTCTTCCTACATACTATAAAGATTTGTTTTTCAAGAAAACCCTTTTGTGGAAGATTAACTTGCAAGCACCGTGCAAGTAATAGGAAAGTTATTGTAAAACAATTATTAAGAGCAGTGAAGACTATAAACTACGATCATAATGTACGTGTAACACCCGAAAAGAAGCTTCAGAGGCCCTACAAAGTGTACACATTTTTGACCAGCGCGAAATTCTGAATTGATTAAGCTATTTTTGTCCATCTGGGTGTCTGCGTGGTATTTGTCGTTGGCCGCATTTGTTGGTACGCGGACGGGCAGACGGCCATGCTTAAACTGATTTAAAATTCGGTACTTATCAAGAATGTATATAGCTTGTGGAGTCCCCGATTCGTCTAGATGCTCAGCCGACTCTTTTGTGTGGCACCCCTCACATATCGCATCAGATGACACCCCTCCAACCATCATTATATAAACTTTGCAATAGGTGTGATTGCACATGAGTCTGTTGAGCACATTAATCTCGCATGTGATGAAGCTGGCATCAGAAAGAGGTTTAAATGTCATGAAAGAATGAAATTTATCGAAAGGTCGGTTTTCATTAGATTATGTTATATCCCGACATTTGTCCTTCCAATCTTGCATGATATTATTTCGAATTAGACGAAAGTCGTCTTTGGGGGGATATTTAATTGACAGAATATCTCGATAGGGCCGATTTTCACGAGCATAAAAGTAACCATTATGAACTTCAATATATATACATATTGCTAAGGATCCTTTTCTTCAATTAGGGTCAGGGCCGATCTGCTCTCGATGTGGCAAGATGAATAGCTGGTATGATGGCTAGAAGCTCAATAAAAGTAGAAGAAAGCTCTTTCAGAATTTTGACTTTTCTAAGTAGTTCCAAGGAGTACTTAACCACCGCAAAACCTGATACTCCTTGATCAACGGATGCATCTGTGGCATAAACTGTGAAATCATTGTTTTGGTGGAGTCTTTGGAAGTCTTTTCCGACATGCATCTCGAAGATCCAACAGTGAAAAATTGTTTTTGTGTTGACTATTGATTGTGCTTGAAAGGATTAAGATTTGTTTTACATATACTTTGTACAGAACTCCAGACTGGTATAGAGTGGACTTTGCTGAACGTACCATAAAATTTTAAGTAAAAGCTTGGGTAGCTGCTGAATACTTCGTAAGCCCTGGATACCATCATCTAAAAAAAGAGAGCCCGATGATTCTAACTTTCCGAACTTCCTTAGCTCTCAGAAGTAAAGCCCTCTCAGAGCTCGGCAGTTCATCGAATATGACCTTAAGGATGGGAACCGGTGTAGAGGGACACGTACATCATCTTCGCACTTTGTTTCGAAAAGTGTGTATTCCCTTGGTAACATGGTTAGGAACTTACCAAGGAAGGTAAAGAAGGAAAAGCCTATTTCTGCACGGATAAATGACTTGACTAACTCTCCTTACTTAAGACAATTACTCTCACCTGGTTCTGATTCCCTTTTGTTCTGGTGCCTTTACTTAATCTTAATTCTTAGTCTAGCACTTTCCCCTCAGAGACGAAGAACCTGTGAGACAAAAACGAGGTACGACTTTATTTGTTCGTAGTTTGAAATGCAAATATGTTTCCTAAGATGAATGCAAAAAACTAAGTTCATTGGTATGCACATTTCAATCCATTCGTCCAGGTGTCTTCGTGACGTAGAGCAAAAGTATCTAAGATTTACAAAATAGCAAGAAATAATTCCTTTGAAACGCCTTTGCAGTAAGCGCCAATCAGCTTACGAGCTTTTGCGCAATAAAAAAATACTCAATGAACGAAGAGCTTACTTCGCTGCACTAAGGAAATAGTAAAGCATCAGAGACTAAGGAATACCGAAATTCAACGAATTAGAGCAAATAATCCACAACAAAAAACCGATCATTATGGCACGTGTTAAAAGTCGACTATAACCTTCTTAACCTTCCGCTGATCAGCTAAGTATATGCACGTTTTCTTCGCGATTTTGGGTTTTTTAAGCAGTTCTCAAAGAACTAGTTATCTTGTTACGGTACTTACTCCCTGAACGGCGGCAGCATCACCCGATAAACGTGAACACAGACTACCGGTACCATTAGAGGATTTATCAAACCAGGCGATCTCCATTTTCAGTATTGCCTCGAACATCAAACCCCTCAAACGTTCGGTTAACTTCTCCCCGGCAAAGCCGAACGAATAAATCTGCAAAATATTCCCGGTGAAATTATGAGCATGATTGGTGCTATCAAATTGCGTGATCTTTACCTGAAGAAATGTTGCTGCACCTACTGCGATACCACTTAAGACAAAATACAAACTGTAGATGTTTGTGTTATCTCGTACGTAATCGGGATCATCGCGAACTGATAAAATCTGCAAAATTGAACCAAACAATAAAGCGAATAAAGGCATAGCTGAACCCATAATCACTGACGTCAAACAGCCGCAGAGTATTTGCGGCCATTCGTTCCGATTCATTTTCAAAATCGGCCACAAATACTTTTTTCCCTTGTTTTCTTTTGCTTCTACTCCATCTTCATCGTCATTACCTCGCGGAAATTTTATTTGTTCCTCATCTTCGTCGTGTGCATTGTTTAACAATTCATTCTGTTCCATCGCATCTATAGAGCGGATGGCTTCAACATCACCTAATTGATTAGTGACCAAATTATAGTAGTGTCGCTTTAGATCCATTAATTCATCGTGGGTACCGCTTTCCACTACTTGACCTTTGAGGATAACTACAATACAATCCGCTCGACGTATGGTAGACAAGCGATGGGCTACAATAATCGTGGTACGACCTTTACTAGCTTTCTCCAAAGCTTTCTGCACTTTTACCTCACTGGCTGTATCCAATGCCGAAGTAGCTTCATCCAAAAGCAAAATTTCCGGATTTCTAACTAAAGCTCTAGCGATGGCAATGCGTTGCTTCTGTCCACCGGATAATTGGGCTCCCCTTTCGCCAACCACGGTGTATAAGCCCCTCGGTAATTTATTTATAAACGTGAGAGCGTTGGCGGCACGGGCAGCCGCTTCGATTTCTTCCCGCGTCGCATCCTCACGTCCGTAACGAATATTCTCGTATACGGTGGTGCCAAACAAAATTGGCTCCTGACCTACTACACCAATACGTTCTCTCAGCCAGTTAATGTTAATGTCCTTTAAATTTACTTCATTAAAGAGGACGGCACCGCCTTGAGGATCGTAAAACCGTTGTATCAATTGTATGCAAGTGGATTTGCCGCAACCGGAAGGTCCGACAAGAGCAACCGTTTGTCCACGTTTGATTTTTAAATTTAACTTGTCCAATATTTTCATCCTTTTACGTGTAGGATAATAAAAGTCAACATCCTTGAATTCCATAACAGTTAAGGGCTGATTTAGATTATGTCCGACCGCCTTGATTGGATTAATCGTGGGTTCTTTTTCGATTAAATTGAAAACTTTTGCGCAAGCGCCTTTGGCAATACCGAAAGCTTCAATATATGGCGAAGCCATCCCAAGATTCATTGAACCCATCATAACGGAGAAGAAGACCTTTTGGAAGAAAAAAAAGGTAAAGCAGATTAACATTCAGGCACTTGGTTCCCAATATATACATTCAGGTGACAACACAAGGAATATCTTCAAAAAAGTACTAGGAACTAGGGGAACCATTACGAAGCCTATGTGATTTGCAATAATTTTTTGATTTGAATAATAAATTCAATGTTTTTCTCTTGGATTAGAATACTGAATAGTCGGATTTGCCGCAACTCTTCTTCTTCCAAGACTTATCGTTGAATGAGAAATCGTCGATTTAAGACGTGGTGCTAACGGGTCCGAATTTTATAATATGATTAGTTAGCCCTACTATAGCCGCCAATTTTGGTACTTTTCCCAACTGCACATGCAGGCATTGAACGAGCATAACAAGAATTATATGGAAGGTTGACGAAATCCATTGATTTGCGATGAGAATCCATACTTAGGCTAAGCACACTAAAGTTATTCCGTACATATAGCATAAGATTAAACGTCAACTAACGAGTAGCGAGTGAGGGCCGTAGATTCTAGAAGTTTATAGCACACGGATACCAGAAGGAAACCAGTTATTGCAAAGCAGTATGTTAACTTCGAATGGACGAATGGCAAGGCCCTTTCTATGATACCTGGAGAAGCAGCAAACCCCGCTTTCTTCTATCTTTCAAAAATTCCTGGTACTTTTTAACACTAAATAAGCAGGTGTAACAACTTACGGCCATCATTGTACCAGGATCGTAGTTAGAGTAGTACTCATCACCAGCGTAGTTCTTGAGAACCAAGCCAACGCCGTACCAAAAGGCCAAAGCATATGAAGAATAGATAAAAAACCATAATAAACCGAATCCCAGACCCGAGAATAAATTACGTTTAATATTTATTTTGCGTGCATCGATAATTTTATCCTTGTATGCCATAGCCTCTCTGTGTTCCCCTTCAAAAGCTTTCACTGTTCGTATACCGCTAATAGCCTCTTCGGCTATAACCCCAGCATCAGCATAAATGCTTAGCTCTTGTTTGGACAATCTGGCCGTGACCTGTAGCGAAGAAGAGAAGCAACCGAAATGGGTTAAAAGGGAAACAAGCGAGTTTCCAAGATTACATACCACGCCCACCAACCCCATTGCAATGAATGTTACCGGTAAACTAGATAAACATACCAAGGCCAATTGCCAACCTCTGATAAAAGCGAAAATAATGCAACCACCAAAAGCTGCAAGAAAATGTAAAAACATAACCACCTTTTCTCCTAAGCCATCTTCCATTTTTGTCAAGTCTCTACAAACAAAATAAGAGAAATATTGCAAAATTTTCATAAGTGTCTCGCATAAAGAAGTAAAGTAAGTGCCAAGTACACACTCATTCATACGACTAGCTACTTCACCGCTTTGATTAAAATCAAACCAAGACATATCCTGATGAAGAACAGATCTTAAAAATTTACCGCGTAATCTGAATATTTGATCTTGAGCCGCATAATTGAATAACGTAACTGACATATAACTGCAAACTAACATTACTACGCCCATCAAGGTCGACTTGAAGGCATACGTAGCTACGCCTTCCATCAACGCATCTATATCAGCCTGACTTGTACCATTGGCGGTATTGAAGGCGAAATCTATCATCGACTAAAATCGGAAAAAAATTTCTCTCATTAGTTGAGTTGAGTAGTAGGTAAGAAATGGAAAAAGAAGGGATCAAAACTTACGTTTGCTAAGTCGCCAAATATTAAGCTATTAAAAGGTACGGTTGAACCAGTAGCCAGGGCGCCAAAAACGCCCAACGCATACATGAAATGATCCGCGCGCGAGGCATATCGGTACATTTGAAAGAATCCCACCGGTTGGATCTCGTCACGACTGTCTTCATTTTTATCTTTATCGCCATCTTCGTTTTTGTGCTTCTTCGATATTTTATTTCTTTTCCGCTGCCACCACTTGAAACTTTTTCCATTCGCATTTGTTATTCTAAAGAGTAGAGAGAAAAAGAAAATTTAACAAATCGCGCTTTCAATTAAATGATTTTTTTCCCATCAATTATATATAACTCCTCGAGTGATAGCAAAGATTTCGAAATGCATTTTTATCACTAAGCAATTAGCGATGGCTTGTTTACAAAAACAAATCACGCATTTTACACATTAATCGTTTTCGAAGGGCCGTCTACTTTACTTTACACCTATTGCACTATATCGACATGTAACTGTTGATAGCGCTTGGAAGATAATACAAGCGAGCATATATATATATATCATATATATATATATATATATATATATATGTACATATATATATACATGGAAAATAAATCTTTTAAGCAAACACACTAAACCACTTTAAAGAGACTTAAAGAGACAGAGAGAGAGAGAGAGATTGGTGGCGTCGTTTTTTTTTATGAGGAAATGAAAATTTAAAAAAAATACAAATATTTCTCTTTACCCAAATGTGGGCAATTTTATGGACATTTCCTCTTGCTTGGGCAAAGAAGAATGTCCAAAAGGTTTTAGAATTTATGCCTTAGTACTCCTATCGACAATTTAGACGTTTCAAAATTTTTGTATCTTTTCGTCTTCTTCTTCTTCCTTTGGAATTCAGGAAAACAACAATAGAAGGAAGACTCGCTGTGTTGTGTAAAAAAGGTTCAATTTGAATCCAAATTCTTTAAAGTTTAAACTTTAATAAAGTTATTTAATGAATTAATTCTTTTTAAATTTAATTAGATATACGCTGAAGTTGGCCGTGTTTTCCCCCAAAAAAAAAAAAAAATAAATGCCATATGGAAATTACTCTGAAATTGATCGAAACTTTAATACGAAAATATAAAATAGATAAGTAAAAAAGAAACTAGTAAAAATAAGATAACACCCTACATATATTCATATGATGATTTTTTCAAAATGAAGCATTATATTGGAAATACTCGATAAAGTCGTCCGATCCGAGTTATTCTCAAGTTCGTGCTTAGTCAAAACGCATCAGTGGGCCAAATTTCTTCAAAATATCGCGAAAATTGCAAGCTGTAGGCGGACAGACGGAGAGACAGGCTTAAATCGATACAGAAAGTGACTCTGAATTGATCAGTATAACAAAAGGTAGGTCTATCTCAAGTCCCGTGGTTGTCGCATACATCTGTCCGAACTTAATGCACCCTTGTATCGCAAGTGGTGTAAGGTATAAAAAAAAAAAGGATAAATTTTATAAATCATTGAAAACGCGAGATCTTATCGTCACCATGTACCCAAATATCGCGAATACATACATACATACGGTTCAATTTTCTATATTGTCTACGTAGACAACAAATTGATCACACGATCATGGGATTTTGTGAATTGTGAAGCAGAGTCCTTCGAAGCACAGCAGAAGTATACTTCATAGATGCAATTTTATCTAACTAATTTTTGACGAAAAGCGAAGCTGTCTTTGTAAGTCCAGGAGAAACTAGAAATAAAGTTTCTAAAGAAACAAAGTATTTCTATAATGTCTACATAGCCAAAAAGGTTAATCGTGAGAGAGATTTCGGCTCATGTTCAAAACGGATCGATAATGGAATAAAATCGAGATTTAATGCATGACACATTGTTCATTCAATAGTTGAAATAACTGCAAACGACTGCATTCTCGTATCGTTTTGTACACTAATGCAATTCCAAGAAAAAAATTGACGCATCATTCACTTCGACCGTCTGTCATATTGTATTTTATTGTTTCCTTGAAATGTTGTTCTTTTTGGAAAAGTTAAAGTACTTGAAAGAAAATTGCTTGATAGGTTTCATTGAATGTCCTTGAATTGTTTGCTTTTTCCATCTTACACCGCTTGTGGTACAAAGTTGTATTAAGTTTGTGCGGATGTACGCATCACCTATGAGGACTTGGGTTAGGCGCTTCTATTATTATAAGATCGGTTCAGAATCGCTTTCTTTCTTTTTGAATCGATCCAAACTTGTCGGTCCGTCGGTCCGTTTACCCTTCTTCTGTTCATGTACTCAACTCACAGACCGCAATTTTTAAGATATTTTGATTTTGGTACAGTTATGTGTTTTGTCCCGAAGATGGGCGTTATTGAAAATGGTTCAGATCGGCCCACTTTTTCGACCACTCTCCATATAGTGTTTTCTTTTGAAAAGTCTTTACATGAACAACTGTAGGATGGTGTACCGCGACCAGGTATAGTGTTTTGATGTGTTTTTTATTGTATAATATGTTTTTTTTATATTTGATCGCAAATATTATAATATCTTACGATAAACAATTATATCTTTTCTGTAAAAATCTCCTTTTTAAATTAAAAAATTGTTGAACTCATTAGTTAATGAACTGAGAAACATTACAACATTGTTTATTTTATCACATTATTTTTTTTTTCTTTTTTAATTCTTTGTAAATAATATTTTATCGTGAACGGCTTTATAAAAAAATCCTTTTTATTTTCAATTGCTTTTTTTTCTTTTAAGTTAAAATGTTTATGAAATAATGTTGCACTGATCAAGAGATAAATTGAGGCGTATTTGTTTTTTTTTTTTTTTATTACATATATATATATTTAATACACATTTATATTTCACACGAAAAATTTACTAAAGCAAGATAGAGGAGTTTTCAGGTTCTTACGGCAAGAAAAAGGTCACGTGACATGCCCGGAAATAAAAAACTTACACCGTTTTCTGAGTTTTATTATTCTCGTCATTTCGATCGTTCAACACTGTATTAGTTTCATAAGAGGACACGTCATCCTTTTGATAGCCCACGTTAGTACTCATCACTTAAGGGGATTTTCTTTTTTTTTAATTTCCTTTAAAAAAAACACAATAAAGAAAAGAAGATGTACCGTTAAAAGGCTTTTAAATGTTTCCTTCTATGTAATAAAATCAAAACTGAGTACTTTTAACAAATCGCGTAATCTCTATATATTGAAAATTTCAAATGTATTAATATTTTTTCTTCTTCTTGTTATTGCTTTACTGAAACGACATAAATAGAGATAAGTTATCGTTTTATAAAATTACAATTGTTATTGAATTATAAATGTAAGTGTGATAATGCCGTTGGGACAGCGTGCGAAACTATGGTCATATAAACATGTGCTTACTATGCGTGGTATGTATTTACAAAAAACAATGACGTTGCATTTTTCACATATATTTTACTTATTATTATTATTATTATTATTATTTCTGTTTTTTGCTTATGAAAACACAAAATTTGCTTTAGTTTTTTGCTTTTTTGTCTTTTATTATTTTTATCGGTTTTTACTCAATTACATGCGCATAACCATGTTAAGAGCATCTCTATTGATTTTAGCTTGTTTAAGTATATGTCCCTCGACAAATATATCCGATTCGTATTGCAAGTAGTTAACGCATTTCTCAACATACATTAAAGACTCTTCCAAGAGTTCTTTTGGTGTTACGTTAGTATTTGCAGTGACCCGGCGTGATTGTTCTGCGATTGCCGAGTGCATTTCAAAGCACAATGTTCCTAACATCCGAACTTCGCCTAAAAGAAAAAAAAAATAAATAAATAAAAAATAGAAAATAAATAAGTAAACAAGTAAGAAATTTATATTCGGTCCCTTCCGAATCTTTTATACCCTACACCGTTATCCTAAAAAAGTTTAAAAAAGAGGAAAAAAACTACATTCTTGTACTCTGTAATACGCAGTGGGCGTGAGCAACAAGCAAAGAACGCCGAAAACAAAAGTCTTCACAGGTTTTCTTGTAAAGGCATGTGGGCGTGGTAGGCGTGTCTTTTGACATTTTGAATTTCTTTTGCAAATTCGTAGACGATTTGCGAACAGGAGAATGTTTAGTACAGATACTACATTGATGGACAGTCGAACAGATAGACGGACATGCTTAGGTGTGTTCCAAATTTGAAGCCATCCAAGAATTTATATAATTTACAGGCTTTTTGAAGTTTGCTTCTGCGCGCTATAGAAGTATTGAAAAATAAAATTCAACAGGCGTGATCAAGTTTCCCCAATTTTGTGCAGGTGCTACGGCATGGTCCGTGCAATATCTCTTCAAATTTTTGTAGCTTATGTAATTTATGGATAATAAGCAAAAAAAAACAATTTTTTATTCCTTTTGAAAAACAGAAGTGCTCTCGGCTTACGTCGTTCTGTAGGCACGTCTTTCGATCGATTTGGCCCATTTTCAATAACAGACTGTGTGCAAGAACTTTCAATGTTTCTGCCAAATTTCAAGTCGAAAGCTTCATTTTTGCGGCCAGGAGAATGTTTACAACAGACATTACATAGACGGACAGGTGGACATGCTTAAATCGATTCGAAATTTGATGCCGATCAAGATTGTGTATACTCTGTGGGGTCTCTGAAGTTTTTTCTGGGTGTTGCAAATATTTTGACAAAACGAACATAACTCCCATCCTTGGGTAGTGGGTATAAAAAAGAAAATAAATTAGGGGAAATTCTAAAATTATTTTTTCTTCTCTTTGTTGGAATTTCTTTTTTACTCTTTCTTTTTTCTTTTTTTTTTCTTACTTACAAGGTGCCAAAATCTCGTACAATTGTATCAACTCGCGTGCATAGTTTAATTTCTTTTGTAATTCATCATCGCTAATTGTAATTAATTCTTTGGGCTCCTTGCCAATTTGTTGTATTAAATGAATTTTAACTTCGGACATATAATAATGCTGACCGGGTAACCATTTCTTATAATGTTCTACATATCTGCAAATAATATATTGTTTATACGTATGCAAATAATCAAATAGAAATACAAGACCAAAAGCAAACATCAAATGAAATCTCATAAAAAGAGAGAGAGAGAAGAAAAATAACGGTTTCTTAATAAAATGCCTCTCTTTTTACTTTATGGCTAAGTAATGTTAACACAACAACAATATTAATAAATATTTACTTAGAGATTTGTATGCATAATTTTTCACTTTTGATTACTCATACGCCGTAGTTTACCTTAGTTATCTCACAAAACGTCATATTTTGCAAAAACATAAAACAAAAAAAAGCCTTTGATAAGAGAAGAGCTTATGACTGAAATTTGTTTTTTCTAGTAATTTGCGGAAATAGAGAAAAAAAGCAAGATTTGCTTATGTGTGTGAATGGATTGATAAAACTTAATACTTTACGGTGTTACGTTACGTACAATAAACAAGAAGCGAAACTTGTGTACTCTTTATCTCGCACATTTTGTCCCTTTCCTACGTAACTTTATTAATATAACGATAAGCAACGACTTCTATAAACGAATATTTGACTAATTAAATAACCTGAAGAAATTGTTATTGAGCTTTGGAGTCAAACTGTCAGTCAAAGCAAACTGCTTTCAAAAAAGAGAAACGTTTTCATAACAAAGATTTTATTACCATAATCTAGATAAAAACAAGTAAGGACACTATAGTCGGACAGGGGTGACCATTAGATACCCTACATCACTTCGCCTACACTACAGATGTTCACTCGGTTTGGGTATTGTGAACAGTTATTATATGGGGAGTGATGAAAAAAGTGCACCGATCCGAGCCATTTTCTATAGCGTCCGTCCATCGATCAAAACACGCCAGTGCACCAAATTTGCGATCTGTGGGTTGTCACAAACATGTATATGGACACATATTAGACAAACAGACGGACAGGCAAGGTTCGGTATGATATCGATACTATCGATGTGATAAAAGGTGGGTCTATCTTAAGCCCTTCTGAGTGGGCTTAATATACCGTGTACCACGGCCGGTGTAGAATATAAATAGCATAAATCATATAGGCACACGTGGACAGAGAAATACCTGCCGTGTGTACGTTTCAGTTTGATGCGCCAGATATTCGAAAAGTTAGCCTCCGCAAAGCCTACACAAAGTTTTCACATGTCGCAACACCGTTCAAAATGAATTCTGGTAATAGTTCTTGCAGTAAGAAATTAAAGGCTTTTATGCACACACATATATACTCCATACTAATTAAGCCCAACTCCGTTTATTGAAAACTCATAGCCGTATTCTAGCGTTCGGATCAGTCACTAGTCATAAGAGGAAACCAAATGTTTTCTCTCCACGAAAACCGCAAAGAACACACTGCGTTATGAGTCTGTGTGCGATATTGCTCAGGATATGGCTGCTAATTACGATCCGTACGCAGATTTACACGCGATTTATTTGTCTAGAAATAAAATCGCTTTGATCTGACAGATAGACGGACAATTAATAAGCACTACGATTTCTTGTGCTTATAAATTTAATGATCATTTATAATTCGACCTAAGGCGACAGAATTCAACATAATTTTTCCATGCCTTTCAACTTTTTATTATACTCTACACCATTTTTGTTACTACGCTATATTAAGTTTTTTCGCATGCATGCAACACGCAAAAGGACCTGAGACATAGCCAAATGCTACTATACCGTTCGATGCAGAGTCACCTTCTGAATTGATCTAAGCTTGTTCATTTGTCTGTCCATCCACCCGTCGGTTCGTCCTGTTTTCTTCAACCTACAGGCCGCAATTTTTGAAATAATTTGATGAAATTTGGTGCACGAGCATATTTTCGCCTAAGGACGAACGTTATTGAAAAGTGATTCGAATCGAATCGTTTTTCCGACCACTTCTCATATAATGTCTTATTTTGAAAAGTCGTTATATGGATAATTTTATGTGTAAGGTTTTTGAATCTGGGCCGTGACGCGCCATAATGTTTTCACTTGTTTTTTTTTTTTTTTTTTTCTATTGAAATAACAATAACGATAAATTTGAAACAATAAAAACAAAAATTGTAATTTTTATGTAGGCAAGTTTCGCTTATAGAATGGGAGAAAGTGGGTACAAAATGCTCACTTAATATGACTAAGCTTTTTAAGAGAAATTCTTTCAAATTCTTACACTGACTAACGCCAAACTTATCTTAAAAAATGCTAAGTCATTGCCTCGAAAAAGAAATGAAACCAAAGCTATTTCACGTTAATTCACATATTCAACTGAAATTTACATATATATGTAATCTTTAAACGTTGGGATGGTTAATAAGTTAAACAGGTTCGAAAATAAATAATTTTACAAACAATCGAAATTTCAATAAGTACTTCGATGGAAGATATTGAGCGCTTCATGTTCAATGAAGAATTCATTGAAATGTTTTCAATTGCTTCCTTAACCTAACCTAACAAAACGTAGTACAGTTTGCAGTTCTCAGTTAAGGTAATTAACAAATTTCTACTTCGACAAAAGATATTGAAATTTCTCATGCTTGCTTCGTTAACGGCATACCCTTCCTAATCGAGGTATAGTGTGTGTATAATTAACAAATTTCTACTTACTTTATGCAATTTTCTTTAGTTTTTTCCATTGCATTCAAATCGTTGCCGGCCCTTTCCAAAACATTATTCACATAACCTTTATCAACTTGTAACTGACAAAGATCGCAACTGCATTCATTTAAAAGAATGGAATCATCTTTTCATATAAAGATATAAAAAAAAAAAAAATATTCTCATTATATTGCGGAAAAAAAACTCACATCCACTCCTTATGCCAATCGTTTAGCGATTTGGGTAAAACGAAACCATCGCAATCGCTTTTTTCGCATCGTAAAGCATTATATTTGGTCCCGAACTCCGTAACGTCCACGCATCGAGGACATTCACATTTAAACATTTTAGTTTGCATAAGATGATGCTGTCGATCACCGGTTCCCCAAACCGAATCCGAATAGCAAATACTTAAATGATCGCCTTTCTTAATGGCCCGCGGAGCCCAGATAATTAAGTGGCCATCTTTGTTGAAGCTTTTCGCTAAATTAGGTATACATGAATGTTCGAGAAATGACGCATGATAGTAGATTGCGACATGAGGCGGGTCGGAAACGGGTACTTCGTGACCATTGATTTGTAAAATACCAATTACTCGCATTATCTCATCTTCGGTAAATGAAGTTGTATTAAAAAACCTTAGAACCAAGTGAAAGCAAAAAAAAAAAAATTAAAAAAAAAATTTTAAAAAAATTTACATTTATCTTAAGACGAATTTTGAATGTCCATCACCTCTGCCGAATAAGTAAAAATTTATAAAGAGTTTTGTTAATCGCGATGCGCGGTGAAAGAAAGAATTCATGTTTTAAAATTTCTTATGGAAGTTTTGATGTTGATTTTCCAAATTCATCTGCAACCATTAACTAGAAATCTCATCATGTGTTAAATTTCAATCTAAAAATTTGGAACAACTTGTGGACCTGGCTACGTCGGCTCAGATTTTCGAGATAAACAAATATGTAAATACTTGCTTATGTTATGTTAAAATTCTATTTTTCTTTCAAGTTTCGTTTTCGCTTCCTTTTGTTTTCTCTTTCTTCTTTTTTTCCTTCTCTTCCTTTTCATACCCTACAGCATATGTTGTAATGGATAAATTGCGTTTGCGCGGACGTAAGTGGCATGCAATGGGGCTTAAGGTAGATCCACCTTTTATTATACCAATCTGTTCAGAATCATTTCCTGGATGGGTGGGATCAACGTGAAAATCAAGCCCCCATATGGAAAGAATAACTAATTTCTAATTTTCTATGATGGTAACTGAAAAATACTGCAATTTTTAGGAAGTAACTTAAGTTCGCTAAAATTTGGATCACGTCACGTCATCCTTTGGACGAACTGGCGTAAGGTTATTTTGTTTCTTTTCTTTTTAGTGTTATGGATGGGCCTTTTATTGGGTTTAATCTTGATTTTCTAAAAGCAAATGCGCGCTCGTGAGAGGACTTGCGGACAAAAGTGACGTAAATAATCGTCCCAGAATTTTAGTGCTGAACGGGTTCTCTTTTTTTCGTTAATCCTGCTAATATAAAATTTCAAATAAACGTCAATGGCTGGGCAATGGGATCTGACCAAAATGCCGCAGTTTTTCGCTATATCCTTAGGGGATTAGTAGGATATTTGAAAACTCCTACATATGTTGCAGTAGTATTTGGAGAACATTTTCCTTCTGTTTTGTTCTTTTCAGATTATTTACAGAATGGCTATAAAGTGAAGCAAGGAGTGAACAGACATATTATCATACTAAACGCACTGCGTTCCACCATTCCTCACACATAAGGTTCATGGGATATTGGAAGTGTTGCTGACGGTGTGAAAGCTTTTGTAAAAAGCAAAAAACATGAGAAGCGTTCGAAATACACAAATGTAGTAGTAAGTCTAGTAAGTAAAAGAGACTATTCATGAAAACCTTTGGAAATTCAAGAGAGCCATTGCTATGGACGTTAATGTCAGGTAAATGCGAAAATAAAACCTGCCTTGTATGCATAGAATGGTTTATTTGACCGCAAACTCATGATCGGAGGCTTGGATGTGGAAACTATTTCTTTCTTTCCCTTTCGCTTTCCCCCTCTCTCTCTCTCTCTCTTTCTCTCCCTCTCTCTCTCTTTCTCTCCCTCTCTCTCTCTCTCTCTGCATTTTTACATGAAATAGGTAATTGAACCAGACGCCAATAAATATCCTTATAACACTGTTACGTTGCTAAAGGTTACAAAACCCAACAATCCATATGAGTAAAAACTATTTGATTCGGGAACGAGGTTGTTCCCGCTATTGACTAATTCTAGGATCTAGGAGTCAATTAATGTCATGAAATTATACAAAATTTTATAAAATATACGAACATTGCTGCTGCACTGTATTGTCAAGTTCTCCCTAAACCACTACACACACTATATGTGGACGAGGATGTGTACATGCATATATGTCTGATATTTCCATAACCTTTCATGTCTCTCTTTTTTTCTTCTTTAAATATGAGCAATCAATCAAGAGATGTCCTCTGTACGTGTGACACAGTGATGATCTGAATGAAGTGTGAAAACGGGAAGGGATAGGGTCGCAGGCTAACCACTAACAATGGCTACGATAGAGTACCTAGGCCTACCGCACTCACGTTTGATTCCTATGACATGTTATTGCGGATTTGTAAATGCAACGATAAATCTATTATACTCCATGGTGATGGGCATAAAAGTGAAACTTACTTTAATATAAATTTGCAGACCGTTTCATAATCGACCTTCCATTGCATGGAATCTCGTCTTGCATTTTCTAACGATTCTAAGGTAATAAATTTTTCCCAAAGTTCAGAATCTTTATCGCGCAACATTAAGCCCCGAACCGTGGTTATGCACTGATACATGGGATGAGGATTAGTGAATTCTTGTACATTCACTTTTCTACCTCTCTGAACGGTTAACTCACATTCGTATTTATGCTCCGATTTCTGTTTGCATTCATTGCCGCACAACAGCCAACCGCATCGTTCACAATTTATATAATCACTTGGCTCAATGGCATTCAAGCAACCACAACAAACCGGTGGGGTGGCTTGTGAAGGTCCCCTAAGCAAAGGGGCCTCTTTAATCAACACTTCAAACGGTTTAATATTACGTGTGGTAATCAAATGCCGACCTAATAGATCGTTAATCACAATCTTGAAAAAAAAGTAAATAAATAAAAAAAACCGATTTATGTTATATGGACTATATATATATATATATATATATATATATATATATATATATATATATATATTGTTGACACACAGCCTACCTTAAATGGTCGACAATTGGTTTTATGTGATTTCCAGTCTTGTTTTTGATGTTCCGCACAACAATAGTAGATCTGTTTGCAATTGGAACAACTATTTTTAGTCTCTGCAGCACAAATCTTGCAGGGATTCATTGCATTCGTTTGATTAGTTTTATCAATTAAAACAAAAGGCAGCCAAAAAAAAAAAAAAAACAAAGGAAATTAATTTTGTTGTTGTTTTCTTTTAAATCAAATTAATTTAAATTTTTATTCAGAGTAAACCATCAGCAACTTATACTGAATGGTCTCTGAAGAGACTAACAGAAAAAATTGAAAATAATTTCATTTATTCGGAAAAAAGTGAATTTGACTATTAATAGATTTCCTCTCTCGTCGAACTCAATTATATACCGGCTAAAGATCGAAAGAGCATAAGTCTTCATCAAATATTATGTTTTTCCCGAAGAGATCAACACATGAGCTGAAAAGTCAGTCATTATCCAATATGTATGTAATGCCGACTGGGAATCTTTAAATTGAACTGATTAACGGAACCTCAAAAGAATTTTTAACATTTCATTCAAATCCTTTTTTTCCGCTAAAACTTAAAAGAAGTTCGCATGGACCTGTGAAAAGCACCTCAAAGCTTTCTTACATAAATATTTTAAATATGATAAACTAAAAAAAAAGAAGAGAATAAGAAGTCGGCTATGCAAAAATCCCTCTTACTCGGTTATTCCTTAAGTAACTACTTTAACATTATAAATGGATGTGACGATTGCCACGGCCATCTCTGAATAAAAGCATTTTCTATAAGCTTTTTCGAGCTTAAACGTGCGTAAGTGCTGCTTAACGCCAAACTAAAGAAGAAAAAACAAAAAGAAAAACTCTGAGCTTCAAAAATAAACCGACTGCCAATACATTAAAACAGGTGAGGGCATTATAGTCGGACAACGCCGACCATTACACACCCTACATCACTTCGCCGAGTGCAGTTATTCCCTCAGTGGCACGCAAAGCCACAATTGTCATGAAAGCCCGTATATTGAAGGTTATATATTCCCTCCTTGTAAGTGTTTGCGTTTCGTAATAGCGCCCGATGTGATCCAAATACACTACCGTTCATTTTCTTGTTGAAACGCTACTATGAATTAATTTTGATCACAAAATATTAAAAATTAAGCCTTTTTCCTGCTTCTTATGTGATTGGGGGAGTTCGCCCCGAGAAATAGAACTTCGCGGCTCAAACTAGGTCCACTTAGTTTTTTCATTTAATTACCATCACAAACAAATATTCATCACAAAAAAATTAACAATAACTTTTCTTGCTTCATGAGAATCCTTATATGCGGTGGTGTACAAAAAATAGACGTACGTGTAACGCGCAGAAGGGCGTAAGATAGATCCACCTTTTATTATATCGATCAATTCCGAATCATAATCTTAATTGAACTAAATCCGTCTGTCCGTCTGTCTGATGTCTGCCCATGTAAGTTTGTATTCAAGCTATTGGTCACAATTTTTGAGATATTTTGATGAAATTTGGTACGGTGGCGTGTTTTGACCCAAGGACGAACGCTATTAAAAATGGTTCGGACTATTATAGTTTTTCGACCACTAACCAGTAACCACATCGCGCCCTATTCTGAAAAGTCTTCATATGGAAAAAAATTTTTCGGCAAAAATGCCTACGTAGTAGTATTTCAATATTCCAAACTGGTAAGAAAAGTTTGGATCTGCTGTGGCAATTTTGAACCCGCCCTTATACAACGAAAACTGAAGTTCACATCGATGATAATGAAAATTATATCATAATAGTTTCAACAAAGCCATTTCGCAAGTATACAAAGAAGTTGTAAGAAGTGAATACTGCGAAAAAAAAACGTATAGGTTATTTAATCAGTTAATTGTGTGCATTATGCAACACCCAGAAGGTGTTGAGATCCCCTCTGTCATCACAGCGATCGATTCAGAAACACTTTTTGAATCGATCTAAGTTTGTCTGTTCATCTGTCGGCGTTGTTTATTTATGTTCAACCTACAGACAGCAATTTTTAAATTATTTTAATGAAATTTGGAACAGCGGCACTATTTAACCCAAGGTCAAACGTTATTGCATCGCGCCACTTTTTCGAATACTTCCTGTGTAACTCCCTATATTGAAAGGATGTTATATGAACAACTGCATTAAATGAAACGATGTAGGATAATTAATGGTGGACAGTGTCCCATTATAGTGTTTTTATAATGATGTAATCACGTAATAGCTTTACAATGCCATTAGATCAACACTTTTTTGACGAGCTTCTAACAAGGAAACATTAGAAATCGTTCTCTCGTTATTCACCGTAAGAAGTCTTCTTTTATTATTACAAAATATTTTTAATTTTTTTTTCATACGCTACATATAAATTAGAATAATTTTTTATTAGAGATTTTTTTTAATGAAGAGCCTCTACCCATATCTTCAATTGTTCTAAAACATATACAATAGTTGTTGTTTAAGAAATTACATTCAATTGTTTAGACAAATACGATATGCACATGCAGCTTTCAGTATCTATTTAAACATCAGTTTCATTGAATCCATTGTTTATATCATTTAACAGTTGGAACTTTTTCAAAATAACTGAATTTTTGGTTTTTCCATATTTTTCAAAATATTGTTTATCGGCCACGCTATCCTCGTGCTCGTTTTGTTGCGTTCCTTTTGCGTCAGCTAAAGGTTTACGTGACCGAACTGCATTGGCGGGGAATGGTGTCGAAGTGAATTTGGAAAATGTTTCATTTGGATTTTCGTCGCTAGCATTGTATACATTTTTCATTTTAAATGCAAAACTTGCTCCGGGTTGTCCCTCTTTAAAGGAATGCGTAACATTTTCTCTGTCTTTGCTTATGTAATTACCTAAAAAGAAAAAAAATACTGAGTTGATTATAGTCTGATAACCGATAAGAGAAAAAAGTGGCACTATAGATCGCTGGAGTTTTACTTTGATATTCACAAAAATTAAAAAAAAATAATCAAACTCCGACCCAAATTTCATCTAAAAACAATAGATGTACCATGAATTCAATGTGGCCAAGTTGCCAGATCCCCTTGGAACTCCCGCCTTTCTCTACCTCGAACGCCCGTTTCCACTACAATTCCATTGCTATGCACTTTATGTTTTTTTAAAGCCTGACGCACGGGCACAACCACCATGACATGTCTCAAGAGTTCGATCACGGAAATTAAGCAAACATGCAAAGCAATGGGAGCTTTCTCACACACACAATAAAAGAACGGCTGACCAGTCTCCGTGGTTCACATATTAATTCAACAATGGGGTAAAGAAGATCTCTTGAAATACATCCCGTTCAGTTTTGCGTGGCAAACCATAGTTTAGAGAGCATTTAGCAGTGCTGAAACGCTCGAATTGCAGCAACGCTTGTTTGTTTCCTAACACTTACACTATTCTTTAATATAATTTTGAATAAAAGGAGAAAGAAAAGAAGTAACATCACCTTTATTCACTAACGGGCTCTAAAATGGAAAAAGAAGTGGGAACTCCTTAAACTTCAACCCAAAAGATAGTAAAGCTTCGTAATATTCCAAGGAAACGTCTTACCAATAATCTCAGTAATCCCTTAGCTCTAAAGTAACTGAAAACTTTTCAGATACGCCTTTTTAATTACTAATGGTTAAGCCGCTATCAAATTCTTGACTTATATGTCGATGACTACAAAATCTTAGACGGATTGTAGTGGTTTATTAACTTGATTGTAGTTGTTTGTCTACACCGATCTTGCCCAAAGCCCTCAGTGAGTATAATTTTAATAACAAACCGTGTGGCCAAGTCTACTCTACGAACCGAACCGGAAACCAGAAACCGAACTGGCCAGGCGTCTGGCCTAGTCTTGCCCTTTCCTGATTGGGAAGATCTGTCCTCAATATCGTCAAAATTATTAATAAATCAATGAAATCCCTGACATTTGCAAAAGCCTCCGAGTGCTGAGAAGTTTCGAAATGCGTCTACTAAGTACCTTAAATAAATTCGACTTCTTATGCCTCCTAACGAACTGCCATTTTAACTTAACGTAATTATCTGTTGATATCGCCGAAGATGTGCTATCCACTATTATACTCTTATCATTCTATTTGTGAGCACAGAATAGTTACGACAACCTCGTGAGGTTTGCTGACAAGCCCAGAAAAGATCTTTTGGAAGAAGTGTAGGTCGGACTTGAGTTATTATCCAATCTAATGGTTTTATTAATAAAGTCTTTTCTTAATTACCTTTGGCTCCAAATAAATCGGCATGACGTAAATCTGTGCGTTTCATTTTGCCTTTCTTGCGAATGTTATTACTTAAGGTTTTGGTTTTGAAGGATTTTTTAATTCTCTCAGCTCTTTTAGTTTGAACTCTACTTGTTTCCTGTAACTTTTGGTCTAAATTCGTCGTGCAATGTTCTTGTTGTGGTTGTTGTTCTTTGCATGTATTTTGTTCGTGGTTTAATTTATCCGTTACATCAGGACTTGACTTGGCATATCCATGATCAATATTGCTTTCGGTATCCGATATATTTGTGCCCAGACCACTACTTTCCTCTAATTCGTCTTCGTCGACAATTTCAATCTGAAAGTAAACAAAAACATTTTTTAAAAATTATTTTTCAAATTCTCGTTTTGTTCAAATTCTAATTATATACTCACCTCTTCTGCAAGTGGCGGTCTTAGCAATACCTCAGGCCCTCCACCATATATGCCATGTAGGAAATGCCAAAGTGAAGCATTCAATTGGGCATAATCTGAGCCGAGACGTACGCCACGTACTGGTGAAAACTTTTGACTTGATTCGTTGCCGGCTACAATGTTAGTGTTATTAATGGGTCCTGGCTCCTTATGTGTTAGTCCTCGCGCAAATTGCTGCCACTTACGCAGCCAAGCCATAGAAATAGCATAAATGGCTGATGAATCTAATTCGGCGTCGCTACACCGTGTAAACACTGTCTGCTCATAGCATTGACGTCTGGCAAGCATTTCCGCCGTGCGCTTACAATTTTCACATTCAAATAACACATTAATAGCGGGTCCACCGCCAAATTTGCTTTGAAGCAATTCCCACAATTGTTGGGACAGAGGTACTGCTAACTTTGACATGATGTCTGTCTTGGATGGTAACACACCCCCATGGGAACACAAAATAGTCCAATTATTAATCGGTCCTGGTTCGGAGAATGTATTAAAACGTGCCAACCATTCACGTGATATATAAAAACGTAAATCTGCTTGAGAGGCGGGGAAAGAGGCGGCCAAAACGTTTGCTTCGAAACGCAACAACTCCATCTGAGGATTATGCTTATGATAAAACAGAACATAGGCTTGACAATTACGAACATCATCTGCCGTTACTTCTTTAACGTGATAGTCATCAAATTCGTACCAATGATCAGTGAGCGCATTGCGTGCAAAACATGTGTAGTGCCCACCGCCAACAGTACCGTGATGACATATAACAGACACAAGATTGTAAAGCGAAACTTGTGATTTACAATCTTTATGCAAATAGGGCCGCAAGTCAAAAGCTTCAAGAGGAAATTCTACATGTGACGAAATTTTCGAACTGTAAGACAAATCATGACGGAAACGTTTCAAATGTATGCACAGCACTTCCGGTAAGTCGAGCACGCGGGAATATTTGACACCCGTCCTCAGTTTATTGCACTTTTCGCAGCTATACATGTTATCGCCTTTCAGTTCGTCAGCACTGAAAAAATTGGCCATGCAGTCATACAATGTAACCGAAGGCCCCCACAGCCAAGATCGAAACAAACTCCAAAGCCACGACAACCAGCTTTCATTAGTTCGACTTGAAGTCGCGGAATCAATAGAATTAAGGCTTTGAACACTAATGCTGTGTGCTTGATGCAAAACCGTTAAGAAATCGCGATTCGGTATAGGTAAGGAAAGATCTTGGAATGTTTCTTCTCTTGTTGATATTCGATCACAGGTAAGGCATTGTACCGAAGATAAAAGCTTACCATCGAATATATCACTTATTATGGAACGTGTTACTACACATGTGGTTATATTGGAGGTAATATGAGTGCTATTCGGCACTGTGGTAGACGGTGACGACGGGTTGTCGTCTTCATTAGGCGGCTCAGACATGGAACTGTCGCATGTAATAAAATCACTTTCCGCTGAAGATGAAGAAGAACTTAATTCCGACGTGCAATCTTCGTCCCTTTCATGTTGTTCTACCGCATTCAAATTGACACTAGCATTTTTTGTCGCACATGTCCTCGAATTGCTACTAATTTGCTCTTTCAGTTCCTCATGCAGTTGATCCATGAAGCACCTTAAAAATTCTTGAGTGTCATGTTGCTGAAAGCCCCGAAACATAGGATGCACACTACGTATGCCATATAATATACTCCGTGGCGCTACGTAACCTTCCAAATACAACATTTTTAATTACGAATAAATTCTGTCAGCGAACTTACCTTTATTATTGTCTCTCTTGCGCCACATATCACAAATTAAACGTTGATAGCTCTTGGCTAGCCCAACCCTACAGCGCGATTGACCTTGTTCAAGTATATGATCTACCAAATCGCCGCAATTCAAAAAGTAATGAGTCATTGGAAAAATATTGCTTAGCGCTTGTAGAGCCGAATTCATGTAGCAGGTATTCGCTATATTCTGTAAACCTACCAATCCCGTACCCATGCCATAAGAACATTCAAAATCGGAATTTTCATCGTCATCGGAAGCATGTATTGACTTAACTGTTGGAGGATCGCCAACGACATGAGCAGGTCGTGTTGCTCCATCCAATGAGACTTCACGTTCGCACAAGTAACACCAAGCACGCTGTGATGACAGATTTAATTGTACACAATGCGAATCATGATTTATACTAGTCTCGAAATGCTTTGTACTGTGATCTTTAACTTGTTCAGAACAACCGACTTGCAGGCATTTTTGATGCAAACAAATCCATAAATTTGGTCCGGAATACTGGCAATTGGCACATTTATACAGCTGCGAACCAAATTAAACAGTTTTATGTCAAAAAATAGAATTTCTCAACTTAAGAAATAACTTTACCGTATTGTGTTGTTTAATATCCAACAAAGTGAAATGTTCAGCCGTTAAATGCTGGCAAATGCAAGGTTGGCGCGTCGTATTCATTTTGTTGTTGCACTTTTTTCTATTGTTTATCTTAAGACCATTAGATTGTATTTCAATTGTTTGAACAAAGTTTTTATATTCCTTTCGATGGATTTAGAAATTAATGATTTTACATAAAAGCAGTTTTCGTATACTAATTAAACGATTATTGTAATTTTGATGACAATGTTACCGATTGTCAAAATTTTCAACGATTTTTGAGATGGACAAAATGTAGAAAATTAAAGGATGAGAAAATTGCATCGAATTTTTCGACCATAAATTAATATTTCGACCAAAGTAAAATAAAACTTAATACGATGAGTAACATTGTTTCGCGATAAATAATTTTTCCTTTCCTTTTTTTTTATATTAATTTTTATTGAAAATTAGTTTTAAAAAATCTATGTTCAGACAAAACGCACTATATATATATAACGTACGTTTTCTTTCTTAAAAATTTCTGTCATGTATATTCTATACATAGTATATCGTATATCGTAACATTTGTAGCATGATGACTGAATTGGTCTTCTAATAAGAATATTTTTAAATTTATTAATCAATAATTAAAAATAATTGTATTTCAATCGTTTATGAATTAAGATTCCCTTGCCTACCCACAAATTAAACGAGCAACATTATTTAACTTATTTTTAAGATTGTAGTCAATATAAGAAATCTTTACTTAACTCTCAGCATAATCCTTTCCTTTAAAGCTAAAGAGCAAAAAAAAAATGTTGAATTCTTATAAAACTGAAAAATCGTTTAACACTTTACTGTAATTTATAAGAAAGAAACGTAATTAGACTTCAATAAAATCAATCTCAAAAGAAAACGCTTAGTTCTCTACTGTAACAGTAAGTTGTCATTACTGCAATTTTTTTTCTATTCAAATTAAAATTAAAAACAAATTGTGTAAAAATTTAAAAGTATAAAATTTGTTAATAAGCAGATTGAAAAAAATTCTGTGCATTGAAAAGTTTTTATGTGAATCATCAGTATTTGGCATATTACGTGGTTTTGTCTTAGATTTTGGCATTTATAAGCACCGTGATACTTACTTAGGGCCGCAGAATCGATTTTCACTTGTGAAGCATGGGATACATAGATTTGTGCCATTAAAATCTTTATACCCGCTATGTTCTGAATTCGTACACAGTGTGAGGTTACTGGTTAAAGTGCCGTAAAGTGGGGATGCGAGTGGCATTTGTGGAATTGAAAAAAAATTGCATTAATTAAACAATAAAAAAAAAAAATAATACTTGCAAGTGATTCTTCTCCTGAGAAGAAGAAGAAGAAGAAGAAGGAAAATTTCCGTGTGTGTGTGTGTGTGTGTGTGTGCATGTGTACATGGATAAATATAAAAACCTTGCGCAACATACACGCTTAAAAAATAAGTAAATAAATAGTACACACACACACAAAATTTACGCGTGTAAACGCAAGTATTGATATGCAACATCAACAACATACGAGGACATTAGAAGCATCAGCAGCTGCTCATACGACTGGAGGGGCTTCATACGATGGACAAATTGCTGGTTTATATGATTTGGAGGAAACTTTGGGTTCCGGACATTTTGCTGTTGTGAAATTAGCTCGTCATGTATTTACTGGAGCTAAAGTTGCTGTTAAGGTAGTGGATAAAACGAAATTAGATGATGTTTCGAAAGCTCATTTATTTCAAGAAGTAAGGTAAGTAGAACCAACGGTATACATATATATATATATAGATATACATATGCTTATGCATGTGTCTGTTGCAGGTGCATGAAATTAGTGCAGCATCCGAATGTGGTACGTCTGTATGAAGTAATCGATACAAAAAACAAACTCTATTTAGTACTAGAGCTGGGCGACGGTGGTGATCTTTACGATTATATTATGAAACACGACGGTGGCTTAACAGAGAATTTAGCACGCAAATATTTTCGTCAAATCTTGCGTGCCATCACCTATTGTCATCAGCTACACGTGGTGCATAGGTTAGTAAACTGCATGAGAAAAAACAGCTAACATTTTGTTAAAAATTTTCTCCCCATTTTTAAGAGATTTGAAACCAGAAAATGTGGTGTTTTTTGAAAAACTTGGCGTGGTAAAGTTAACCGACTTTGGCTTTAGTAATAAATTTTCGCCTGGACAGAAATTACAAACTTTTTGCGGAAGCTTGGCTTATTCAGCTCCTGAAATTTTATTGGGGGACTCCTATGATGCTCCGGCTGTTGGTAAGTTAGTCAACCTGAAATTTTTATTTCACGAAATTAGTAAAAATTTATTTTCCTTTTTAGACATTTGGTCTTTGGGTGTTATTTTATACATGCTGGTATGTGGCAATCCGCCTTTCGAAAAGGCGAATGACTCTGAAACTTTAACAATGATAATGGATTGTAAATATACGGTGCCAACTCAGGTGTCGCCCGATTGTCGCCGGTTAATAGGTTCGATGCTGGTAAGAGATCCCAAAAAACGTGCTACAATCGAACAAATTGCTGCCGATCCATGGGTTAAGGAAAATGCTGAAATTGATGACGCCGACTTCCTGCCATTGGTTAAACGTGAACAGATTAGTGAAGAAGATCACGCCTTCATTGTCCAGAAAATGATTAATGGCAACATAGCGTCAAAGGAGGAAATTCTTCAGTGGGTAGATTAAGGGACCATTTAAGATTATCACTAAATGTTATTTTTTCCACAGAGCATTGGATAAGGATAAATACAATCATATAACGGCCACATATTTTTTATTAGCTGAAATACGCTTACGCAAAAGGCGCGAAGAGCAGCAGTTCAGACAAAATTCTCTCCTCCCTTTAGGCAAAATCAAGTAAAATCTATTTATTATTCTGTGTTTGTCCAAATTGATTTGCACGTTTTTTGTGTAGAAGCAACTTTAGTGCTGGTATGGGATCTGTGCAGGGGGCAGATATGGGCAAAACCAGTCAACCACTGAAAGTGCCTATTAATATTATCTGCAGTCCAGAAATTCTACAAAATGAATCAAAAAATGTAAGCTGTGCAATTTCAATTAGTTTAAATTATATTAATCTGAGTTGCGATTGCAGGACAAGCGTAGCCGAAAATGCAGCATTGTTCGTGAAGAAGATGAAGAAGAGTCTTCGCACGAATTGTCTTGCGAGGGAAATGAACTGAAAGTAGCGATAACGCGCCGTGAGTCAATTTCAGATGGTCGTCTTCATCGTTCAGTCCAGGAAAGAGCTTTAAACAGCTCTATGAAGTCAAATATAGATGATATTGGTGCTGGTGGCGATGTGCTAGATACCATTGAGACCCAGACAAAAATGGTTGTATCCGTTGACGCTACCTTGGTACAAAAGCTAAATGAAATGGATATTCAAAGCACTGATAATGTGGCAGATCTAACAGCCACAATAAACAACTCGAATCAAACTATAAACGAATCTTTAGAGATACAAGATACTTTACGAGGCTTAGAAGAATTGAAACTAAAGTCAAGTAAGAATCCGGTGCTTACGCACCACAGACGTCACTCAAAGCTTAACAAGATTCGTACGCCATCTTGTAGCAGTTCAGAGGCTTCAGATGATGATACGAAGACTCGCAGTAAAAAGAAAATACATAAATTCGTAGGTGATACTCCCACAAGATTTCGTGTCCATCGCCGCGATTCGCATGATGATAGTAGTGACTCACAGGACCAGGGCTGTCCACCGTCCGGCGCACATGCAGGTCATGATGCAGCTAATTTAATAACGACAAATTCCTCGAATGTAACCGACAACAAAAAGGACGGACAAACTCAGGTACATTGGTGTAAAAATGCATCTTCTTATAACAATTTATGTTTAACTTCCATTAATGAGTTTAATTTCTTTATGAGGGAATATTCACAAGTCTTATTAATTTCTGTCCCACTTTTCTAGAATAAATCGGAGGATACACGGCATCATAAATCATCAACGCATTCTTACGGTCATAATCACAAGTGCAAGAACAAACAGTCAAAAGAGGGTTCTACTGCAACCAATGACAAGCACTGTTCCCTAGCGGAGAAAGCAACGCAACTGCAAGCCGTTAATTTGAATTCACGGAGGAGGCGAATTCGTGAAAGCCAGTCATTGGATCGAATAACAGAAGCACAAGAATACGATCTCTTGCGTCATCGGTCGTCATTTCCTTACGTTGAAACGCAGTGCAATTACGACCAACGCATTTCTTTATTCAATCTACATGCTTTTCCCGAAGCAAAAGAAGAAGAGTACGACGACGAAGGATCCGAAAACCATTCTAACCACACAGAACAGTTCCGTAATTCACTCAATATTATCAAAGAACACGGCAACACTCTTACAATTAGGAGCACTGTCAATAATTCTTTGCAGCACAATCAGAGTACTGGCAATAGCATTTATAAATTGAATTCCATAGAGGAAATTGACTTGATATTACATGAGAAGAGCTTAACCAAGACCTTACAAACGACTAGCTCGAAATGTTTTGTAACCATTAAAAAAATTCGTAAACTAGGCAAATATTTTCCCGTAGTAAATTTTTCTTAATAAAAACGCACTAAGTCATCATTAAAAAAATATAATAGAAACAAAAAAAAACTAAACGTATAATATAAGGCATTGGTATAACCTACACACAGAAATATAACTTAAAAAAAAAAGAAAACAGCAGAATATGCAGCAAAAGAAACACTTTTCTATTGCAAGTGTTTTTGTTTATTCTTTTCTTTTTTTTTTAAAT
The DNA here is from genome assembly GCA_000688715.1 of Glossina pallidipes. Taxonomy (NCBI): domain Eukaryota; kingdom Metazoa; phylum Arthropoda; class Insecta; order Diptera; family Glossinidae; genus Glossina; species Glossina pallidipes. Next base: position 147,826 of record KK500010.1, on the reverse strand, counting down.
AAAAACAATGGGCCCTTATATTAAATTCCCTGTCTAAAACGTAGTTTTTTGTCGCCTCTAGTGAAAACATACCGTGAAATGAAATTATATGTTAAAATAATTATACACACACTTACAAGAAAACCAATCACATACGTATATTTTTATGCATAGTTATTTTTTATTTTTTATTGATTACTAAATTAAGTGTAACTTATATATACAATACATACATAATATATTTACATACTAATTATTGAAAATAATTTACTTCAACTATTCAATGCAATGTTTGTTTAGTGATTATAATTTAAAAACGAAAAAAAAAAAAAACACTAAAATCATTATTGAAAACGAAAGTAATGCAAATTTAAGTATTATGGAGAAAAAAAAATGCATGCTTAAGCCGAGAGATAACGGTTATTTTTCATTATATATTAAAGTTTAAATGCACTGAACATACCCTCTCTCATGTTAATATAAGATGGGAATATTTAGATGGGAAGTGTTATTGGCACGCAACAAATGTATGGGTTGAGATATGCAAGTTGATTCTAAATGAAAATAATGACTCTCAGCATTCTAAATAAAAGGAATGTTTGCTGCTTTATTTCACTTTAAGGTCATTTACAATTCTAAGGAGGAAGTACATGCAACGACTGCTGATGCGCAGCGGAAGTTAACGCAAGCTCTTAACCTAATGATTGAAAAAACATTAAATGCTAATAAAATGCTAAAAGATTTTTAATATTTAATAAAAAGTGAAAATAAGTATGAGGATGGATTAATACCATAAGGACGACGAGCGGTGCATCTTCTGATGAGCTTCGATATCGCTTCAAATGCAATGAGCAATTAAACTTCGCGTCATTTGAGTGCTGGTGATGAAGAAAACGCAAACCTGAAAAGGATTGTTTTAAGTTTGGCTACGTAATGCAATTTTAGGCGAGTGTAGCGGATACCGATAGAAGTTATTAAACGAAAAGAGAGATCGGATAGATAGCTCAATCACCTTTTCTTTTCACCGTTAAAAGTGAATACGAGCTTATACGTTCCGGCTTATAGAACTAATTTTACAACTTGGTTACCTAAATTTTCATATAATATTTTTATGATTCTTCCACTTTTATTTTATTATTTTACCAAGTGCAGACTGCTGCATCAAAAATCGAAGCTAACTATCCTGGATTTCTCAGTCTTATCGACTAATCGCGCGAAACATCCTTCAAGTACAAGAAAATATAATGAAAATGCCTCGCCAATGCAACAACGTTGCTCTATCAGCAGCTAAGTGCAAGTGAGCAGAGTTAAAAAAGCTTATTGAAGCTGTCATCGTAGTTGGCCAAACATATTGAAGAGCTGATCAGAAAACAAGCATATGGCAACACTTTACACAATATTTTTTTTTTTCATATCTAATGTTAATCTGAAATACGAGCAACTAAAAAGGCAAACGGGATATATTTTAATTGGAATTTCTTCGTCATTTTATTAATTAAAGTTTTCACGTATATCCAGTCTGTGAAAACGAATGAAGTTGTCGGCATTTGGCGGTTTTATAAAAAGTCATGCAGCACTAGATTTTCCAAAGTCGAAATGAAATTGTAAGTAAAAAACAACCGCTTCATCATCGCGTCATAATAAAAAATAGTTACAAATCAATTAACTTGAACTCCTGAAAAGGTGAATTCTAAAATAAACTGTCTGGCGCTAGTTTCGTCTTTATGATAAAAGAATTTTTTCATTTGCGTTTTATGTACATGTCAGAATGACGTACTAATAAACACCTATATAAGCGTAATGTCGTGCTGTATGGAAAGTTCATTGTAATACAAACACAAAAACGAAATATCATTAAACTGCAGACAAAGTTTAATTTAATTTATTCAATACCAGGCTCACTAAAAATGGCGCATTAAAGGATAAAACAGACTGCTCCCCTTCGAATGGTTACTACTTTTTCCCTATATACGATAAGGGTGATTATGTGTTACGTATTGCTCCGCCTCCTGGATGGAGTTTTGAACCAAAGGAAGTGAAACTTACCTTTGACGGCAAAAAAGACATTTGCAGCTTGGGATATGATATAAACTTTGCATTCAGAGGTTTCGGTATAACGGGACGCGTAATTTTAGGCTCGAGTGCAGCACGTGGCATTCAGGTGCAGCTACGTGCGCTCGATGGCTTTTTAAGAGCATAGCAGCAGAGAGAGGAAATTATAAAAGAAAGGCGCCTCCTACGCCAGGCCAATGTTGATGAGAGACAAAACGTGGAGGACGTAGGAGATGGACGTAGTCCGCAGCAAGCCGGCCGACATGGAAGCGGCCGCAGGGGATGTGGCGCCGGCCGGCGTGGAAGCGGCCGTGGTGAAAGACGCCACCGCCAACGTAACACCTATGATGGTCGCGCGAGGACGATAATAATTAATATGTAATGTTAGTCATAAAGTACAACACATACGTCACATAAGTTTCCCCTTTTATTCTGAAAATAGAATAAATAACGCGCACACGCGCAATGTTAAAAACAACGAAAATTTAGCTCTTTTTCTTCTGTTTAGGATCGTGGTGATAGGTATAGAAGATTCGGCCACTGCTACCAGTGGGGTAAGTATAACAAAATTTTCAAAATTTCTTAAAAGTTGGCAAAATTGCTTAATTGTACGACATCATTGCTCGTACATCTACTTGTATACGCATAGACTTAGATATTATATGCATAAGTACATTTTAAGTTTATCGCTCTATTGATAAGATACAGGGAGGCAAAGATTGCTCCAATTGTTTAGATGAAACAATCGAGCATATCCTTGTTGAACAATTCATACTTTTGATCATTATTAGTGTCAATCGAAATGAAATCATTTTTATTGCTTATCCCTTTTAATTTCTTCAATTGTATTAACAAATAGCAATAAGGAATTGTTTGGAAAAGTGAATTCTTTTTCCTTCGGCCAATATATCTCTTACTTCAAAAATGGGTAAAAGTTAAAGCCATCTTTTTCACAGGGATCATAAATCTCAACTGTGCTAACCGACTCCCCATTGCTCAACAGCGTAGATTTGTCAGTTGTTGGCACTTTTAAACATCACTTGAAACTTTTAAGCAGTTTTCGCATCTTTTAAGGAAAATTAGGAAAAGCAAATGTAAATAACAACGAAGAGCACAATTTTCACCCTCTTGCCGCAAAAAGATATAGAATATATGAAGAGAATTTTTTCTGAATAAACAGAGTTACCAACTTTACGCATTTCTTTAGGATATCGCCATCAACCAGACCAGGACGTACGGCTTAATTTTGCACTCATCCAACACAGTAAAAAAATTTTATAGAATAATCTTCAATCTTGTGATTTCTTATTGTAAATCGTTTGTTTTTCTAAACAATTCCTCAAAAAAATTTAAACATTTGGCAAAGGTTGGATTGCATATTAAAAAACTGAATTATCTCTTAAAATTTTATAATCATTGCTTTTGCTTGTTAGCTGCAGTATGTCAGGAAGTTGCAATTTCAGCATTTGGGTATGAGTGAGCAGAAAGCGAAGGAAATGTTACTAAGAATTAACAAATGGCTTAAAGCTCATAAAAAAGGTCTTAGAGCACAGTCAATCACAGAATTTAAAAAAATGTTCGAAGGTTGGAATATATTGTTTGTGAAATATCATCATTCCGCCATTGCTTGCAAATAAAGAGCGTTTAATTTTTTTTATTCACATGATATAATTTATATTAATTCATTTGACTAAGAGATACTTAAGCAACTCTACTCACTTATACAAACACGAAAAGACAAACAACTCGTTTATCTGTTAAACTCAGAGAGAAACAAAATCAGGTTCTCACTCGCGTTAAAAAGCAATCTACTCACAGCTTTTTAAATTTTATAGCAATTAATTTCTCCTGCTCTCTCAAATACCAATAAATATGTACGCCGCCTTCAATTCAAGTATACTCACATATCATGAATTCTTGACGTTGCTCTTAAGCTATCTTAACTTTACGTTCGAAACGTCATGACATTCAAGTTGAACAAGGCAGCGGAACAAATTGAAATTAGAAAAATTATTATGTTGCGATGAACATGTCCGAAGGCGCATGCAACGCCAAGTTCTTAATTTTTACAAATTTAAAATTTGTAAAATTTTATTTTCAGAAAAAAAATTGGACATTTGGAACAACTAGAAAGCCTAATAAAGCGTCTCTAAATATAGACTACTTGATTAAGAGGCAATTGCCATTACAAGGGGGGAAAAGCGTAGGCAACTAGAAAATATAAACGCCTTATGCCGAGTTTTTGTAGGAGGTGTCGAACGAATCATTTGGAGCGTTTTGTATCGATACACACATCTCACATGCAACGTTGCCTTCGCAGGGAGATCATCCTTATATTATTGTTAAGGATGGTAAATCAGCCTTTAAGCAGAAGCACATCGACGAATTCAACTGCGGTATATGCAAATTTGGAGGCTGCCGTGACGACGGTTTACTTGAGTATCTGGACGTAAATGAAGAGAATGGTTCCCACATTGCCTGGAACGAGACGGACATTGATCCGGATAATACCACGTATTTAGAAATTGAACCACTTACAATACCAGGTGTCTGCAGATAGCAAATGGTAAGAGATTCCGAATTGTTCTTAGGTAGGAAAGGGTCTGCATGTGCGAGTCAAACTTAGTAAATTTAGGTATAAACCACTATTTGCAACTAACTCCCATCACATTATAACAAAAACTAGGCTTTTTTTGCAATGTGTAGGCTTGTGTTTTATAAGAACTTTTGGGACAATGTTCAACCTTACGCTTTTATCTTTATCATACCCATTTTGCTTTTCCTTATATTTTGTGGTTTTCTACCATTTTGTAAATATATCTGATTCATGCCATAAATGTAATAAAGTGAGACCCCGGCTAAACATAGGGCCATTGTCTCCGCTGGTCTACTTCCTTATTCCCATCATTATTTTGCAGTTTTGCCACTGAAGACTGTAAATTATTGTCCATGGAGCATAGGGGAAAGCGTTTATTTTTGACAAAGAAATTTAATTGGCACTTTTCTATTAAGCAACTAGTGCTTGTAATTAAAAAAGTTACGGTAGTTCCAACAGATATATCAAAAAATACGATTTGATAATTAACACTACGAAGTTGTGATTGTATATGATCCCAGATAGGCATGATCTTTATCTTCCGGATCTTTGGTGCCTGTTGGTGTTAACCGTCGACGACGAGCGACCGAAAATAAATTACCTTGACCATAAAAATTTCCGAGAAATTACCTAATAATTATGGTATTTTCTTGTTAATTTTTATTCGAAAATTTTCGACAAAGCAAGCAATTGAAGCATACATATAAATATTTTTTTACAATTTTCCAATTTAGAACAAAAAACTTGGAGTGGATAACTACATTTTTGGGAACAAAATGGAGCGTCTGTGTAGTGAATTACATCTGACGGTGGGAACATTATGCACCAATTGGATTCTACAGGCAACCCAGCATTGCGCGGAAATATTATCAGAAACTGACAGCTTCTACCATTACTTAAGAGAGCTCTTCCTCTTTGAAAGAACTTCAACTCTTGAATTGCTTTTAGGTGATTTTAAGCGTGCTCCATTGTGAGGCTTTCTAGCAGCCCAATACAAGCATCGATTCCTAAACGATTAAGAAGTACGCCAATTAGCGTACTCTTTTTCGAACGAAGCACGCTTAAGCATGCTTAAAATCAACTAAAAGCAATTTAAGAGTTGAAGTTCTTTCAACGAGGGAGAGCTATCTTAAGTAATGGTAGAAGCTCTCAGTTTCTGATAACATTTCCGCGCAATGCTGGGTTTCCTGAAGATGTAATAGGCACTGTACAATAAAAAAAAAGAAAAAAAAAAAAAAATTGGGAAAAATTTTAAATAAATAAAAAGTTTTTTTTGTCATGAAAAAAAAAAGGTATAAAAGGGGAGGAAAAAGTTTTTTTTTTGGAGGAGTTGGTATTTTGGTCTTGAAAGTAAATTAGTGAAAAGGAAGATTTTGGATTATTTATCGTTACACAAG
>KK500010.1:122558-140682 GCA_000688715.1 Glossina pallidipes | reverse complement strand
TAAATTAAATAGGTATTTGTAAAAAAAAAAAAGAATCTATCATGAACCTGGTTATTTTTTTCCACCCATCCTATCCGACGAACCAGGCCGGAACATGCGACAGGTTCATGATAGAATAGGACATCGGCGATCTTACTTCCTTGAGAAGTAGATCAAACAAATACATTACAAAGAATCCAATTGGTGCATAATGTTCCCACCGTCAGATGTAATTCACTACACAGATGCTCCATTTTGTTTCCAAAAATGTAGTTATCCACTCCAAGATGATTGTATTGCTCTGCTAGAAACCCTCACAATGGAGCACGCTGAAAATCACCTAAAAGCAATTCGAAGGCTAGATCTTCACCTTCCGGGTCTTTGGTGCCTATTGGTGTTAACCGTCAACGATGTGCGACCGAAAAGAAATCACTCCTCCGCATCTGAAAAATCGGCAAAGTCAATGAGATTTAAAAAAATATGCGCGTTTGTAGGCAGATCACACTCACTCTTCTTTTCTGTCTTGGTTTTGCACTGGGAACTTCAGAACAAAATATAGACGATCTTCTGCGCAATACGGCTTTGGAAAAGCCGATGGATGCTTTCCGCAAAAAAAATTTAATTTAGGGATATTTAGCTCCAACAGCACAAGATACTTTGGCTTACTATCCTTACATTAATACGGAGCCAGTATGTCCAGTAGCGGATAGGTTTTTATTATTTGTTGGTTCTTAGCGTTAATTTTTTTGATTTTATTGTTTAAGTTCGTAAAAAATTTGACGTTTATTGGTTGTGAAATTCCTCAAATTTTTCTTAATTGAGTTTAATGATAAAGCTGGTTGGTGTTTTCACAGCACGACTGCATAAAAATTGTAATATTCTTTTTTTCCATTTTTTTCTTTTTTTTTGGATTGAGTGGAGATTCCATGTTTGATTTTCACAAATTCTGACAGAGAATGCTTTGATTTTTACAAAATTGGGAAACTGTAATTTCGATTTTTAAAAATTCTGAGAGATTGCAAGGTTGATTTTTACAAATTCTGAGAGAGAATGTTTTGATTTTTACAAAATTGGGAAACTGTAAGTTCGATTTTTACAAATTCTGAGAGACTGTAAGTTTGATTTTTACAAATTCTGAGAGAGAATGCTTTATTTCAGCTTTTGCTTTCTTCTATCAAAAAACATATGCATTTTTCTCATATACATTCTAAGTGGTTTTTGTTAATTTTTAGAGACTACGGTTGATTTTTACATACTCTGAGAGAGAATGCTTTGATTTTTACAAAATTGGGAAACTGTAAGTTCGATTTTTGAAAATTCTGAGAAACTGCAAGGTTGATTTTTACAAATTCTGAGAGAGAATGCTTATATTTTATTTTTTTTTTTGCTTTGTACAAATGATGAAAATATTCGAAAATATTAATGCGACATACGAAACCAAAGCAGTATAGTTGATTAATGCCAATAATTTATATTATTTTTTATAAAAATGAAAATAAGCAACAATAGTTTTAACAGAGTTTGTCCCTTTGGCTGATTATATTCAATCAGGTCCGCAACACTCTTGGCTTATGAAATATTAACGTCAAGTACGGCATCCGTTTGCCAGTTGCTTGATTGAGGAAATCTTTCATGCAGGTTTAATACCTTCGGACTCAGATTTTCATATATTTAAGGGGATAAAAGATGCTTACAGATTGTAAGACCCATTGTCTATTTTTCAGTGTCATCTTTCACAAGACCTGATGCTGTTGAAATAAGTTCAAGTACAAGGAAATGTTTAGGATCAAGACGAGCATTTTTTCCTAGATCGAAGAAATAGCAATAGCAAGAAAGATAATTAATTTTACTTCTATCTAGATTAAACAAGTTTACTTCTATTTAGATAGTTTTACTTCTATGATATTTTTATTTTATTTATTAATAAATAAACTCTAATAAATAAAAGTTTGCCTTATGTGACAATAATCATTTTTGCTTTATGGAATTATTTTGTTTACTTGCTTAAATTTTTGATTAACCCCAACAACTGTAAATATAATATAATATAACCATGAATCAATGTTAAGCTCTTTTGTGCTTTTTCGGCTTAGCAAATTGGTTCAGATTCTTTTTCACTAAAAGCCGTTGGCTATATGAAATAAATTATTATCAAGCTAAATTATTGATTATTCTTATTTACATTTTCAATTTATTTAAAATATAATTTTCGACATTTCGAAGTAATAACAATTCAAATTTATAAAGAAAACTTAAATTAAAATTTCGAAATAATAAAAACATATACATAATAAATTCTTATAACTAAATGCTATCTCCCAACAAAATTGTGTCCTATCAACCTCAGAAATCAGCCAGAAACGATGAGTATCAACAGGAAATTGCCCCTTTAAGAAATGGAACTTCGTGCATAAACAGGAGCAATTATTTAAAAAACAACTGGCGGCTTAAGACGTACTCGTCCTAGTTCAAAGAAATAATGACAATAAAGCCAAGTAATCAAATGCGCAAACATTGTGTTTAATTTTTAAATATTTATTTTATATACTATATAATATTACTATATCATAATTTAATGAATTATATCATTAATAAATAAACTTGAATGAAACTAATAAATAAATAAATAAAACTTAGCCTTTGTAAGAATATGGAATTTTGAGCTTTTGCGTGAACAATTTGGTTTACTTGCTTAAATTTTTGTCTGCATTATTTATCGCAGAGTTGCTTGTAATAAATAAGAAAAAAAAGTGGCAACGCAAAACTTATGATTTACTTACTGTTACGGGTTACTGTTAAGCTGATGACAAAAAACAAAAAACAGCTGATATTCTCATATCTTGAGAAACTGTCGGTATCATTCAATTCTGAATTTCAAAAAGTCATCTGATTCCATCTTAGAAAGTAAGTTGCTTTTTATAGGCATTTTTTAACAACTCTAACTTTGTTCTTTCTTCTTCTTTTGAAAAGCTGCACATCTTGATTACAACGATATCGAGAAAAAGGACACGCACAACGTAAGTGAAGGCGTTGTAGAAACTGGCGACGAAACTGGAATAAGTGAAAACTATAATTGGGATGAAGATGACTTATTTCTCTCAATAAGCACACAAGAAATCTTAGATCAAAATGACTTTCCCAGTAATCTAAGAGAGGACACAAGTTTTCAATAAACAAGCAGATAACCCAAGGTTGACTTATGACTTCTTCCACTTTGCGTGTAATGCCATATAAAATATCACATCATTTGTAGCATGAGATTTTTTTATCGCTGTACATAATTATTTCCCTCTGTGTGAAAGGAAGTGATATTATTATTATTATTATTATAATTTGTTTAGGCTAAGAAAGTAAATTCGTAGACAAAAATGGAAACAAGTTGAGCAGTAGCAATATCGGTTCTGTTTGTGAAAAGGCAATTAGTGAAAGGAAGTGACTATATGTAGGTTTACAAAAAATTCGAATGAAAAATTGTAATGCTAGTAAAAGGTTTAGAGGAAATGTGAACAACAAAGAAATGTTAATTCGAAGTCAATTATGAAAACCTTGAACCGCTTCATTACCAAAATAAAGCCGAGGAAAAATCTGAAAGAAAAACAATCGTACGTTCCCATAGTTACTTTGAACGTAAACATTTCCGAGAAATTACCTAAATAACGATAATGGCGATAGAACCGTATTTTTTAAGCAGTATCGTCAAAACTGCAAAAGACAAAATTGTTCGTCTGGTAAAAGAAGCTGTTAATTGAATTTGAAAAGAAGAGTTTGCTCATTTGATAAATTGTTTTTATGGAATTGTGGGGACGAATGTCAGTATGGTTGCATGTGGAGAACAGTTGAAGTCTTTAAAGAGCATTTCAGGGAAAGTGATTTCTATACTACAATGGCCTTTTTCCTTTTTAATCTTGGCAGTTGGTCAGCTAACTCCCGTTCTAATTTCGTCAGTGCCACACAACTTAGCGTATTTGTTTAAAAGCGTACTAAAAATTCCGTCCGGTATGCCATAATTAGGAAACGATAAAAATGTATATGTAATGATGTAGATATAAATAAATATAATAAAATGTGTTCTAGACCAACATTTTGATTTGTTCACAAAATAGCTGGGAGCTAAGGAGCCATCAAGGAGATTCCCTGAAAAACTATATAAACCTTAGATGGGTCCCCTTGATTGACAAGGGGATATAAAATATAGATCCATGAAATAAATGCACTTAGCCTTAATTTATTTAACACAATAGTAATTTGTAATACAATACGAAATTTTATTTTTTGGATAATTTTTTCCCTTCTTTCCTTTTGAACACTTTCTTACAATTTCTTTATATATCTTAAATTTATTTAACACAATAATAATTTTTAATATAATGTAAAATTTTATTTGATATTTCTTTTTTTATTTATAATATATTTCCATTTTTCTGGTAATTTTTTACTCGATTTCAATTTTTCACGAAGATCTTTGTTCACTTGTAAAACGGCTTATAATGTGTCGATAATGAAGAGAGCACAGGGCTGCTTTCAATAAATTGCAACGCTTCGATTCTGTTAAAGTGAGCTAGAAATTGAGGACGCAGTTCTGTTAAATAAGAAATTAGAGTTCGCTCCAATTAGTGTGAACAATTTGTATTATCTGCTGGTTTCCTTACTGTGCTATTGGGCATTAAGTTGGATTGTTTTCAAGCATTCCAAAATGCGATCAAACACTTCAAAAAGATTATTTTCTTATAAAAAAATATATTACTCTCTATTTTTATTTTAAGGCCGTATCGTCTATTGCATTTCCCTTCTTGCACGCAAAAGCAAGTGGAATAATAAATATCTTAACAGTGTAATAACGTTTATAAATTCAATGTTGCTGAATACATACTTCACAAGATGTTCCTCCTCCTCTTAGACAAAATGACCGTATGAATATATGCAACTTTCGCATTCTTTCGTGTTCGAAGAAATTGAAATATATATATATGCTGTATATTTATGCCGTTCAGGTATACGTTAATAAATAAGAAAACTCATGCATTTCAATGATTAAAGGCTTTCAAAATGCTGCGTTTTGTTTCTCTGGGTGTATTATCTTATTATGTAAATTACTTCGCTTATTTGAGAGCGGGAAAATTTAGTTATTCTTGTAACATGGGGGCAAACGTGGCAACAGGTAATATATTTTCTTATAAATTTGAATTAAATCATACAAAGGAATTATATTATTCTTATTTTTTCTAGGTGCTTTGGAAGGGTTGCGTTGGATTCTCTAGTTTTTTCGTATGCGACATTATCGTCCGTATTAACGTAAAATACAGACTTTGTTTTTATTAGTTGGATTAAGCATGAGTTTGGAACTTTTAGATTTTCGTCCAATTTTGTGGATTTTTGAAGCTCATGCTTTGTGGCATTTGTGAACCGCCTTTCTTGTCTCATCATATAAAATAGCCTTTGGTGCAAATCATTTTCCGACGTCATTAGATGCAAACGTGATTTACCGGACGTGCTCGCCTTATTAATAGAGGAGTTCGTAATTTTTGAAAAAGAATCTTGCAAATTCATCAATATTGACGGGTAATTCTAGTTTTTTAAGGGAAAAGTATTAACAGAAGAGTAATTTAGTTCTTCTTCTTCTTCATCGCAAAGGTTTACCGTGGTTGCCATATGTTGAAGGCTACTCTATTTTCAACATATGGCACACTTTTTTCAACATCTAAAGAAAAAAATCAATCTAACGGTTTTTTCATGACAAACCAAAGCAAAAAACGAAAGAAATTTGCAAAAACAGAAACATTAATTTAAAAAAAAGTTAAAGAAAGCAAAAAAATCAGCACTTTCCCTGGACACTTTTTATCATAAACGTAAGTAAATTTTTATATGTGTTTTGTATATTTGATGATATAAATGTAGGCTTTGAAATTATACCTGGCGCTTCGCTATGTACAAGAAGAAAAGCCATATTTCTTTTTCTGAGAAATGGAAATTTGTGCAAGTGATAATGGGAAATATGAGAAAAAACAAATATGTTGCTCTGCAAAATAAAAATGTTTCTCTTACCAACAAATACGCTGCTCTTCAAAATAAAAATGCTTGCTTATGATCAGATGCGCTGCTCTTCAAAATAAAAATGCTCGAAGAAGAAAATGTCTAAATCTTCTCTATTCGTGGCATGTGCCGTTAAATTGCTGATTTGTATCGCCTTTGATGGAAATGCTGAATCTTTGCTGAAAGATACGTATATGGATGATGACATGCGGGACGATGAATGATGTGATGAGAAATTATCAATCATATGCTAATATTGCTTTTGGGGAAGTCTATACAGGTGATCGCACTACTTTTGATGAAACCAAGACTTTTCCGACATGGTATTAAAGTATATGTATATAAGTATATCTTCAGGGATCGATGCATATTTTTAGCGGCGATGTCGGTTTTAAATACATTTAGGATAGTTGAGCAGAGATTGGAAAAAAAAATTGGAATAATTATGTGTTTTCCACGAAGTTTCATTTTCTATGAGAATGACTAACAGATATCGTCATACTCTAGCTTGGCGTAGAAATATTGTCGAGAATCCATTCTATGGTGTATGAAAAACTTACATTTTACATTTATCAAAGATGGAATATCCATGCTTTTATAGCAGCGATCAATGGCAGTCCTTGGTACTCACGTTTTTTTACCGCCAGGACACAAACAACCCGTGCGAGTAAATGTAAATTGAATTTGCGCTAACAAAATCCAGTCGAGCTTACTTCGTTAAAAATAGGCAACAATAAGTTAATTTGCTACGTTATTTATGTTAACTTGTCGTAAGTTAGGAAATCGGTTGGCACGTTATGAATCGTCGTTTTGTTGGCTAAATGATTGTTTTGTATAATATAAGCTATTACTTGTCAAACCATTCAGTATAGGAAGAAGAAGAAGAGATCCTAATGTCATCATAGGAAATTTATTATTGCTCTTCTTCCAAAAAAAAAGAAAGAAAATTGGATATTTATTTTGTAAAAACGAAAAGAAAAAAGTTAGATTAACTGTTAAATTCATTCAATAGGTTGGCCAAAAGCGTAACTTACGCTAGGAAAAGAAATGTTGCGGGCAGCCAAGCAAATAGCACACCACCGGTAATGTGAAAAAAAACGGATTGTGCAATAACAAAATTGATGTTGTGATAATATTATTATTATCTCTCATTGTCTGTCAAAAATTATCGTTGTTTTTCGGATTAATATGCTTTTGCAGCGGCACCAACGAACGTATAACATATTTGTGCAGTAAAATCGTGACAAGCACCAGTAATTCCTATTACTCAACATTAAATCAAAAAACATACAAAGGCGGAGGTAAGAGCAATGGGTGGAGCAAGTACTTTTTAGCACCTCGTGGACCTAAAGGTTGGACGATACCACCATCGCGTGGTTATGGCATGATAGTAGCTCGGGTCTTAAGGGGCGCTCTTAAATTGCGTTACATATTGTTGGGCGGGGCTATTGGCGGTGGTGTGACATTGAATAAAGTGAGTAATTGCTTGAGCTTATGTGGTTTTTTACTTTTGCCAGCACAATATTGTTTATTTTTATGTTTTTCCTTGTTTAGAAATACGAAGATTGGAAAGATGGTTTACCGGACTTCAAATGGCTGGAAGAGGTATTGCCGAAAGATGAAAAGTGGACACGATTTTCAAAAGCTTTAGCAGAATTTGGCAGTAGCGTAAAGGACGTTATTGAAATTGGTGAGTTTTTCATGGGTATCATAGTTACGTGAAAATCGAAAAAATCTCTCACTTTAAAAGGTTTAATAGTTAGGCAATTTATGTGAAAATAAACGCACAATGTTTTCATAGCATCCGCAAATACTATTTAATCTAAGCCATAGAAAACATTCTATCATATCATGCATAATTACAATGTGAATGAACTTATGTTTTCACATATATAGATCCCAGATTAAGGCAACTTGGCGAGGACAAAATAGCTGAATGGAGACGATGGTTTGATACACGACTGGACGATGCTATTGAAGCGGCCGATTATCAGGGCTCCACTTTAAATGAATGTAGGTTTTCTTAAGACTTGAAAAGTGAGAGATTTTCTTTCAATTTCTTCTAATATCCACATTATATGATAGATTAAATATATATTTTTATCTTTCTTTAGCAAAGGGAGAAATTAAAGCAAAAACTACCGTAACAGCCCTAAGTCTTTCGAATGATGAAAGTCGTAGAAAGTATGGTAAGTGAATAAATATTATTTACCTTTGCTTAAATTCATTATCTTGTGAGATCGTGATTTTTTTAGAAGCACTCCAATCACAGGTAGAAAATCTTCAAACTGAAGTTATAAACGTCCAGATAAAATATCAAAGAGAATTAGAAAAAATGGAAAAGGAGAATCGTGAGTTGCGTCAACAGTTCTTGATACTCAAACAAAATAAGAAAACAAGTACAAAAAAGATTAAAAAATCGCTGATTGATATGTACTCCGAGGTGTTGGATGAGTTAACTGGCTACGACAGCAGTTACTCGATGGCAGATCATCTGCCGCGAGTCGTAGTAGTGGGTGATCAAAGCAGTGGTAAAACTTCGGTTTTGGAATCTATAGCTAAGGCTCGTATATTTCCGCGAGGTAGTGGTGAAATGATGACCAGAGCACCGGTAAAAGTGACTCTCGCTGAGGGTCCCTATCATGTGGCACAGTTTCGCGATTCAGATAGAGAATATGACTTGAATAAAGAATCCGATTTGTCCGAACTCAGAAGAGAAGTGGAATTTCGAATGCGTGCTTCAGTGCGAGGAGGCAAGACCGTAAGCAACGAAGTGATTTCAATGACTGTAAAAGGACCTGGTTTGCAGCGTATGGTTTTGGTCGATTTGCCGGGCATTATATCGGTGAGTTTGAATATAATTATTAGATACAGCACTTGAACTATAAAAAAGTCTGGGAAATTAAAAATTTGGAAATATGTATCGAATATCTCTTAACGTGCAATTTGCTCAAAAATGAGGGAATTAACGGAACTGCACGTGTCTGTCCGCTGTGCAATGTGATGAAAACTACCTTTCACACTTTATCTCATCATTTTGATTTTCGTTTTGTCACTTAAGTGTCAAAAATCAGTTTTGACCTCCCTTTGCATGAAACTATTGATCACGTCATTTCTCCAACATTTCAAAATCTAATTTGTCAAGATGAGCGTAGTCTCAGTTTTTTTATTCAAATCATCGTCAAAAGCGAACAAAATTGACTCAAGGCTTCATGCATAACTACATTATCATAATTCATAATAAATACGATAAATACGATTTTGCTATGAAGTGAAGAAGAAGAAAAACAAAAATTATTGTTTTCAAATCATATGTTGCGAATTTTCTGTTAGCCTTAGATTTTTCTGTTAAAAAACTCCAAAATCATATTTAAAACATAACAGATCGTTAGTCTGTGCAATTACTTATGAAATGCTGCCAAGTTGCATAAAAATGTAATTTTAAAAATAGCATATCGTATATGCATGTTTTAAAATCAAACATTGCCCGTGCATAAATACGTGGATAAACGTTATTTGTTCTCAAGAGCAAAGTGCAACGTCGTAACTCATTGAAGGTTATGCTTTTTTCAAAATATGTGATGGGCTTTAAAAGCTGTGATCCTAGCCGGATATCATCGTCCTTTTCTCTCCTATTAAATTGATTTTTTTTTTTTTTTTGCTTCTATTAGACTATGACCGTTGATATGGCTGCCGATACCAAAGATTCGATACATCAGATGACAAAGCATTACATGAGTAATCCGAATGCTATCATTTTATGTATACAAGATGGCTCGGTAGATGCTGAACGAAGTAATGTTACGGATTTGGTGATGCAATGTGATCCACTTGGGCGTCGTACAATATTTGTATTAACTAAAGTAGATTTAGCTGAGGAATTGGCTGATCCAGATAGGGTAAGAGTTTTGTTTCAGTAAAAAAGCATGGAATTGCAGTTGCATCAAACTTTGTACTTTATTTGAATAACTTAAAAAAAGGAAAAAAATTCTAAAAACTGTAGTAAATTTTAGCGAAATATTGAGCAATAATCAGAAAACAAATAAAATTAATTCCTAAGATTTAGGCTTGAGACTTGATTACACCGTAATATCTAATTACTGCAATAGAAAAAGTAACTTTTTGTTCTTCTTCTTCCAGATAAGAAAAATTCTATCTGGTAAATTATTTAACATGAAAGCTTTGGGGTATTATGCTGTGGTAACAGGACGAGGACGCAAAGATGATAGCATAGAAGCTATCCGGCAATATGAAGAAGATTTCTTTAAAAATTCCAAACTATTTCAGTTAGTATTAGCCAAATGATTAAATAGAAGCAAAAGTGCAAAGTGTGTTATTAAAATCGTTTTTCTTATAACTCTAGTCGTCGCGGTGTTATAATGCCTCATCAGGTAACTAGTCGAAATTTAAGTATGGCTGTGTCAGATCGCTTTTGGAAAATGGTTCGAGAAACCATTGAGCAGCAAGCTGATGCCTTTAAAGCAACACGTTTCAATCTGGAAACTGAATGGAAAAACAATTTTCCCAGGTTTGTTTTTTCTTACGCTAAAGAAGAATTTTAAAAACTATTCCTCCTTTTCTATTTGCATTTGTAAAAGGCTGCGTGAATCTGGTCGTGATGAGTTGTTTGAAAAGGCTAAAGGCGAAATATTGGACGAGGTGGTTAATTTATCGCAAATCTGTGCTAAGAAATGGGAAGAAGCTTTAAGTGAAAAATTATGGGACAAGCTGTCAAATTATGTATTTGAAAACGTCTATCTGCCCGCCGCTCAGTCAGGTTCTCAAAGTAATATTTTGTAGTTGTATAAAGTAGTATGAAACTTAGTCAAAAATGCAATTCACCAAAATGAAATCATTCAAATTCATATAAAAACAAGATTAAGCCTTAGTTGCTCTGCAAAAATCGAAAGCAAATCGTTACGGGAATCCAATGCATTTGAACGAGTCAAGATGCTTTGTTAAATGAACTAAGCGAAGTATAAACTTTATTTAAACGCACACTATTTTTTCCCCTCACACTGCTTAAATATTTGGCGCGCATAGCGTCCTATATGTTAATAGAACTACTTGTACATTAATAGTTTGCTTTTATAAAACTACTTTTAACTTTCTATCATTAACACTTTTCATTTCTTCCATAATGTATATATATTTCTATTCTTATAATTTTTAAGTTTTGTTTTTAACCTAACCACTATAAAAATGTTCTTCTTATTGCTTTTGAAGATTCGGTTAATACTATGGTGGATATCAAACTAAGACAATGGGCCGAACAATCGTTGCCAGCAAAGTCTGTGGAAGCGGGTAAGATAATTTAACAATCAGTATATAAAAGTTAAAATTGTAAATTAAATAAAAATTTATTCCGCATAGATTCTTTGTTAATTTAGACAAAGAGTAATAGTGTTGAAAACTATAGAGCAGGGACTTGTGTGTTAAAGCGACATAGGCTTTGCAGAAAGAACGAGTCTAGACACGTTTGTTTTTCCATCTGATATTGTTAAGGATGACATTAGTTGATCTCCATTAATTAAGGGTTGTCACGGTTTCTGACATGATCTATACAGATCCTACTTGCTGGTCAAGTCGTAGCTATACTTACTGCCTTTAGATTTAACCCAAGTAGAAACAGTACGGTGCGATGTACATTTTACGTAGGAACAGGTTTCGCATATTGACTCTTACTTCCGAAGACTAATATTAAAGGCGTGAAAAATGAATTACTTTTATATAAATTGAATTATTGTAGTGACGTGATTATCCAAGCTGCATTCAGGACATCGTTTCATTTTGCCTCGTTTACACCTTAATCGATTATTATCGATTTCAGTTTTGGCTATGAACCGCGTCGTCTTGTTTTCATTCACGGTGTACATACTCTTCCACAAGATTTGCAAATAATTCATTTTTTACATTAAAATTGCGAAAATTCGATTTCGTTTAAGATCCTTGCGAGGATCTCGAAAAGCAATGCATTAAGCCTTCTCTGAAATTTGGCACTTAGTTTTGATAACATTCTCAGAATAAGATTAGAAAGTTTATAAAGTGAAGGGCATATTACTTAATAATAAACACAGTGAGTCATTAGAGACCCATTGGGTATGTGATGTTTTGAAGAACTGATCGCATCTGTGTCAATCTGGTTGAAAATGCAATTCGATGAAGTGCCTTCCTAGTAGAGAAGTCTATTTCTCTTAGTTTAACATACTTAGCATAAACAAATAGCTTAGTATAAACATAAAAAAAAGTGGTTTGTATTGATTTTACACTGTGAAATAAATTAACTGATGTATTTTCGCCTTCTAATTGTAAAGGTTGGGAAACTCTGCAAACCCAATTTTTGATGTTAATGGAAAAAGCGAGAAAGTCCCCGGATCACGATGATATTTTCGATAATCTCAAATTGGCCGTCATAGATGAGGCGATACGTCGGCATTCATGGGAAGATAAAGCCATAGATATGTTACGAGTCATACAACTGAATACACTGGAAGATCGTTTTGTTCATGATAAAGCTGAATGGGACCATGCGGTGAAATTTTTGGAAAATTCTGTTAAAGATAAATTGGATCAGACTGAACATACGCTAAGTGAAATGATGGGTCCCGGCCAATTCACTCGCATAACGCATTGGAAATCACTGACGGAAGATCAGTCTAAACGTCGTCATGTAAAATATGAATTGGACAAAATTTTAAGAACTGATGAGGTTGCTTGGATAAAATATTATTAATTTGTTTAAGTGTGAGAATGTTTATAATCACTTTCAGAAACATTTACCCACTTTATCGTATGATGAATTGACGACAGTGCGGAAAAACTTGCAAAGGGAGGGTGTAGAGGTTGACACCGATTACATACGACAGACTTGGTTTCCAACGTACAGACGGTAGGAAATGAATTATATCGTAAGATCGCAACATTAATTTTCCACTTGTAGGCATTTCCTAAAACAAGCCCTACATCGTGCTCACGACTGCCGTAAAGCTTATTACTTATACACACAACAAGGAACAGAATGCGAGGTAACCTCGTTTACTTTCAATGATTTTCTTTTTTTCTTATTTTCTTTCTTTGCTTTTCTACAGATCAGTTGTAGCGATGTGGTGCTTTTCTGGCGCATTCAACAGGTTATTAAAGTCACTTGTAATGCTTTACGTCAGCAAGTGATAAATCGTGAAGCTCGCCGTTTAGACAAAGAAATCAAAGAAGTCTTAGATGAGTTTAGCGAAGATGAGGAAAAGAAAGCTCAACTGCTAACCGGTAAACGCGTGCTTTTAGCTGAAGAGCTGAGTAAGTCCACTTGATGCTTTCTTAAATTCTTCTCACTATACTCATCATTTGTTGCATTCGCTGTCTTTGCAGTAAAAGTACGGCATATCCAGGAAAAACTAGAAGAATTTATAAATTGTTTAAATCAGGAAAAGTAACGCAAATGTTTAATTGGTACTCAGTACTCGTAGCTGGACTAAAACCAGAAGTATAGCAATTCTTACAGAATTTCAAAAGAGAACTTCTTTCTGTCCTTTGACATGGAGTTGTTTGATTGTAGAGAAGCCTGCACAGTTGCAAGTTTCTTGAATACAGCAAACAATATCAACATTATGTTCATTTAAAAAAACCAAACTAGTTTCAATATTTTTTTTTTTCATTTGTATTTTTATACATTTTGTTTTTGCTTTGTTTTTCTTTTTGCTGATTTATATTATTGGAATCATACTTAAATAAAGATTGAGTAAATAACTAAACGAAAACACAAACATATACAATAAATATTTCATTTTCCGATAAAATACTTACAAAAAGTTTGTATATTAAAGCTAATAATGTATTAAAAATCTTTAAATAAACCAAACATTAGACATCTCATAAATGAAGTTAATTCTTAGTCAGCGTGGGATTCAAAGTCGGTTGTACGTCCATCCATCCATAAATATGTCTGCCGCTTTATCTAAAAATGATCTGCTTATGCTAATGGCCGCTGACCGACTTTGAAAACATGACATATGACATGCATTCCCATACACACATATAAATATAAATAAAATTGTTTAAATAAGAGGCGACTTTAATCCTGCTTCAGATATTGTTCGAGAATGAAATCAAGCAAATTTGCTAAGATTTCTCCTTTATACGTAGTTCCGACTTATTTCCCATGTATTCTAAAGCACATTCGGTCGGATTTTATTATTAAATGCGCACGTATTAGGTTTACGGGTTGAACATGAAAATGGGTCTGGTGGACAGACACCAGGGTCAAAGTTTTTTGAAAATATGGGATCGAAAGTTATACACGAATATATGAGAAAGTTGTTTTAGTTTCGTCTAGATTGTAGGCGTGGCTGTAAGGCGCGCACGGCCATTTTCTAATCTTGTGTTCTTAATTAATCAAGAAATCTTTACGCCAAGTTCCAGCTTAATATGCAAAACTATGCGGATATTTATAACATGCAATACAAGTACATGTGTAAATATTCGAGTTTTTTACGTTATGGTAATAAAACGCAATTAATTCGATTTAGGTCAAAAATATCGAAATTCCCTCCTTTTGCCCCATTTGTTTGCTACGTATCCATTCCGTATTATCTATCGTTTGACATTGACCGCCCTGATGGCGGCGGTGTTTCAAGATTTTCCTATAAATAATTAACCGTTAACCAAGTGCGAAGTATAAGTTAAAATGGAATGGAATATGTTTTTTAACTCATCATCCTATGGGTATTATTAACAAAAAATAGTGGTAGTATAAAGCAAAAATTGTTTATTACTGCAGGAGCGACATGTGCACGAATATATGTAAAGTAAATCGTATGAAAAGTAAAAGTGAAGCATCAAACAAACAACATCTGTCTTTGTTTTGCAACGATAAGGGCCTGTATATTTTGTTGATTCCTATGTTCAAAAATGCGTCCGTTTTATTAAGCTGTACGTTTCGCTCTCGTCGTAAGGCTCGTACTAGTTCGATTGTTTGTCATTCTCAGTTATGTTATGGCGCCGTATAATGCCCTCCTCTCGTCGTTTTGAATATCAGGCCCATGAGTTTGTCTAAAAAATTGATCTTCTCTGAGAAGCTAATCCAAGCTCTGATTAAATTAAATGTCGACAATTTTGCGTTTCCTGTACACGATTGGTTATAGTCGTCATGGAGTCATTCTCATCGAACTTTACTGCAGCGCATGCATCGCTGTGCAAGAACTTGATGATGCTGATAAAAAGAAGAAATAATTTATCATTTGCTGCCGAATATGGTTCTTTTTATAATTACTCCAACTTGAATATGTTGCGTGTATTTATAGAATCTTTTGACACACAGGAGACATCTGTCTTCTTTACTACTTAGCTTTTTTATATACATTCGTTTCAATAGCATATTTTAAAGGTAAGATGATTGTATAGATGGTGCAAAAATGAATTACAGATTTTCTGGTGCATATGTTTATGTCAAAGCTATAATTTAAAATTCGTAGCATACCTCATGTGCAGATGTTTGCAAGAGTCATCTAAATTACATCCTAAAGATAGGCGTAGTCAGCAAAGAAGACACAGGAAATCAAATCTCAGTCCATTAAAGGTATAAAACTTAGTATAAAGGTGCATGGGGACTGTCAAGGAGGTGTGTGTGTGTGTGTGTGTGTGTGCGTGCGATGGTAAAACTGAAAAATTATTTATATACCGTTCTGCCACTTAGTATGAAAAAGGTTATGTAAATATGAAATTATTTTTCTTTGTTATTTTTTTCCTCGTAATGGATGGATGGTTCGCCTTCTGCTCTCTCATTCAAAAAGAGCATGAGTAAAGTTGGATTTGCCGTTTGTTAGTTACAAACCAAGGAAATTTTTATGGTTTTCCGCTCAGCTAAACCAGTCATATAAAATTTCTTTAAGAAAGATTTTTTGAGACGGCAGACAGTTTGCATGGAATAACAAAAAAGTGTAGTGTTCTCGATATCGAGTAAAGTCGATAGCTCGCGGTAACAAGACCGCTGTCGATATGTTGCATATTTTTATACCATAAAGCACATGCAATGCAAGAGTATGCGACACCCAGAGGGACACTTGAGATACACCCACCTTTTATAATACCGATCGCTTCGGCATCACTTTCTGAATTGATTTAATTCTTCCTGTCCGACTGTACATCTTGCTTTCTTGTATTCAAGGTACAGGCCGCAATTTTGGATATACATTGATGAAATTTGGTACACACTCGTGTTTTGGCTCAAGTACGAAAATGATTCGAATCGCGCCATATCGCACTGTAGTGTTACTTATTCATACCATCGGATGAAAAATTTTTCGATCGTACAATTGTTGTCCAGTAGCATATTCAAATTATGGTTGAGCTTAGTCGATATCGAAAACCATGAACTGACCTTAGTTTTCTGTCTTTAATTACCTGAGTGGGATACCTTGATCTTTTTGTATACTATGGGGTGAAGATTGTAGATTCTTATCTCATATATACTTTTTCCGCCGTGAGACTTCGTCTGCCAATGAAGAAGACTTTGTAAACATAAAATGATTTCAGTTATTTTAATACCTGAAGACCACAGGCGACGTTTTAGAATTGCGCTTGGTATTCTGGAGCCTTTTAACGAAGAAGCCATGGTTTCTTGTTGGAAATCCTAACCACGAAGAAAGTTGATATAGATGGCTGAGATCGGACATATAAGTTCCCAACTTAAATCTACTGATCAAACATAAAATTTTTGTAACCCAACCAAAGTTTGCGATATTGTACAAACACTACCTGCAAATGTTGTTTTGATGTCTTGAAACATATATTCTTAATATCAGGAAAGCATAAGATGACGCGAATTCCAATACTTAATAAATTAGGGTACAACTCGCATGCTTGTGGGCAGCAGCTTTCATGTCTTGTCTAGTGGCTATCGAACGTAGACTATGAAAGACTCAGGTACTCACGAATGATAAGAATGTGTCGAACATCCTCGACATTCTTGTACATTCACATAACGTGGACTATGCTACGCTTGTGTGTAGGTAAGCCTTCCGAGGCAAGTGTTCTACAGAGATAAGAAGTTTATTTAAATAAAACTACTTTCTCGCGCTGTCTTAGTGTTCTCCCTCATTTGTCTCGGAGATGCTCGTAGACAGCACTACCACGCTTCTTAAACCGCTGTGTCTCTCCTTAACACAATTTTCTTGCACAGAGCTTTTAGTGTCGTTCCAAGGGTTCTTGTTATCAAGTCTTACTTACACGAACGTTACTCTTTCCTTTTTTACCGTCAATTCTTCCCAAACACTATTGTACCTACCTGTATCAGGGGTATTCCCCTGTGGGGCTGACCAAACATATAAAAAACAAGAAGTTTATTAGACGTTGAGTGCCGCAGAGATTACCTTTACCTTTGCATCATAATAAGATGATAACGATGATGTTGATGGTGATGATTTCTTATTTCAACACTGCCTAGTGATGGATATAACAAGAAAGAAAATTTTATCCGGTTGAGGGCAAATCTTGTATACCCATCATCACCATTCATTTAGCATGATGTGTGTTTCTTGAATACAGAACTGCGTGCAAGAATTTCGAATGCTTTTAGCAAACTTGAAGTCAGGATTTTTATTTTTCTATATATTATATAAATATATATATAAATGCATTCTTAATCGGCGTGAGATTCCGAATCGATCTCGTTATGTCTGTCCGTCTGTGTGGTTTGTGTTGTCGACACACTCCCCGTACATATATTTATATTATAGGAGGTCTGAAGCTTCTTCTTGGGCGTTGTAAACATTATGACAAAATGAGTATGAGCTCGCAAGTCGAATGTAACTGCAGCTTACCGACAATCGGTAGACGATTGATTTTTCTATTACTCGCTTCTGATCCGCTTTCAAAATTCTTATATTAGAGGGTTCGATGAAATCCCATCAAACAAAAAGCATTAAAGCAATTCTTTGTGTTTTTTTTTTTGGGAGATTTTATTGCAAAACTGTGTTAAAGCTGATCAACAGCATTTTTTGTTTAATTTTTTTTTTTTTTTTTTTGTTTTTTAGGTTAAAATAGGATCAATAGAATAAACGAATTTGCTTTGTTGTGTACGTAATAATCTGTTTGCTATATATATAAATATATATATATATAT
>KK500010.1:0-122399 GCA_000688715.1 Glossina pallidipes | reverse complement strand
CATATATATATACATATATATATATATATATATATATATATATATATATATGCGTGTGTACGTTTATTGGTATCTTCGTGTTCGTGTGTGTAGTTTCATGTGTTAGTGCATATATTTATATAAAAAGTTTTGATTATTAAGGCAAGTCATTTGAAATTATTTATTAATATTATTAACGTATTGCAATAAAAAAAATAGAAAACACTTTTTTTCTCTTTATTTAGAGTAAACTAAAATAAATGATTCAATAATTAGAACAATTATTTTAATTATCAGAACTTATACCATCCCATGTATGTGTGTCTGTTTCTCGCTCTGTGTGTGTGTGTGTGTGTTTGTAGGTATGCATCTGTGTATTATATATCGATAGATAATCGTTACATTTATATTTATGTTCTTTTATTTTTCATTGTTTGCTTAACTCTGAAGATATTGAAAAATTAATTTACACTTGCACTTATCTATATAAATATATATATATATATATGCATATATGTATATATATATATATATGTATCTATTTATGTTGTTAAATATGCTGATGATATTCGCATAAAAATACAAACGTAGATGTTATTATTTGCTTGCGTTTAAATGTGTATATGTTTTCGTTTTCATTTATTATTACAATTTTCTGTTTTGTTTTTGTTCTCATTAAGAGATAATTTACGCTTAAATTATTCTTATGTTTATGTTTTTTCTGTCGGTTATTTTGTTTTTCGCTTCCTTTGTGTATTGACTTCTTTCTCTTCACTGCTCTGTGGTTGTCGTTATTTTATACTCTTATCAAATAAGTGATTATTGTTTATATTTACACATACGTACAAACGTGCTTTTATACGCGTATCTGCATATATGCATGTGAAAGTAAACCGTATGCTAATGCCCTTAAACACTATTAGGATCGTTGTGTCTATATATATATATATATATATGTACGTGTATATGCATGTATTTATTTATGTGTGTATATGTGTATGTATGTATGTATGTAAGCATATACGTAATAATGCATGTATTTATTTATGCATATATGTATATATATATATATGAGTGTGTGTGTGTGTGTGTGTGTGCCTTTGTGTGTATTTGTGTGTGTACGGCTTTACATAGAGAAAAGATAGGATAAACTTAAAGTTTTAAGCACGCGTTAATTGTTGATTTCTCTTTTCGCTGCGTCTCTTCTCCCAATTCGCTACACATGTAAGTGGATAGCATAGGAAGGCCGAAAGCAATATTAAACCGCCAGCAAAATAGAAGGACACATCGTAACTTCCTGTCATATCGAATAAAACGCCTGAAACAATAACAAGAATAACAAAAACAATAACAACAACAATCATAAAATAATATTTAATTTTTTCCTATTGAAAGGAAATTTTTTCTCTCCTTCCTTGTCTTTTTTGTTCATCTTTCCACTTACCGGCAATAGGGCTGCCTACAGTGGCTGCCAGACCCTGAAATAACATTAAGAAACCGAAAGCATTTGTTAACTTTTCCAAGCCAATCATTTCTACCGCTATAATGGAACGCAACGCCGAAAAGCATGCAATGCAAACACCAAATAGTACCGCAAACGTCCATTGCGTAGCTGGTGTAATCACAACACCACTAAACATTGTAGCAATACCACCAGCAGTGATGGCCACGTTATTAAGTAATAATGGCTTCACACTTGGAAACGACGATAAAGAGCCACATAAAACCCTAGCAATTGTATTAACTAAACCAATACCGGATACAACACCCAAAGCCGATTTCGCCGACATGCCGGCCAATTCAGCTCGCGGCACTAAAAAGGTGAACGGTATGAAGAAGCCCATCATAGTTAGGAATCCAGAGAAAGCCAAACACATGAATGAGGGCGATTTGAGCAGGGAAGTATCCAACATCGTTGATAGAGTGCGCCTGACGGCCTCCGGACATAGATGGCAACCCTTTTGACGTTCCTCCAGTTCATCTTGTTTAGTAGGTAAACGTGTCACCGACATATGATAGGCTAAAGACGTTTGAGATTGATATTGCGGTATGCGCGTCAGAGAGCCAGAAAAGAAAATGTCGTCACGATACATGGGACGTGTAACGGTAGTGTGTACTGTTTCTTGCGAGCCCACGTTACTGCGTTTAGTCAAATCTTGAGAACGTCTACCGGAGACAGTGTGCCTACGTCCTTGGGTTATTTCTGGTTTTGGTCCTGCGGTTAACAAATTTTCATTCTCAGTTTCTTCTTCGTTCTCGCCCACCGTTGACAGTTCTTTGTTCAAATTGAAGGTAATTTGTTGGGCTTCCCCGTTAGGTGTGGTGGGTTGAGATTTGCGTAAACTCTTCATTTCGGTACTTTTACCCGACGCTCCTGACAATCTACGTTCCAAGTTTGCACCTTTGAAAACCTCCGCGGCCGTAGGATAGTGATGTTTAGGCGATTGTCCCATGTAAGTGTTATGAGCCGAGTTAGGCATAGAATAAGCAAAACGTCCCTCCGGCAATGGCTTACTGAAAGCATTCGCCGCAAATTGTGTTTTCGGTGCTACTTTATTTGTATGGCCGTTTACTTTATACTTATTCTGGTCACCATCTGCATTGTCGCCGTCGGTTACTGCCAGTGTAATGGGTTGTATGGGTCGGAAAGCCAAACCGAATATAGCGCATGATAATATAATACCACCTTGCACCAGCATTGTCTGGCGCCAACCGTAATTCTCCAATAGGTAACTCGATAAGGGCGCAAATACGAATGTGCCCACACCTGAGCCGCACATAGCCAAGCCTGTTGCTAAAGCTCGCCATTTTTCAAAGTAAAAACCAATAATTACAACGGCTGGTATGTAAACCATACAAAAACCAATACCGCCTAAGATGCCATAGGTGATGAACAGCCATTCAACACTGGTAGCATAACTGGATACAGCAAAGCAGGCAGCTGCAAATAAACCGCCAGCTATAGTAACTGGGCGGAAACCAAAACGATTGGCTAAAGCACTCACAAATGGTCCAGCAATAAGGTAACAACCGCTTAATAGTGATGAGACAAACGCCACATAACCCTTGGACACTTGAAACTCTTCAATTAATGAGACTTGTATAAGGCCCGAACAGAAGACAATGCCGTCAATTACAGTGCAGCAAAAGAATGACGCAACCATTACCACCCAAGCCCAACCACTATCAGGTGGCACCACAACGGCAGCCGTAGACTTGTCAACGTCAAATTCTTCTCCTTCTTCTCCTTTATCATCGCTGTGGGGTTTATTGTTCATCAAATTTTCGGTAGCAGCCTCATCATTCGGTGTCCGATGATTCTGATTTTGATTTGTTGTCGTTGAGGCCATTTATTCTGGAAAAACACGATCAAAAAAATCTTTTAATATCTCATCCAATCCAAAAAGGATAGAAAAACCATAAAGTAAAGAGAGGGAAATAACGGAACGGACGACAACGTTGCTTGAGAAGCGCCTAATAAATTAAAGTTTTTGTTGGTGCCCAAGATTTAAAGATTAGCGCTATTCTTTCAGATCGTATTGAAAACTGTTTGAAAATACTGCTAAATACTGCCAAACACAGCAAAAAACTGCAAGATACTGCCAAACAATTGAACATATCAATGACTTTTTTAAAGTGCAAACTGCTGCATAGCTGAGGAGATAAGACTCCCGACTGCCATGCCAGAGTTTACGGGTTCGAATCCCAGTGCGGGTAGATATTAACGTGTGGTAGCTAATTATATAGTTATTTAGATTTGCGATCACTTGTTCATACTTTAACCCTGAAAATAGTGAAAGCTGTTTACTTTAAACTTTTCTGGTGCTTCTGATCCGTATTCTTGTTGATAACTTCGACATGACCTAATACTTTAAGCTTAAAAAAATACATATTGCAAAAAACTTTGAACTGGGAAAGGAATCGATGTCCTGTCCTGTTCTATAGTATCATAGTCATTTAAGCCTTCAATTTTAAACTGTTGCGTAACTTAGCTGAATGTCAGAAAAGGATAAATGAATAAATAAAGAATAAAAAAATTGGTGTAAAATGATTTTAGTAAGTAATTGTAAGCCTTAATTGCAATGGTTAAACGGCAATTTTTTAGAGTCCACACCATAGAGAGATCCACACCATATATAGGCATATTTTAAGCGACATCATAGGGACATTAGGAATCACATGGCTACCAGGTTTACGCAAACTTATCAACTCCGTTTTATAACAAAACTGATCGGGGCATTTTCTTACGAGTACATCTTCGCAATATTAAAATTGATACAAAATCAAAACAACTATAATGAGAATACCCACAATCGATTTAAACTTATCTGACCAGTCAATCCAGCTGTTCATCTGTCCGTCTTGTTTTCTTGAGTTCAAGAGGTCGCAATTTTTGAGATCTTTTGCTGAAATTGGGTACATTGAAGTAGTTTGCTCCAAGGACGAGACTAGCTCGGATCGGACTACGTTTTCGACTATTTCTATATTACGCTTTAATTTTTTCATAGTCTCCATCACACGTGGTATAAGAGCGTATTAAGTATGTGAGGACTTATGCAACACTTAGGAGGCCTTGAGATAGGTTCGCATTTTATTACACTATTCGGGCTTGTCTGTCTGCTATACTTTCTTGTGTTCAACTTAGAGGCCGCAGCTGTTAAGATACTACCGTCCAAGGTGGTCCAACGACGAACGCTATTCAAACTGGTTCGGATGAGACTATTTTTCCAAACAATTCCCATATAACACCTTATTTTGAAAAGTCGTTGTATAATTAATTGTAGAACATTGAAAGATATTTAATGGTAGTGGTGTTTCTACTTCTTATTACTAAAAAAATATGAATATGTATATGTACGTATACGAGGTTTTTCCTTTCCTTCGTATCCTTTCGTATTATATTCTAGTCTTCTATTAACATTATTTTTCTAATGCCCTCTGTACCTTGTCTACTGCTCCGTTAAATTATCTTAAGATTATCTCTCACGTTTTCTTAACTATTAGAACATTAACAAAAGTAATAAATATTGACAGTAAACAGACATTCAAAGCAAAAAAAAAAAAAAAGAAAAAAAACAATTTTTATACGCAAATTATATTTTCAAAAATTTCTACCATGATTTTCTTTTTTTTTTTTTTCAAAAATAAAAATATCGACTCATCTTTATTATTAAACAAATATATATATAAAGTAAACTTTTTCAAAAAAAAAAAAAAAGAAAAAATGAGTTTTTTCATCTTTTCTTTTTAACTTTTATCAAGGTTAACCATTAATTATTTTTTTTTTCTTCTTTCAAATTTCATTAAACCATGCGTACATGTGTACGGCAAATAAATTAAAAATACATTTAATAAATACCTGTATACAAATATATTTATATGTATATATATATATATTTATATATATATTTATACATATATACACATATATATTTCTATGTATGTATGCACGTTTGTATTTTTAGACAGAAGAATTATCTGTGATCGTGTCAAAGAAATTATGTCCTCTTATGAAAATTATGTGTTTTCGCGCTTATCCTCAACACAAGTCACTACGAACTACAAAACGTTTATTTCAAACAAGACTAACTTTGCGTTATTATCTGCATTCAGGCTATACTTCTGCTGATAACAATATGTAAGTCAAAAAAAAAAAAGGAACCAAAACCAAAACCAAATTAAGGCAAAAAATTTTTAAAAGTTTTTTCTTTTTTCGGTAGTAATCTGATAATCAAAGCAATTGCAGTGATAACTGTTCGGTGTAATCAGTGAAAAAATATATAAAAAATAAATTCAAAATTCGTTTACTGTTACCAGCCATTAATAGTCGATGAAATTTTGTAATTGAAAAGGTATTTCATACAATGTCCCTTGAATATGAGAACCGCCTCTACCAATCACTTTCAATCATATATCAATCGTTTTAATCCGATTAATTAACAATAGCAACAACAACAACAACAACAACAACAACAACAGCAGCAATAATAACATAACAATTTAAACGAACGATACCAACGAATATATATATAAATCATGTGCTAAGTAAAGAGATTGCTTTAATACCTGTGTATTAAGCGGCAACCGATCGCAGTACAAATACAAAAATACGAAATTTTCTTCATTAGCTGTGCAGTTTTTTGTCGCCTCTACTCATCTACCTACTGCCTACTGTACATATATGCCTTAGTTCATCATTGAGATAAGATAATTTTATATGAAGCATATATTACACCAGTCAGTCGGAGTGTTACATTTATTACAGAATTTACTAACACTACCACTGTTACCCATCCAGTCATTCAGTCATCTTCTCGCTTTTCTTTTTTGTGCTTCTATTTGCCTGACCAGCATAAGAAGAGAGAGACAGTTTTACTAAGCATATGGGAGCAAAATTTACAAATGAATGATTTCTTGAACAAGTTTTGGCATCTATTTTAGTTTAGCGAGATACACTCAGCTTTTGATTTACAGGATGCTTTCATTTTACGTAATTTCTTAAATAAAATCTATTCTGTTTTTGAAACAAGTCTCGCAACTATCGTTACGAAGAACTGCAATCCCGTCCAGTCCAGTGTGTTAAAGAACGTTAAGAAATATCACTTAAAGGAAAGGAAAGGGAAATTTTCAGCGACGTTTGAGAAACATAGCAATTGGCATACCTTGGTGAGTTTTTGGTTTTATACGCGACATTCCTTGTGATGCAAGGCTACATTAAGTTTGTAAGGTTGTGTGCGAAACCCAGAAGAACTAGAGATGGACGTACTTTTTACTATGTAAATCGATTCAGAATTATTTTGTGAATCGATCTACATTTGTCTATCCCTCTGCCTGACTTGCGCGACAGTCCTTGCGATGCAAGGGTAAATTAAGTTTGTGCGGTTGTATGCGAGATCCAGAAGAACATGAGATGGACGTACGTTTGACTATATCCATCGACTGAGAATTATTTTGCGAATCGATTTACATTTGTCTGTCCGTCCGTCTGACTTACGCGACACCCCTTGTGATGCGAGGGTAGATTAAGTTTGCGTGGTTGCATGCGTAACCCAGAAGATCTTGAATGGACTGTATGAAACGATCTACATTTGTCTGTCCCTCTGTCTGACTTGGTTTTTGATGTTCATTCTACAGGTTGCAATTTTTGGCATATTCTGAGCTTATGATGGACTGGTGTAGGGTATTTAATAGTGAGTGCTGATCCATTTTAATATTTTTACTTATTTCGCTAGAAATAAAACTATTTGATAAGGAATATAGGCCTTTCCAATAAGATTTCGTAGGAGAAATGGTTCAAAATTTCGATAAGAAGCTTGAAAGCTTATGGAAGTTGTAAGTCACCAAAAAATGACTGCTAAAATGATGAAAGACTTGTCTTGCTCTAATCGGTAATTGATTATTAATTAAATCGAGTGTGAAAAATGTTCAGAAAATCCGCATTGCATAATCGTCTTGAAACCAATGAAGGACTTATACTTATACTCGCATATGGGAGTTTGACGCCTCGATCATCAGCATTATTAGATGTAGAAAATATTGAAGATATCAATGTTAGAAAATTGCTTTCAAAAGCTTGACGAAGAGATCGCTCAAGAAGGAATCAAAAAGGATCATTAAGTTGTTAAAGATAGGCTTCGCTCCACTTTATTAAAAATGGGAAATATCGAGGAAATCAATATTAAAAAATAGTCCGAAAAAACTTGAATCGGATAACTCGAGAAGTTGATATGCCTCGTAAATCCGTTCGGGGAATTCTGATGAATGTTTTATGTACGAAATGTGCTGTAATTCACTTTGTTTTTAGGAACCACTGGAGCCGATTCATGGGTCACGAGTCACTTCACAGCAATTTTGCAATCGAAAGAATTTTGATCCGATTGTAAGGAAAATGCACGCTTCGCTGTAGACTCTCCGGTCAAACCGGCCCCTATTTTCGTGTTTTTTCTGCCACAGCGACGAATACCGCCCTGATGGCAGAGATATGGCGGCCTTTGATTTTCTCCTCTTCATATTTACAGTTTTGTAGGAAACACTTCGACGCGACTAAAGTCGCAAAAAGACCCGATGATACCGGATAAAGCTTGCAGCCTCCATGGCCTCCATTTAAACGATTTTTCTAAAATCGTATTTTCTCGTAAATGAAACCTTGGATGTACATTAATTACGCCTCTTGTTCTCGCTTGCTATGAATGTAATAAGATTTTGTAAAACAATTGAATAAATTTTTATCAAGCAATTATCTCGCAAATACCATACGATTTATTAACTTAATAAAGATTAATTATATAAATCGAGAATGTTTCGTTGATAATTAGTTAAATAATTTAATTTTTCGAAGGCTATTGTGTTAATATATGTCATAGTGAACGGGGAAAGATGATAGCATAGTACTACACTTGTCGTGCACAAATATGTAACAGACAGCCTGCTAATGCAATGCGTCATCTTGACTAGCAAGGTCTGCCTGTTCTGTCATCTGAATTCTCTTTCCATCTTTCCGTTTACGGGAAAGGCTGTGCTCGCAAAACTCTATAGGGAAAGTTGAAGTTGGTGTAGAGAGTGTTTGTATACTTGTACTTCCCAATGCAATGTTTTGTTCGTTGCAAGGAAAAGCAAAATGTAAGTTTAGGGCTCAAGCTTGTTTTTGGTTAAATGACAATGTGGCAATGAGCATAATTTCTGCGTATGGTGCAAAATAACTTTCCCGGAAACACATGAGGTTCGTTTCCGATCCAAACAATTTTCAATTGCGGTCATCCTTGGGTCAAAATATGTCAATGTGAAGAAATTTCGGTCAAATATCTCAAAAATTGCGGCCTGTACGCCTAAGATAAGAAAACAAGAGAGACAGAGGGACAGACGGATAGACGGACAGAGAAACTTAAATCGATTCGAAAAGTAATTTTGAATCGATTGGTATAGTAAAAGATTGGTCCATCTCAAGTTCCTCTGAGTTTTGCATACATCCACACAAACTTAATATGCCATTGTATCTCAAGATATAAAAGGCATAAAAATGGAAGTAATCTGTCTTGAGACCCGACGCCCATAATAGGCGAAACACCTTAGTCTACTACCCATAAAAGACTTTGTGTTGAAACTTGGTGCCATCGTTTTATAAATCATCCTAGAGAACCAGAGCGCAAAGAAGTAAGTTAATCGAAAAGTGGCACGTCAATCATTTACAAAATCCTTTTCAACTTTTATCGTTTTGTTAAGAAAATTTCGTCTTAAGGGGAACATAGTTTTCTTTTTGCCAACATATAACCATCGTCTTAAGTAATTTTATCAAAAATCTCAAAAACAAGAGTCTCGCTAATTCGCTACAATTCCTCTCTATCCGGCCGTTGGAAATGCGACTATGGTTTTCAAATTATGCTAAGAATATTTAGTTTAGTTTTGATTAAATAATGCTAGGAAAGAGAAAAATTAGCTAAATCAACTCACTATTAACCCTTTACCGACCAATAATCCGTGAATAGTTTTTTGTCCGACCGATAGACGGTTGCCAAAGCTCTAAACAGTCAATTGTTGTTTGAGCTACAACTAGTTACTTTGCGCATTGACTCATATTTATGTCGTACACCACTTGTCGTGCAAGGTATATACACTTAGTGCGGCCGTATGTAACACGCAGAAAGGCTTAAAATATACCCACCTTTTATTATACCGATGGATTCAAAGTCATAATCTGAATTGACCAAAGCCTGTCTGTCCGTGTGTCCGTCTGCCTGTTTAATGTCTGTCCATATCATTTGTGTTTTTGAGATATTTCGATGAAATTTCGTACTTGTTTTGACCCAAGGACGAAAGCTATTGAAAATGGTTCGACTACTCCCCATGTAACGCCCTACCCAGAAATGTCCTTGCATGAAAAATAAATGGAAATTTCCAAAATTTCTTGACAACAGCGGCTAAGTAGTAGCATTTCGGCATTCTAAATTGGTATGAAAACTTTGGACCAGTTGTGGTAATTTTTGAACCCCCCTCATATAATGAAAACTGAAGTTCATACGACAAAAAGGTATAATTTTCAACGCGTCACGTCGAAAATTATATCATAATAGTAATTTAACATGGAAAAATTAATGGTACCAAATTTGGACCATCTCGGCCTATTTTTTGGATCCTACCCCAATAACGATTTTCACGAAAACTGATCTTTTGTAGAGCAGAGAAGTCTAAGTTTTAATATGTGATGATCGAAATTGACCCATGATATTATAATAATTTGATATAAAAATGAGCTCTGCAAAATTTGGATCATCTACGCCTATTTTTGGATCCTGGCCTATTTTAGTATTAAACTTGTACTACCTTGCGTGTTGGGCCTGGTTCCTCATAGATACGTACATTAAAAATATGCCCTTATATAAAAAGAAACTATAATGTTTGTGTTCTATAATAAAAATAAGAATTGTGTTAGACAATGTGGTGTAGAGTACTTCATTGTCCGCCTTGCCCGACTATAATGTTTTTACTTGTTTTACATCATTTTAAACAGATATTCCCCCGTCTAAACCAAAACAGAATCGTTAAGAGCGAGAGTTTGCGGCCAAGCGGCCGCTCTACCATCCTGAAGATGATGAGAGTGGTGTTCACTATTAAATTCAATTTGTTGTTGTAGTAGCTATGCGTATGCATAGCTTAAGAGGTTTGAGCATATTATCCCATATTAATAACTTATACGCCTAAATGTTACAAATATTGCTCAGCGGTAGGTACATTTACGTCTACATATCATGTTACGTTTAGATTGTTGTCCCACACGTATACATAATAAACTAAATTTTTGTATTCTTACATTTACATATAACTTATGTCCGTTAAAGAGTTTGTATTCCGTAGAGCCGTAGAGAACTTCATAAAAATTTATACAAAATGATAGAAATAAATATGAAAATAAAGTGGTAAGTAAGTTAAAGCAAAAGAAAATGTTATTTTAACTCTAATGTATTACCAGTTGAATGGATTCATTTGGATTTTGTAGGATACTTGTATGTAAATTTATTACCTCTATCTCGGACCAGCACGTTGATGTTGTTGAAATGATCAAATGTTGTATAGTGTGCAATAATGGTAACCAAGCTTTCTTCAATCTTTGAATGATTCAAAATCTTTTTCTAAATTGATTTAAGCCTGTCCGTCTGTCCTTCGGTCCTTCTGTTTGACCACTTTGCAAATTTTCGTAGTAAATCAAATTCGCTACACTACTATGGTTTAGGAAAGAGACAGGGACAAGGGAAAAGCCGATTAGTTCAAAGTGTTTTGAAAAAACCGTGAAATAGGAAAAATGTTCTTATTTTTAAGATTTCTAGATGAAAATCAAACATAGGGGTGAAAGATATGAATATGAAGAGAACACATATCGAAGCGTTTTCCATAGAAATATTCTTAGAAAGAAGTTTGATATGTTAATGCGGTGTAACTCTTAGTATTGTGTAATCGAAATTGACCCAAAATACTGATCGCGCATTTTAACTTGCAACTACACCCAATTCTCTTTTTACACGATTTTTTTTACACGAATTTGATTTAACACGAGTTTAAAAGAAAAAATTTTCTTTTTTTACACGAACTATTTTGTTTTAACACGATTTTTAATATTCCAGGAATTTTCTTTTCCAAAGTAGAAGTTATTTTTTATAAAATATTTAATGAATAAAAATGTGTAAGCACGAAATAAATTAAGTGAACTCTAACAAGAACTTTTTAATATTGTTTACACCTAATTCTCTTTTTACACGAATTTTTTTACACGTACTTTTTGGGAACGTATCTACCGTGCGAAAAGAGAATTAGGTGCATATGTAAATTTCGATTTATATAATTTTTTTGTGATCCTCCTCATAGAGGAAGTGTCACAAAAAGCAAGATTCCACGTTATTTATAAGTCTAATTATCATTTTCGAATTTCTTAAGAAAGAGAGATGAAGAAATGTATTGATGTGGCGTAGCGTATTGAATAAACGGTCTCGTCCGATGCCGTTTAACTTGCTTAAGAATGCATATAAAAAAATAAAAAAAAAAACAAGAAAGACAAACACCTGATGGAAATTGAGAGATTTTATCTAAGAAGAGAATAATTTTTTTGTTTATTTAACGTTTATTTAATATTTGTTTAACTCAACAGATTAACTGTTGTTAAATATAAATTAATTAAGATTTTAAAATCTTAATTGGTATTTAAATCCGTGTTAATATAAATATAAAATGGGCAAGCGTTAGTAAGTGCATAAAATTGTGATTTATTATTTGTATTAACACACGATAAATGGCTAATAGGAAAACAAGTAAGAGAACTATAATCGGGAAAAGACGGCCATTAGATACCCTACACCCGTTTTGTAAATAATACACTACACAAAATTGCACCTTACATGCATGCAAAGGCACGCACTCTTCATGGAAGCCCACATATTAAAGCATGCGCAAAACATCCCATGGCGGGATCAAAACTTAGCAAACTTAATTTGCTTACGAAAAAGTTTTATTATTCAGTTATTCAATTTCCGTCGTGGAAAACTAGAAATTAGTCTTTCTGTCCACATAAGTGCTTGCTTTTCATTTTAACCCCTATATATTAGACTTATGTGGCCTAAAACATAGACTTATGTGGTCCAATTTTCTTACTGTTCATTTTTTTGCCAAACTGCTGGTATGGACCAAGTTTGATCATAATATACTAAAAATTAAGGCCTTTTCATGAGAAATCTTTTATGATCTGGGGTCCAAGAAATAGTCTCATGTGGTTCGAATTTGGTCCATTGTTCATTTTTATGTCAAGTTACTATCATGAAATCCTTTCGCCATAAAACATTAACAATTAGACCTTTTTCGCATATAAGGGCTTGCATTTCCTGAGAATCCTTATAAGGAGTGATACCACGTACGTGGTGCAAATTTGATAGGGATTTTTTATCAATTTGCTATTAGGAACCAATATTCACCATGAGATATTGAAAATTGTATACTTCTGACAAGTAAAAGTGTAGGTTTCGTAAAAGCGGTTACATGAGAGGGGGTTTAAAAAATTGCCCCAACCGAACAAAATCTTTCATACCAATTTATAATGGCGAAGTATTATCACTCAGTCAGTTTTGTCGAAAAAATTTTAAAATGGCAATTGCTTTTCCATTGTCAAAAAAGTGAACCGACCCGATTCTTATTCAATAATATTGGCCCTTGGGTCAAAGCACGTCAGTGCAGCAAATTTCATCAAAAATTACAGCCAGTTATTTGAACACAAGAAAACTAGATGGACAAACTGACCACGGCACAGACGGACAGACAAGTTTAGATGTATTCTGAATTGATCGGTCTATCGCAAGTCCTTTTGGTTGTTCCATACATCCTCAAAAACTTAATGTACCCTTGCACTGCAAGTCGTGCAAAGTAGAACAAAAAAAAAAGAAGAAAAAGTGAACGCTTCCTTGCAGTGTGCAGTGGCTGTTTAGTGTCGCCTTTCCCGTTGTGTGTAAAGAGAGAGCAAAGAAATTAAATGACATTTTAGGTCATTGTAATGTTTTTTGTTATTGTTATTATTGCTGATGTTGTTATTGTTGTTGTTGTTGCTCTTTCTAAGCTTAACACGTTTTTATTTATTCATTATTGTTATTAATTAAAATGCATTTAATTGCCTTCACAAAGAAAGGTTTTTAACATTTTTATATTTTATTTTTAAAACATTACACATTTCTTTTTCGTTTTCATTTTAAGGAAATTTAAAAAAGCCGGAAATGAAGTTAAAAAGTAAACGAGCAAGCAACTCTTAGAATAAAACAAAATAAAATTTCTTTTTAGTCATAAATTATTTTAAGTAATTCCTAAGAACTTTAAATTTTAAAACTCTTGAGGGCCATAAACAAAGTGAAATACAAAAAAATGACATTTTTACGGGCACTCTCTTGCAGGCGCTCTCCGTATTTATTAAGGCAGTCAGTATATTTTCAGTCTATATATGAAATATGAATGTAAAGATTTTTAATGTCCCTTAAGTTCAATGCACGTTTGCCAGCGATCCTCCATTTTGTTTATCTCTCGTATAGCCAAGTTGTTAAGAAGAGCGTTTATTAAGTAAGCATTCTAGGGTTCAATGCCCAGTGCATTGAACTGTGGTCAGGTCATTATCGCGAATGTTCGGTCGATAAAGGCGTAACCTTTACGCGATCCAAGGTGTGAGCGTGAAAGACTGCGGACACTCGTTATTTCTCTCTCTCTCTCTCTCTCTCTCTCTCTCTCTCTCTCTCTCTCTCTTTTGAGGTCTTGCCCTTTTATACGTATGGAGAACATTGCCCTGATTGATTGTTCATAAAAAAAAAAAATTTTTTTTACCCAAAGAGCCCTCCGCGGCTACTATTGATTCATCATCTTTTGAGATTCGGGAACACATGGAACACATCCAACACACTTTGTACCTAATTCCTTTCAGTCTGGTCATTACCAAAGGACCTCCATGAGTCGTTTAATGGAACCTTGTTTTGTTCTTCTATGAGCAGCGCCTGTTCTTGCGTATCCTTTGCATCTAACTACTTCAAAGGATTACAATACTGTTATCCTATTATTACTTTATCGAACTATTAAATGGCTTTTGCATTTCAGAAACCTGTTGTCTAAAATTTTTAGACAATTTTGAGGACATGGTGTGTTTAAGAGGTTAATAACCGGATTCAGTCAGCTATGCAGTTTGTTATTGAAATGGTAATCAACGAATCAACGAATCAAAGAACAAAATACAATTTGTTGCTTATGCAAGCGTTTAAGAGCTGCTCAGAACATCTTAGAGGAAAGAAGGCCTTTTGCGTTCCAAAGTTAGGAGGGAATACTGCAGGTTTCATTTTTTCAAATTGTTATGGACCTGTCCATTTGAGATGTCCATGGCTTTGGCTAAATCAACTTAAATTAGCTGATTAACAAGCCGTCAGACAGACGTACACACGTCGCCAAGTTGACCAAATATCTGAAACTGGCTTCAAAGGGCATTTGAGGCGCACATTTTGGTTCACGTTATTTCCACTTCCGGGCTTTACGTATAAGAATACTCGATAGAAATTGCGTACATTATATAGGGTTGCACTTAGGGAAGGAATGCATATCGATTTCAGTTATTTCGATTCTCCTACCTCTGAACTGTTTTTTTCTTCTAACATGACCAACTTTTACATTAGCATTTGAATCTCTCTCTCTCTCTCTCTCCCTCTCTCTTTTTCTTTCTCTCTCTCTCTCTGCCATTGTCAGTTAGTTCCCATTGAATCAGTCCAAAAGCAATTCTCAATTCTTATGTTAAGCGATTTGACGTGGGCCCTTCCTGCTTCATCAGTTTCCTAGTAAAGGTGATAAACGGTGCTATAGATTCGCCAACATTCAATGTTCCTGTCCGTCCATCTATGAGATTTTGGTTCATAAGACTTAGTCAATGTAAATCACACCATGAATGGCGTTTACAATTTAATCCACGGCGAACTCAATACAAACTATGGTGCGCAAACTTCCGGGAATTTCTGATAGGCTTATCTGGGAAATCCATATTCACTTATGAATCTATATTGCTTTAGTTTTGGAAATCGAACGTATTTTATAAGAATTTTACATGGAAAGCATTAATTTTTGGTTTGAAAGTTTGGAGTTTGTCAACAGTAAGCACGCATGGGCAAACCGATGCCCCTAGTTAAGTCAGCTCAGAATATCACACTGAGGATGAACAATTAAATATTTCTATATATATGTATTTAACGCGGAGTTTTTTTTTTTTCTTATGCGCAAATGGCAA
Source organism: Glossina pallidipes (assembly GCA_000688715.1). Lineage (NCBI taxonomy): Eukaryota > Metazoa > Arthropoda > Insecta > Diptera > Glossinidae > Glossina > Glossina pallidipes. The sequence continues at coordinate 106,651 of KK500010.1, read as the reverse complement.
TAAAAAGCAGGAAGTAATATAGCGGATGCATGAAACGATTCGATTTAAGTGGAAAGTATATTTCGCTCGATTTAAATGTAAAGTATTTTGTAAATATATTTAATTTTCTTTGCTTTACAAAAAAATATAAAAAAAAACGCATTTTGTGAGAGAACAACTCCTCCATCAAATCCCAAGAGTATAAAAATCAAATTGTTTCTCTTACTCGTCACATTGTTGTCTCTTGTATCACTTACATGCATCTTAACTTATGTAACTTAATCTAATCTTTTCCACAGGAAATTTTAGTGTTCTTTTTATGATTAGATTTTGTATTTAAGTATAAATATCATCGTAAATAGTGTAACCGTAACCGTAACCTTTTCCCTTCTTCTTTATAGCTTATGAAGGCATTATTTTGTTGTTATTAAAAAAAAAAAAGCAAAAAGAAGAAAAATGATGATCTCTTCGGCTTCGTTTTCCTGCCAAACAGTTCAGATAAAAGTGTTAATATTTTAGTTTATTTTTCACACCCTACATATAGTACAAGGGTGTGTTAATTTTATGCGAATGTATGTAACACCGAGTAGGACTTGAGATAGAGCCATCTTTTATTATACACCCATCAGATCGATGCAGAGTCGATCTCGAGAGAGAGAGAGTTTAGTGCACTGACATGTTTTAGTCCGAAGACCAATGCCATCGAAAATGATTCGTTAGTTGAAAGCGTGAATACCTTTTGAGGTGTTAGGCGAAGCGATGCAAGGTATTTAATGGTGGATCATGGACGAGTATAATATTTTTGCTTTTATTTTGCTTAATTTCTTATGTTTGCCTTTTCATAGCAAAATGAAATATAAATATTGTCCATCATTCCCCGCCTAATTCATTAAAGGGAAGTGTTAAGTGACATTCTTTTTAGCGAAGAATTATAATATAAAAAGTACACTAACACACTGGTGATTATGTTATGCACGATGTGTATGCATTTCATATCAATTTTTGCTTCTCTGACGAATGTCGAGGAACTTGAACTAACTGAAAGCTTTCAAACAACACAAAAAACAAACAAAAACACGACAATGAACACGACTGAGACTGAATAGAAGCAAAAACATGATCTGCATATATGTTCGTACGTATGTAAATGAATGGATAGTTATACGCATTAGTGTACTTTTCATACACAATATGTTTACATATTCGCTTTTATTGACGGTGATGAGCTTGTTTGGGTCGACAAATGGATTTGCTATCGTCAGCTCTAATCAGGAAAGAGAAAGAAAAGAAAAAAGAAAACATAAACAGACGAATACATTGTCGTTTGTTTACATATACCATAGTTATGTACAAGCATTAATAGTAAAAAAACAAACAACAACAACAACAACAAGACAAGAACAACGACATACAATAACAAATAAGAAAACAATACCGGTCTTGGGGCAAGTCTTAGTTATCTACTACTTTAAGCGAGCAAACAAAGGTAGCGACGTGAAGCGGTCGCTACTTGTAAATGTGTCAATAACATAATGAAGAGCTTCAAGACCTGCAAAACTCATCAATAAATTTCGGGTAGAAAAACACACACAAAACAACAAAAAGTAAAACTTTAAAAAAAATCTTCAATTATTTTCTTCAGATATTTTCTTACTACAGACCAAAAGCTATTAAGGAAAACCTCCTCCTCGCGAGTACATTAAGAACAAGAAGTGTCAAGAAGAAAGCGTCAGTTAATTTACAAAATGTCCTTAAATGTCCTTTTTATGCTTGGTATTATGAATTCTAACTATCGCCATGAGTCGTACAACTCGCGTTGACTTTGCGCCTACTATCGCTTGGATTATTTATTAGTGATCTCTGGATTTGATCATTGTAACGTCTTTTATATTACCAATGTTTCGTCAAAGCTTTTTCGAAGACAGCAAACTGTTGTCTTCTCTGAAGATCATTAAAACTGGAACTATCGGCATTTTGCTTATACCTATGTTTACCAAAAAGGATCATTTCGATCACCTTTTTTTGTCGAATTGCCGCAGTTACAATGACGAGAGGATGCTGGAATTTGGCATCAAGATTAAGAACCAGTTATGATTGGGCCACGTACATGCCTGTAATATAAAAGAAAGTGAAACAATCTCGGGACAGTGGCAGCCTTTTTTCATAACACTCGATCTCGTGAAGATGTATCTGAAGACTTGTGACACGGGATCATTTGTCGTTTGCTACGATCACCTTCAAGTGATTCCGATCGATGGACTAGCTCTTTTAGATCGTAATTGCTTTTTAACCTTGGATTTTTAATCTATCAAGGAAAGTTTGTGCAGGATTTCAGGTTCACTTTTTATGGAAATATATCGTTGCCTTCTCGAAAACTGCAACAGATAGAAGAATATTGAATGTTACAGGTACTTAAAACAATATTTCCCACACAAACAATACTACTGCTACTATTTTACATTGATGCCTTATGATCACCGAAAATTAACAAGGGTCAAAATCAGTAGATCTAGGGTTAAGTCCAACATTTCCTATGCATTTTTTCAATGAAAACTTTGTTCTATTGAAGATTTGAAAAGCCTTCCTATAAAGGGGCCACTATACCTTCTATATAAACCGTCTCAAACCACTCCTCTACCTACACTTATAAAGGACATTCAGGTAGTGATTGGCCATCTAAGAGCAAATTGGATCTTCTCCCTGGGGGGAATACTCGATACAAGTTACTAAAGAACAAATTACTACGATTGTGATCCTATCCGGAGAATTCGTAGGCAATATAATGAAACTTACAAATCTTGATTAACTGTGCCGCTGGAATGCTTCTTCTGTAAAGCATTCATAATATTCAATGCACCAAGCCTCATGTTCTCATGTTGTCGATGATGGATGTTCTTTAGCTTGGTACTGAAAGGTTATTTCGTCTGGCGCAGTCTGATAGGCGAGTAGTATCTGGCATTGTTCAAAAAATAAAAAGAACTAAAATTCTGTCCAAAAAGTACAGGACGCTATTTGACATAAGAGCACACTCCAATCAATGAACTTTGGTTTTTCTTTTTGCTTACAAGTTTGCTTCAATTATTGCAGTTTCACCTGATAGCTCGGTTTACATTGCATGATTGCATATGACATGTAAGTTATATCCAGTAGGTGTTTGTGTGATTTTGTCTGAAAAGCATTTTCTAAATTTTTTCTTTCGTTAAGTTATAGTTTATTTACCCCACGTCATCCACAACAGTGTCACATAGATTCAACGTCCCACTGATACGCTCACGTGCTGTCAACAATGATAAAACACTTCATGTATGTAAAATCATTAAGTGCATCGGAAATCATTCCTTTTTCGCATGAAATTCACATTTTTTTTTAGCGCAAGACGCGTTGCAATGCTTTTAAGGCCTCAAATTTCAAGCGAGAAGAAAAAAAGTCATCCATAAATGTTCCTAGAATTTTTCTTTGCAATCGCCTTTAAGGCTGCCGCAACCATTTCTTTTCCTTCTTTCCTTCATCAGACACAGAACATCTGGGACATTGAGTCCATCCTCGAAAACTTCACAACTATGTTATATTTAAGACAAGTAAAGAAATAGCAGTGACCCATGGTCCATCATTAAATACCCTACACCATTTCGCTTAATCCTGTTATTCATGTAATGACTTTTCAAAATAAGATTTTGTAGGGGAAGCGGCCGAAGGTCTGATTCGAACTATTGTCAATACCCGGAACCGATTAGTTTACTGAATTTCAATGAATTTCATTCATTGCGACTTCTAGGTTGACTGCAAGAAAACGATGGACATGCGGGTCGAGGGCCAGACGGACAGACAAACTTGGATCTATTTAGAAGGTGATTTAGAAAGCGCTTCTGAATCGATCGGTATAATAAAGTTTTTCTGGGTATTGCATACACTCGCACGAACCTATACGAACCCTATGATATAAAAATAACGAATACATGTTACCTGCGAGGGGATAGGGGGCGCTTGTACAATTTCTCGAAAGTTTGCTTATGTGCTGCATGGGCTTTGTTGTCCTATTTCTGAGGGCCTGTTCACATATCTCGTTCTGTCCATTCAAAAAACAAAACTTCAAAGTAAAAATCGAAAATCGGTTTTAGATCAAATTAACAGAAATCCTTGTTTAGATAAACTACTCGCCGTATGTTGTCACAGTCAGGGGCATACCACTGAAAGTTTTCTTTTCCACTTTTCTTTACACCTCGTCTCTTTTACTATAACATACGCCATTCGTAGTACAACGTCCTTTGTTCAACCTAGAGACTGCAATTTTTGAGATATTTTGATGAAACTTGATGCACTGACGTATTGTGACCTAAGGACGAACGCTATAGTTAATGGTTCAGATCGGACCACCTTTTTCGATCACTTCTCCTATAACGCTTTATTTTGAATCATCGTTATATGAATAACGAAGGAATGGTGTAGGGACTTAAGGATAGGCCATTGCCCACTATAGCCAAGAAAGGAGAAACGGCTTCCGGTCATTTAAGTTGGGCCGTTCAAAGCCATTTACAATAATGCTTCTTATTCTCAATTTTTGTTTAGAGAACACTCTTTACGATCACAGAGATGTTAAACTCTCTTCTCGTTTTTCTCATTGCTCTCTCTCAAGGGAGGAAAAGTGGTTTCGCGTCTTTTAAATTGCGCTCCCCGAAGAATACCCTTACATTTCAGATTTTGTCGAGAAAACCGTCTTTCAAAAAGCTACTCATTATTCATTTATAGGCGTGTCAATATCAAATCTAAACTTCCCAGGCAGGGAAAATACTTTTCAAACAACGAGAAATACGTGAATACGTCTTCTGCTAACCACCTTCGACTTTAATGCGTCTTTCTATTATCGATGTTACAAACGCTGTGGCAAAATAAATGTACTCGTTCTGTTGATGAGAATATTTCTGTTGTTGTGGGGCAAGAAGAAGCCGTACGTGAAAAGTAAGATTAATTTTTCCCTCATGTGCAAGTATATGAAAATATTTTCCTATTTACCTTTAGCCAAAAATAGAATGACCGAAGTGTTGTAACAGTAACTGGCTGCATGCACACATGCATGCGCAACACACATTTACGCACACACACGCATTCGCCAATGTTCGTACAATTTATGTTAGTAAATAACTTTTTGAAAAATAACTAGAATTTATTTATTTTTCGAAATAATTATATTTGCAAGCAAAATAAAAAGAAGCAAAAAAAAAAAGAGCGAAAAATAAATAAAAATAAATAAAAAAAAAACCTTGCACGATTTCGTGTACTACACATATGTACAAATATAGTAAAAAAAAAAAAAAGGAAAAAAATAAAATGATTTAACAGTTTATTGTATAACGGCTGTTATACATATCCGTACGCCCACTTGCGCAAAATGTGAAACCGATATTAAAGTGAAAACGTAAAATCCACGCAATCAAGTATCAAAAACTTTAAAACGCAAATATATTTATATACTACATATATATATATATATATATATATGTATATGTATATGTATGCTTGTTAATCAATATGTTGTAGGTAGTCTGCGCCAATAATTAGTTTTTTCTTTTTACCACAACGCCCGTCTGCATCAAATACGTAACGTTTTCTCTCATCGTCATCGTCATCATATCGTTGGTATGAACCACGATCTGTCAAAACGATATCAAAGATTTACAGCTATGTGAGAACATATATGGTCTCAGAGATTGTTGCAATGTCGCACAACTTGATCATGTTAACCGATCATTTTTGATATATTTTTCCATTTTAGAAGTTTATGATCATGTTTTCTGCTTCTTCTTCTTCTTCTTTTTTCTTTCTTTACTGCGGTAATCAACAGGAACCAATAAAGAATTTCTAATACGACTAATAAAATTTCAAAAACCATTAGTAATTATTGAATGAAGATAAGAATAATTGTCAATAAGACGTAGAAAAATTTCTAATCTTTGGCATGTGATGGGGAAAGACTTTAATACACCAGGAGAGCGTAAAAATTGTTTACATTAAACCAAAAAGAAAATTTCAAGACCTTTCCATTCTTTTAGCTTCCTGTGCGAAGAGGGTTGGAGCAACATTGCTTTCTAAAGCAAGAGAATGGACTTTAAAAAGTCAGGAAAATATAAAGGAATTGAAGAATTGTTATATACAGCATAATGGTAAAAGGTGAGATAAGTAATCAAAATGCAAAACAACTTTTGGCTGCAGATAAGGAAGCGTTCATTCGTATTGAAAAGTGTTCAACAATTCTCAAGTTTTTTTTTTTAAATAAAAATAAAAATTGTTAAATAAGGCTTTATACAAGAAATGGTCGAGAAAATGGTTCGATCAGGATTATTTTCAATAGCGTTTGTCTTTGCCTCAAAACACGTCAGTCTAACAAATTTCATCAAAATATCTTAAAATTGCGGCCTTTAGGTTGAACATAAGAAAACAAGATGGACAGACGGACAGATGGACAGGCGGGAAGATGGACAGGCGGGAAGATGGACAGGCGGGTAGATAGACAAACGGACAGGTGGACAGACGGGAAGATGGACAGACGGGAAGATGGACAGATGGGAAGATAGACAGACGGACAGATGGGCAGAGGGACAGTCGGGAAGACGGACAGACAAGTGGTCGGCATAATGGAAGGTGCGTCTTCTGGTTATTCAACGCATCCAACAAACTTAATATACCCTTGCATCACACTTGGAGTAGCATATAGAAGCAAAAAAACATCGGTATCATAATCATAATCTCCACCTTTCTATATGATATGAGGCTCGTGGCTAAGAATTCGATATCAGTTATTATAACTAAGCTAGGGTTTAAATTATATTTAATACGATAATCGAAATCTACGTCGGATTCGGCAAATAGCTTACTTGAAATGAAATAACGATCGGCTAACAAGGCTGACCAATCAATCGGTCGCTGTTGATGTAAAACACAAGAGTTCTTTTCGCTTTTCTGGCTTTGGCAATCGGCAAGAGCCGACGGACGTGTGTCGTCTGAAAAGACTGAAAAGAAAACATAATAATCTGATATCTCTTGACCATACGTATGACAATTTTTCTCGCATGGAAGTGGTAGAACTGGATTGGCTTTGAAAATATTAGAACTTTTCTGCTGGCTTCGGTGTGATAAGTGATTTGCCTCAGCAGAAAATCAGAAGTCTCTAGACACTAACTTCGCGCCTTACAAACTTTTCTGTGAGTTTATAGTAACAGAGTTTTCTGCTTTCCTGTTTTACATGAATACCTGCCATTATAGTTTACACGATTTCGTTATGACTGCAAGACAGCTCGAAGAGAACTTTTATGTGTATCGCAATCCATAGCGAATTTCTTCCGCGAATTTCGAAACGTATCTTAGTTGACTCAATCCAGGCGTCAACTGTGCAAAGAGGGTGACACACTCCCTAACTCTCGCTTATAGACAGTTATGATGTGTTACAGAAAAAAACGTGTATTCAAAATTAACTTTAACGTCAACCACTCATCAATTTTTCTTTGTTCTGCTTAGGCGACTTGGAATTTTAATTCCATCTGTCACCAAGTCTAAGCAGGGGCTTAAATATTTTGTATAAGAGTCTTATCTTCAATGCCAGCGAAGTCCTGTGCTTTTCTTTTTAAGGCCCAACACGGAAAGACGGAAACCATCTTAAGCCTTTTAATGGAATAATAATAATGTTGTGCCTTCCGATATAAAGTAAGGGAATCGTCTTTCCACTTTCTAACGCATATCAGTTTACTTGACAAATTTTGTAAAGCGTTCTAATGAGTCCTTATGGTAATGAATAGAACAGATTTCAGACTACTACGACAGATCTTATTAACTCCGTCTCTCCGTCTCAAGTATCTATAATTTCCCTTTTCTAAGGTTAACCGTTCACTTTAAATGAGTTAGATAGATAGGAAGAGCAAAGATTTTATTAGGAACACTACAAATGGTTTATTATTTATTTACTTAGTTGTGTAATTTATGTGACGTTACGAAATGAAATGAAGAAATTTGTTCCTCTGATCCCTACAAATTGCACTGTTTATGTGGCATTAAAATCAAAGGAAAGAATATTTCTCTTCTTTTACTTTATAATTGTTGTTGCTGCTTAAAAACTGAACGACATTTTTATCTTTATGTACATAATAATGTATAGATAGATGTGTATTAACATAAGCACTACATATGCTTTGTTTTATTTTTATTAGTGTGGGGGCTTAACGTTGGCTCGGATGAAACGCATAATATTCAGTAGGCTCGCAAACACATTTCCCCCTACATACATATATATACAGAGTACAATGTGAATGTGTTCATATATATGTATATATAGATATATATATATATATATACATATATACAAATATTTCATAAGATTTTCAGTTTAAAAACAAGAACATATGTGAAGAGGGAAAATATAAGGAAAAAGAGAGAGAGAGAGTGTGTATGTGTGTTTGTGTGAATGAGAGAAAGAAAGATGGAGAGGGGAGAGGAAGGAAATGTAAAACGATTTTCATGCAAACATCTTTACATAAAAATGAAAGTGAAAATCAATTACACTGAACCCTCAATTTACATGGAAGACAGATTCAGTTCATGCAACCGTACAAATTGAGATAATAATTCTTCAGAGGAAAGGTAAGAGCTTGTGCATTTTATCTGTTCTTTATATTAAGAATAATGACTTTTAAGTGTCCTTCGAAGCATTCATTCACACGCATTCACATACATTATGTTATGTTTATATTTTGTTGGTTTTTTTCTTTTTATTATATATTTTGATTTAATAGGTGATCGGCCAAGTCATCGGCCATATTTATGTGTTTTTCAAAGACATCTATTTACGGACACACATTAAGGTGAACGATCGATATAATTAGCTTGATTGCTTGCATTCCTTGTGCTGGAGTGTAGTATCCCGTTTTTCTCTACCCCATGTTTACGAATCTTGGACATTTCTTTGCACTTTCTTCTACTGGAACGAGGTAGGAGGGAAGCAGAGTGTGTGTAATTAAAAAAAAAAGAGAATAGATTTCTCTGCTTAACAGTTCTCTGTTAACAGAAAGAAAAGCATATTTAGCCTTGAAGCAGCTTTAGGGTATCAGTGCCTATTTGAAAGTTTGTGGCCTCTTTGTGGTTCTCGACATCGAGCAAACTCGATCGTAATTTGAATATTGTTCGCATCTGATATAAATGGGTCTGCATGCAAAACTAATAAAACCAAATACACATTCACCTGATGGGGCTACACCTGAGCCATGGAAATGGCTATTGCCGAAAAGATTAACAACAATTCCTTGAACATTTAGCGGAAAAGGGGAAAATGGCGGTGCTGGTAACCTGTTTGTAAAAATGTATGAGCAGAATATTTGCAGCGAAACGGAGCTGAATCGAAATATGCAAACGGACGCAAGGCCAGAAGAAGCCTTACAAAAATATAATTTCTAGTAAATAGTTTGTAAATAGATTTTGCTAAGAATTGTAAGTTAACTCTTTGCTGCCCTAAAAATCACAATTGGTACGAACTTAATCTCTTAATCTCGGATAAAGACGTGAAATTCGCAAAGGGAACTTCACGTTGCGTTATGTTTTCATACGATAGCGAGAAAAATGCTTAGTTTAACGACATTTATAAGCTCTTTACGCTTTACAGCATGTCTGTAATCCGCAGCCATCGACTTTACTCGATATCGAGAATCATAAACCAATCCTTGCCCTCGAGCATCACGAAAACTTGCTTGCTTGACATCTTGTCGAACTCTAGTTTAGCATGAAGTTCATACAAGATGTCAACTTACTTAATATTACGATAAGCGGTATATCTTCGTACTCTGTATTTCAAAAGCAAAAGTAAAAATGATACCAACTTTTAGTCCTTTACTGTGAATAGCTCAATAGCTCAGTCATTTTCAGTCAAGCTTCCAGCCTAGTCCTAATGTCCAGCATGAGGTAAAAAAATTTTCATTAGCTGAGTACAGAATGCACATTTGACCTAGAAGTGGCTTTCTCTTCATACATTTTTTAATTTACAAATCATGAGTTCGTCTAAGGACACCGGAGATTGGCTCCAAATGCGGGCAGGGCTTGAACTCAATATATTTGATATCTTTAAGGAGGAGTAAGCTATGACCTTGTGACGAGTTGGTTTTGTATTAATTTTTTATTCTAAAGAAATAGTGATAAGAAAACGCTTGGATATCAGTTGCATTAAAAAGAAAAGGTTATTAAGTCTTGCATCACGGACAGAAAAAATGTTCATGCGGGCTCTTTAGTGCTGCCCAAAGTATGGGCATGTCAAACGCTTTCCTCCTTTATTTACTGTAATGTAATGGACAAGTAAAACGCTTTCCTCCTTTATTTACTCTAATGCAAGTTTGCTTTTCAAGTCGTTTAAGACCATCACTACCTCGTGTGTAATCGCTTGTTATTTATTAATTTTTTATTAAAATAATTTGTATGAACATCAGTCCGCATTAACGTGATACTCTCATAGAAGAGCATCTGCATCATTCTGTATCATTTAATAGACGCCCCTCCATTCAGAAACATTTGCATTTTGTTTATATATTTGGATTACATTATCGTTTATGTCCCACGTGTGCATTTCAAATGATGATAATTTTAAAATCTATTATAATTTTTTATTAAGTATTTTTAAGTAGCTAATTTGAAATGAACTTGAATTAATTTCCTTAATGTACTTCACACAGGTATTATTACAACTACTATTAACGGTTGCTTGCTCTTTTTACGGCATTGCCGTTGTTTTTGTCGTCTCTTTTTTAATGAATTTACTATGCATTACACGCATTTTCATATGCGAAATTATATCAAAACAAAGTCAACGAACAGACGAAAGAACAGAATAAAAAGAAAAGAAAAACAAAATTGTATAGCTTTTACTCGGAATCTTTTAATCTATATCTGGCAGACTTGCTTGTCTCTTTAACTCTTTCGTCCACTACCGTATAGAGTGACACACGGAATTCATCATTCCGTTTGTGACGTGTCGATAGGTTATATATACATACCAAAGGTCCGAGAAAGATGCATACATATCTGAGAAATATACATATATACATATATGTACATATATACATATATGGTATGTAATGAAAAGAGTACCTATCTAGAATAAGGAAGGAAGTATAATTTAGGTCTACCAGAAAGTTCAGTCCGTCTTCCCGGCACAATAACAAGTATGGGCATATAAGTTTAAAGCATATTTGACTCTCTCTTTCTTTCACCGAAAGTATACATAATGACCTACCGACTGAACTAAAACGAAAGTGATTCATGCTAGTATTAAATGAGACTAGGGCTACTGATTGAGTTCATGTACGCTACAGCATTTTGTACAAATCCCAACACGAAATGCTCCAGGAATGTGTGGAATATTATTGATAAGGTTTGTTACAGATATAGTTTCTGATAGAACATGCAGAAGATAGTTTGAAAAATTTCGAATAAATGACTTCGATCTTTCTGGATAAGCCAAACTTTGGGCGATCCAGTTTGATCGAGTAGAATATTGTCAAGATCATGTTAGAGCAAAGTTCATTTTCGACAACATCGAAGATTGCGGAAAGGTTTGATTCAGTTCAACAAACCATTTCGGAATCTACAATGTAGAGAACTTTTCCATACTCCTATTATATCAATAGAAATACACACACACGCTTACACATGCAGATAAAGCATACGCATGCGTGCGAGCGTGTGTGAGTTTACAGAGACATTTGCACATGTTCCTAATCAAACCAGCTAGGAATAAAGTGCTTTTCTCCTTGAGGCCTATACATGCGGCTGAGCACTTCTCTCTTGCGAGTAGATGAAAGAGTAAAAATCGTTTCACAAGTAGTTAGTCTACAAAAATCTATCTTATACTCGTCATCGCCCCGTCTCCCCTCACCCCGGGCTGCCCTATACATACATTTTTCTACGCAATAAAATGCCATCATCTTCTTAAACACCTCTCAAAAAGAGGATGCTCTTTCAACTTTCCAGCCTTCAAGCCTTTCGTATTTTCGCAAGCTCCACTCGTATTGTTGCTTCACGTCGACTCGGAAACATTTAACGATCCCCTTTGTACTCATGCATCACGGTCGCGTGTTGTTTGCTCTATCCTTTTTCTTTAAACGTATGATCGAATGATGCTATCATCGCGGACTCAGAGCAGGCAATTTCCGTACGCATATGTCTTGGAAGCTGGTTAAATGCGGCAATATGCACTCAAAATGAATTGTATAACGAAGATTGGCTTCATCTTGAATATCATCCTATTTCTTCTCAATATGAGTGATAGACTATACTGCCTCGCTAATCCCGTGGCCGTTTAGCTTCAGTCGTAGAGCTTATATGATATCATACCTAAGCAGGTTATAGTCTTTGCTTGACAAGCCAGTGATATTCTTGCAGTCTCATACAGATATTATTACGCCGATAATACAAAAAAAAGTGATTTATATGTTTTCCAGATACGATCCCAGATAGTGGGCCAAGTTCCTTACGCAATTTGTTTGGTTTTCGAAGACAAAACTATCAAGCCTTAATCATTATGTCAACATAACGACTGACTGATGGACGAATGAAGATAACTTAATTGTTTTAAGTTATTCACCAATAATTACGCATCAGAAACTTGGAAGCATACAATTAGGCGTTGAAATTAATTGATAAACTTAGTATACCCTCAGTAATGGTGATTATAAAAGTACATACATACAAGTGTCACTAAACGATTATAAGCCACACACACACACACACGCTTTGCACACACCAGACGCTGGTCTTTTTTTGAAAAAAAAAAAAAGGAAATTAAAAAACACCAGAAAAAATTCATGAGACGCATTTAAAATGCTCAGAGAGATGCGCGCCGCTTACAGAGTTATGTAAATGTAAATGTGCTAAACTAAATTTGTGTACATGCGTGCATAGGTACCCGCGTGAATAAGCCCATAACCGACGAGTTAAGCACTTGTATTTGCATGTAAAACACATATCACGTTTTTTTTTCTTCTTCTCTCATTTCCTTTTATTTCTTTTTATTTTCAACAATAAAAGATCAATAAACTTTTTCTACATTAGCGTTAAATTAAAATAGAAAATAACATAATATGTTAAAGCTTATTAGCAGATATCACTACGCTCTAGAAGCGAACATGTTCACACGTGTTAAGCGGTACACATTTATTGCATTGGAAACATTTTTTAAATATTCATGTGCGCGCTTTTAAAAATGCGTGCCTTTAAATGTGCGTCTTTTTCTTTCTACATGTCTAGGTATTGAGGTCAATAGTTTCGCCATAATTCTATGAAATGTTACAAAATCTTTTGGCGAAGTCAACGCATTCTTTAATAATCTATTATAAAACGATAATATTTGGTACTCAAGTCAGTTACACAGAGAGAGAGAGAGAGAGGGACAGGGAGAGAGAGAGAGGGAGGGAGAAATGCAATTTTCTCTCTCTCTTCTATTTTATTATTATAAATTAATTAAAGAAGAATTTCGTTATAGATCGATCATCAATTGAGTGCAAGCAGTAGAATATCTTACATACATACATACATTATTATGTCAATCATTTAAATATTCAGCCCTTTAAAGAACAGCAATAAACAAACAAAAGAAATAATTTTCTTTCATTTCGCCCGCCTCAGTTTCTTCAATTTTTCTGTATTGCAGCGATTCCCAATCATCAAAGATGATGGTACCGTGTTAGCAAAAGAATAACAATGCAAAACAATCGTTCGTTGTCACTACACTTTGAAGAAATGCACGCAAAATCTACCTTTATCTGCAAACAAACCCGCGAGATTCGCTACTTTAGCTCTAGTAAGAAAAAAGCTTTAAAACCCTAAATCCGGAAATAAAATATTCCACCGCCCCCCCCCCCCTCCCCTCCTATCTCCACCTCAAATACAAGAAAACGTTAATAGATTGATCACTAGACCCTTGAAGGGCCGGAGTCATCACATGCGTTTTTGGCTGTCTCCCGGCAAGCCCTACAAAGTTAGCTCGGAGGAGAGTACAGCACTCTATTCTATAGCAAGGCATTTGTTTTCGTTGCTTTATAGCTAAATTGATATTGGATTGATTAAGTCAAAGGCGAAAAAGAACCATAACAAGAAAACATATTGTTTTCTCTTACGGCTACGAACCGATCACAATGCCAGGCTATATTCGATGGTCTAGATGGCTACACAACATCATATTAGAAGCAAACAAAAATGTAATGACACCTTAAAGTTGATATCGATTTCGTAATTGGCAACGCCGTTCATCTAGAATTGCTTGTCGAACTTCTTATGCTCTTTCGTTTTGTTACGTTTCACGACTTAAGGACCAAGCAAGTACGGCGAGGGCACTGTCATTGTAAATCAAGGTTAATAACAAAGACATTCTACCGAGCAGACAGACAATATAGACAACAAACATGTAAGCTTTGGGATATAAATACAACGCGAAGGCATAACAGACCCACTGCACGCGAAATAATTAAAGGCACACAATCTTAGGATAAAAAATGGTTATGTTTAAGCCAGACCAGAATAAGTTCTAGGCCAATAAATTATTTAATTATTGTTAATAAAATAAATGCATTAAAGTATTAAACTCTCGGTCCCCGACTTTTACTGTAGTTCCGATGGCAGCGTCTGGAGCATAGCGCACATTCACAAGATCCGCCTAATGAGCCTTGGTGGCCTAATGAGCGGAAGCTCAGTACTTTGGCTAGCAAAAACCAGCCCAAAACCATATCTTTGTCATACCATCTTTGACTGAGAGACTGTTTTTTCGTGCCGCAATATTGATCGGTTGCAAAAATAGAAATATTATTGTAAAGAAATATTCTTCGCGGAGACAACTCCTCGCAGCAGACTTTCAAGTCAATCGCGATCTAATCGAACCTATCTATCTTTAGAACAGTTAAAATCAAGGTAAAGTCTTCGAAGCTCTACCTATAGAAGCAGTTTTTTTTTATGATGGCTTTTCACTAACAATATCTTCAAAAAGCGTAGATTCGATTTGTCTTCCTAGTCGCCTACACGATGGAAAGCCTCTCTTTGACTTGTCATCGAAGTCGCTGAAGTTGCAGACTTCGCGATAAAAAAAACAAAGGCAAGCGTCAACTAGTACTCAGTTCATTTAACGCAAGATAGTTATAATTTTCCTTTTTATATTTTTCGAACGACTGTTATAATAGCCTTCCCTTACCCAGTTCTTTAACAGCTCTTCTTGCTCCCAATCAAAATAACAGGAGGGAACACCATTTGCCTCTTGTAAGTACCTTATGAGGTAATCTTTCTATATTTTCGAAAGACTGTTAAAATAGCTTTCCCTCGCCCGGTGCTTTATCAGCTCTCCTTGCTCCCGATCAAAATAGCACGAGGGAACACCGTTTGCCTTCCGTAAGTACCTTATGAGGTAATCTTTCTTTAGAATGAGTAGACAGAATGGTCACAAGACATACTTTTTCACAACTTTAAAGAACTTGACCATTGACTAACTAGCTTCTCAAAGCTAGCTCTAGGTGACCGGCCACCGTGGTTTAGGAACTTAGATATATTTCTTTTAAGTCCTAAGCCAAGAGATAAGTCCTCTCTTGTTGTGATCATTGCAGAGACTCTTAGATTCCAAATGAAGTCGTGCAGGTTAAATGTCTCCCCGCTTCTAGACGGCTTGGCTTTGCCGGCAAAGCTACACAGACTTGCAGGAGGGGTATAGTCAGAATGTCTTTAGCAAGTTGAAATTCGTATAATTGAGTCGTTCTATCTAAGACTGCTGTCCTTCCTTAGTTTATGCAGTTTATACCGTTCCGTTTCAAAACAAACGATATCACACCGTCCTACCGTGGGTCATAGTAACCTCAAAAGTTTTTTCACCTTAACATAAGCTCGCTTTGCATATACTTATCAAATACTTCTTTTAAATAAATCTCGTTCTCCTATACGTGTTATCTTTGACCCAAATGCGCGAACAAAGACAATTTCCCTTCATTGGATTAGTAACAATGTAATGCAAGTGCTTGAGTGTTTACTTACACTTTTATAATTAATAATACTAACGGATATTTAATTTAACTTTTTATATAAATAATTAATAGATTATGATACGTATGTATATAAGTGCATGCACATGCATGTACACAAAGTTGTAAGCAGTTTATTAAAAACTTAGATTTTTTGCTCTCAATAGGGTGACGACGGTGCCGTCGACTGATAATATTCAAATGCGTTCATATTATTGTGTGGTGCAGTGCCTGCACGCTCTCAATATGAAAGGTTATCTTTCTTTATATTCTAATCTCCTCAAGCATGAATGCATACATCAATGTTAGTAACCCAGTGAAGTGTGCATCAACATCTGAGTAATATCAGGGTGCGTTATAGATCTCATCAAGTATTGAGAAAATTGAGTTTGCTACTATTAAGTGAAGCATTTTTCAGACCAACTACTTGATGTGTTGGATCTTCGTTTTCCTGAATCGTCGACTATCTGGCTGCTTTACGATTTCTATGTCGAGCTGATGAAGCGTCAGTCCGTTCGTTACCACATTCAGTTATCATGTCAAGCTCGTGATTTTTTTTTCCAACCAATCCAAGATAGCGAACCGCCCATGCGTAGGAACGCCTGGATGTTCATTTCTCGTTTTCACTTCTGTTTACCAAAATTATGTTTCATGGGAGTTGGAACCAAGTCGGAACGGAAGCGTAATGGGAATTTCGCAAGCCAACTCTACCAAAGCTTATAGACTTGGTGGATATAATATTTGGAATTTATCATTACCCTGTCTTCCTCACTCCACGTGCAGTGGACGTGTCTCATCTAAAAAAAAAATAAAAATTTCAGCGGCGCCAAGATGTCATCAAAATTTCCTATTTATAAATCGGTGGCGCTGTGCTGAGTAATCGCGCGATCTTTATCTCAGCCTATCACTCAACTTGCTTTGTTTATGTTAATCACGCCATCGAATGCTGTGTGATTCTTATAATAAAATAATTATTTGTACCGAAAGGTTACTTTAGGTGAACTTTTTTCGACGGGGTTCAGGTTATATTAAATTGTTGAAGAATTAAAGGAGGGCTTGGCTTGTCTTGGCGAGCTTGATTCGCGTCTTTCAAAGGCTATGAATACAAGAAAAATAAATTTCATCGTACAATTCTTAGATAGTTGACTCAAAGGGAAACCTTATCTTTCCATGTGCGCTCATTGCATTCTGGGCAATATTTTGAATTAATTAATTTTGTTTGTTTACTTAAGTAACTGACTGACGCTAATGCTTATTTACAATTAATTGCAGTAATTTCGTGACTGTGGAACAGTTCTAAGTCAGAGAAAGAGCTCAGCTAATATTAGCGAACAAATATCGTACATTTCATATAAGGCTATTAATGCCTTCTTTCTCAAGTCAATTGAAATCGTAAAAGGATATGAGCTGAAGGCGGCACTACCGCCTTATAGCCAAGTAGCCAAGTAGACGAAAAAAAGTCGCTTCTACAATCCTCAGTGCAGTGAACCAATTACGATTGGCGAACTTTCGTACTTGTAGTGAGGGCTCGGTCGATACCGACCGGGCGCACGTATAAGGCACTGCCTCTGTGCGATCGGTTATACAAAAGAAACAAAAGTAAAAAGAAGCCTCACCTTTAGTCTACCAAAAAGTATGGAAAAGTTCATGAAATCCTTTCGTACTTACGCCGCAAAGAAAACCGTGTGCTTTGCAGACGAAAAAATAAGTTTGAAGAAATAAATCTTTTTACAGTCGTTTGGAATACCTTTTCGACAAGGGAATGCACATCAAAAATTTACTATCTTAACTTCTTTCTATAGCTTTTCTATGCGACGTCATTCTATTAGACTAAGAGGTTTTCTAAAATGATTTTGATAATGATGATGATTATGATTTTTTCTCTATCTACGTAATGAACGTTCATTCGCTTAAAATACCATAAAAATCCTTCATGTGTCATCGCATTCTAGTTGCCTTTCTTCTTAAATGTTACAGCTTTTCGTCGCCTTTTAGAAAATGTATTAAAACCGTTTTATCACAAAAAAAAAAAAAAATTGTTTTCTGAAAGTAATAAATAACTATATACAGATTAGTAACAAAGATTCATGGGAATGTGTTTAAATGATTTAGTTACATAATTAACAAAAAAAAAAAAGTCTGATAAGGCAAAGGTTTCTCATAAATATTCTATTGTATGTCGAAAACTAACACAAAAGAAAAAGTGAAAATACTTTAGCAGAGAAAGGCTGGCCTTTTTATATCCTACACCACTTACGCTATTGGTTATATTAAGTTAGTTCGGTCGCATGTAACACGCAGGAAGGCTTAAAATGGACCCATCTTTTCTTATACCGATCGATTCAGAATCAGAATCTGAATTGACCTAAGCCTGTCTGTCCGTCTGTCCTTCTAATGTCGGTCCATGTAAATTTGTGTTCAAGTTACAGGTCGCAATTTTGGAGATATTTTGATGAAATTTCGTACATGACTTTTGACCTGACCTTTGACTCAAGGACGAACGCTATTGAAAATGGTTCGACCACTCCCCATATAACCCCCTATTCTGAAAAGTCGTCGTATGGAGAAAATTTGCAGTTTTCAAAATTTCTCAACCAAAGTGGCTACGTAGTAGTATTTGGACATTCTTAATTGGTACCGGCTGGGGCAATTTTTGAACCTCCTCTCATATGACGAAAACTGAAGTTCACATGACAAAAAGGTATAATTTTCGATGCTTCATGAAGACAATTATGCCATAATAGTAATTTAGCATAAAAATATTAAATGTACCAAATTTGGCGTATTTTTTGGATTCTACCCTAGCAAATAGTTTCGCGAAAATTGACCCTTTGTAGAGCAAAAAAGTTTCAATATGTGATGATGAAAATTGACCCATAATATTATAATAATTTCAGACGAAAATTAACTCTACAAAATTTGGACCATCTAGGCCTCTTTTTTGGCCCGCTTCCCCGTAACTACTCGCTTGAAAAATTTGCCTTTATATACAACCAAGATAGAATTTTTGTGTTCTAGAATAAAAATAAGAATTGTGTTAGACAATGTGGTATAGGGTATTTAAATGTCGGCCTTGGCCAACTATAATGTTCTTACTTGTTTTAATTTATTTTCTTGATGAAATACCTCAAACTACGTCTTGTTCCCCTGGAAAGATATACTTTTGATGGGAGCGCTTATAGGAGAGGGATACATGGAAGGTATAAATTTAGCAAAATTAATTTTCTTCTCAAAGATCTTATTATTCTTCACTTATTTGAATCAAAAAGTACTAAAAACTAAACTTTATTGTCATGTAAAGGCTTTACGTGGTCCCAACATGGCACAGTCAATTTCAATGTCAAATTATTATTATAAACCAATTTTCGTGACAAAATTGAAAGACTGATCTCTTATGTCGAATAAAGACTTACTTTTCATAAGTACCCTTTTACGTGGCGTGGTCGAACAAATAGATCTACGAAGTCCAAAATTAGTGCATTCGTTTTCTATGTCAAACTACTACTAAGTGGATTTTTTCACTGTGATATGTGAGAAAATAAACCTTTGTCCCCTGCGTAAGCTTCTTTGCGTGGAAACGGTTATTTAGAGAGAAGTTCAAAACATCAGCTTGTCGGGTCCTAATTTTTAGCATGATTTTAGTATGGCGAAATACTATTATTCAGCGATTTCTGAGAAATTTTTTGCTTCATATGACGAATACTGCAAAGCAGGGCCTTACTGGGGGAATGATTAAAAAATGGTGCTATCCAATTCATTCTCAACCAGGTTCGTCCCTGAGCGATATCACGTCATTCTTCTAAATTTCATCAAATTATCCCAATAATCCCAACCTCTAGGCTGAACACAACAGTACCTAAATAGACATTAAACGGACGGACATACTTGAATCAATTTAGAAAATGATCTTGTATTGGTCGCTATAATAAAAGACGGACTTGTCTCAAGCTTTTGTAAGTGTTACAAAGATCCGGCAAAATGTAATATACTGCAATTTGTGTAGGGTATAAAGAATCGATTTTGAGTGTTGGAGGAGTATTTTACGCTAAGAACAAAATTTTTAACATACAGTTGATCTTGCCTGGGCGGGCTAAGCCAAAGCTTGCTCCAAGGAGTCTGCTTCGTTACAGAAACAGCTCTACAAGCAGCTCTACCGTAGAATTATCAATCAATTACATTGTGTTTTAATGCATATGGGATCGTCAACCGATTTCCTTGTCGAACTTTAAGAAGAGTTTAATAAATATTTGAACCGAATTTATGAACGATATCTGCTCGAGTATTTTTGTTTGGTAAGAGCTTTTATATATTTGCTCGCTTTGCTACGTAGACTTTATGCAACCTCTGAAACGCCAAACCACTCTTCGATGAGAAAGCAAACTGTTTAGAATAAGCGTACTTAGATAAGGTTTGCAGTTCGTAACTTAAAATATTTACGTCACCAACCTAACATTTCTTGTATAAATTTCTCTAATCTTGAAACTCGCAAACATAGGCGGACATATGGACTGACGTAGCCAAAGAATTTTCTAATGTTGAAGGACATACACCTCAAACAGCATACATGTTCTAGAAGTTTACAATCGTGATTTTTGGGTGGTGATTATAATAAAGAAGAAAAGTAGATTGAACCATAGTCACTGATGGGGTGGGTATAGACTTAACTAAAACTATTTTTATCAAGTATAAATATCCTATATAAGCCTTTGTGATCCTGAGTACATCAAACGTAGAAGGACAGATAGACGGACATGATTAAATCAAATTAGAATCTTCCCTTGGTGCAACCTCTGAAACCTATAGTCGAATCTTTCAAGTAAGGCGATGTGCTCGCTCTAAGTTTATAAAACACAAGGCTGCAGTCGGTCAAGCTTGGCTTATAGCCCTTGAAACAAGTGTAAAAACTAGAAACGTACAAGTGTAGTTTTGGATTTCTATATACGTTTTGTGTGCATTCCAGAGACGTATGGACGGACAGATGTATAAAGTCAAATTGATGCACATTTCATTAACGCAACTATAGGAGTAAGAACATATCCTAACAATAGAAAAATTCTTCAAATTAGTAAATCCTCGAGAGAAGTAGTACTGCAGCGTCTCTAGCTGATTAGGAAGATTTTTTGCTGTTATTTAAAAAGCGTCAAAAGTGTTTAGTTTCCATTTGCTTTACATAAATCACACAAGTTTTTCATATATTTATTCGTATGTGTTCTATGTGTGGAGATATATACGTGTGCTTGTGAATAAGTGTATCACTAAATCGTATCACAGCGAAATATTTAAAATATTTTAAACTCTATTAAACGAGCATATATATATATATATATGTATATGTATGTATATATATATGTATGCATTATTGCCTACCGATTTACAAAATTGTCGTGCGAAGAGAAACAACACATACGAGAAGAGAGATACTAACAACAACAGCAATAGCAACAATAGCAACAATCACGAGCAACAAGAATTACAATAAAAACAAAAATATAGAAATATCAATACAAGCATAGTAACACGAACATTGGACAACATTTTAATGCGCATGCGTGTCTGAATTTATTAAAAGAACAGCAACAACCGCATTAAAACATACACTTACAACGCGAACATGTGTATAAACTAATATACACACACATGGACATACGTAAAGTATAGCCATAAAAATTCTTGAGTAAGAATTCAAAAAAAAAACACAAAAAAGACAAAAACAACAACAAATACACATAATGACAATCTTCAAGAGAGAGCAAAAAAGATAAAAAGGTAAAATCCGAAGAGAGAGATACATAAACAATATTAGAGTGGTTGCCTGCGTTTGTGTGTTTATTAATATAAGAAGTGTGGTTTTCATTCAAGTGTGACTTTATGACTGCAACAGAATTTTAACTGCCACACGCCGTCATCAATATTCTTGAGGAGTTTTGTTTTTCTTACAAACGACATTCTTAATGGCAGACAGGATCTACAATAATGCATCAAACTTCGCCTAACCAACCATCCATCCATCCATCCATCCATCCATCCACTTTACCATTCAGCATATTTAGATTCTCGCAGCGAACGAGACGAATGAACGACTGACTGCTTGCTTTCATTTTAATCGTTGTTTATGTGTGTGTTTGTGTGTGCGCGAGTTTGTGTTTGTGTGAAAACAGTTTTACTTTAACGCAAACTCTTAGCTTCAGTTTGCGAGCTAAAAAAGTACTTAAAAAGACAGTTCTTCTGGTGGCGCTGGGGGCAAAAAGAAAACTAGGGAGATAAGTTTGTGTGTGCCAGAACCCACACACACACATACACACTCATACGCGCGCACACAATATATTTATAAGCGTTCGCACATACATACAAACACAAACACACACACACACACACACGCATACACGCACACACGCACGTATACACAGATAGCCAACAAAGAACAGACAGTATGGGACAGTAATAAAATCTGGTGGCTTTATACTGATCTTAGCGTAGCTAAGAGGAGAGAACAAGTTTGCGCAGCAGTTTAAGTTTCACACGCTTCTTACCAAAATACCATCGAATAAATAAATATCGGCCGTTGGTGCTGCTGTTAAACAAAGTTGCCTTTGAGGCTGTTGGCATGTTTATATGTGTCTGGCCGGTTAATAATAAAACCTAATATAACCGGCTTCTTTCTTTTTATTATTATTATTATTATTATTATTATTATTATTATTATTTATTTTATTTTTTTTCTTTTGATTTTCTTTAGTCTATTCGTGTTCAGTCTATTTGTCTATCTTTGGTAATGATGGAGAGCTTAAGCTTTTCAATGAACTTCGCTGTGAGGTAAGCTACGAAAAAAAATGCATAAGTGTGTGTGTGTGTGTGTGTGTGTGTGCGCGAAAATAAAATGCACACAGAAAAAATAACATACACACACATGCACACACACACCTGTATATATATATATATATATATATACACATATTAACAGTGACGTAAAATGGCTTAAGGTCACATGCACATGTCTAATAAGCTGAAGTCATGGTCTTTATTAGAAAGTTGGTTTAGGCGAATAAAATTAAAAAGTTTGTTGTCTGTTTTTATTATTCACACAGCTTATTATTTATAAATCTTTTCAATTAAAACGAAATAATAATCGTTTGAAATTAACTTCAAAATAATTCAAATTCAAATTCCAAGCCATGTTCTTATGGCTTGGAACTTGGCCTCTCTTGGAACGAATATTTGCTATTTTATTCATCGCTCTCTCAGTCTAATGCACAAGAGTCCTGAGGACGAGTCACTTATGTCGTACGATTTTTAGATGAATTTTAAGAAATATTTGTATCAAGCCCTAGTTCTTAGATAGACCCCAGGTATGTAATTATCAAACCGGAATTTGCCATTAGATGGGACGAGATATTATTGTAGTTACTTGCAAACTCTAGTTGAGCATGATCTGGCTTTGTACATGGAAACTAGAGTTTGTGGTTTGTCTTGGGCGTATTCGTAGGTTGATCACGCTTGTTCCTCCACTGAAGATTACTTGATCTTCTACTTGATCTACTACTCGTTTTTATCTCTCTCCAATAGATAGCAGATTAACATTTTTTTTCCATTAAGGGTATGGTGTGGGTGGATAACTGCCCCCCCATTGATAACATAGCAATGAGATTTCAACTTTCTACCCCCACTTTTGTAAGCGTAAACAGCGACAGCAACAGCTATGGGCTACCACATAGAGGACTTGCCACTCACTGCCAAGTCCAAGTGTTCGCAGATTCAAATCTCAATGCGTAAGGCCAGACTTGATAGTAGCATTATGTAAAGTCACTTAGATTTACGTTCGGCTATTAGTACTTTCAGTCTAAAAACTGGGTTGTAAACTATTTACGTTGAACTATTCTGTTGTGCTTCTGATCCATGTGCTTCCCTATAATATCATAGTGTAAGCCTTAGACTTAAAAATTCGCTTATTAGTACTTCAAAGCTAAAATAAATTCTAAAAGTTGTTTACTTTGAACAAAAAAAGGGTTTACCTAAACTGTATACTTTGAACTTTGCTGTTACAGTTGATCGATGTTGTTCTCTGTAATGTCATAGTCGATATCTCGGATGCTAGTGCATTCAGACTTTAGCCTGAGAAGTGTTGCCTAATTCGGCTGAACGTTTACTGTCAGAAAAGATCAGAATAAGCAAATAAATAAAATCAACAAGTGGACGTACGGACATCCTAACACTTGCATTCGCTTGAAGAATCAATTTTTTTTTCGTTGGTCAAGATACGAAGATTGGTTGCTTTATAAAAGTTGGATATAGAGCGGGCGGGAATGAAACGACTTTATTTTCTTGAACTTTTTTTATACAAAAATCAATAAAAGTTTTCCTTGTTTTTAAAATTACATTAAAAAGTTTTTAAACCAGTTTTTTGAGAGGTATTTTTTGACGAAAACATTTACTAATTTCCGTTTCTGTATGTGAGTGGAACGCCACTGATGAGGAAATGAAATGCGAAATTTGAATTTGGAGTTTGTTGTATAGTAGACCGAAGTCCGAAGTCCGAAGAGCCATTGACGATTGCCAAATTATCCAGCAAATCATTTCATCTGCAATCGTAATGGCCCCAAATCAATTCAGCAATACGTCAACAGTTTTCTTTTTCATGCATCAGACCGCAAGTTTCAAATACACTTTTCCAGTTTTTCGGTTTGGTGCAGGCTTTCAGTGACAAACTTCTGCATAAAAAACCAACTAAGATAAAGATAACTAATCGATGAACTCATTGTTTAAATCAAATGTTTTCCACTAGATACACTATATACGGGCTTATCACTTCGCCCTTCCACCCATACTTCTAAAAGAACAAATCTTTTATGCACTCATCTCCCGTTAATGGTTATATAAAAAAGAAAGTCAATACAAGTTAAAAATATCATTCTCTTCTGAACGAAACTTAAATATGCATCACTTATATAACACATACAAGTTGCGAAATATTTTATTGATCATTAATGGATCAACTGTTTTTATCTTTACGATGGCTCCACGCGAAATTATTATTCCACTATTCGCTTTTCATTCTTTGTAGGCTTGGCGAAGGCAAGTTTAAGTTTTCCAAAATTTTTTCACCCTAAGCAAGTTGCATGAACACATGTCACATGGACGGATGGAAGGACAAGCACGTATAGCAAATTCGATTGAGAACTGAATGTTACTCAGCAACATATATAGTCGATGAGACTGATTATTATGATGCCGATTATAGCATTTGTCTGATAGGCATCAAAATGAGTTTTGCCTTACACCAAGCTTTCGTCAAGCCAACGAGCAATTACTTCCTGCTTTCTTATATCGCAGCATTGCAATTCTACTTAGAGGTAACTACTTTAAGTTATTATAGAAATAGAAACTTTTTATTATGGAGGTAGTCCGCTCTTAAGGTTTTGCGCAAAGTTAAAGAAACGTAAACCGAAAGATTTGCTTATGTGAGTGAAAGTTCATGTTGATATCCGCTTTACAAAATAAACCGAAACGATCTTAAAACTTTTGCGAAAGATAGCGACATTCTAGACGAATAAATGGTTATGAGCAAATTGAGGCATAATCTTAGGCGTCAAGGATGTATTTAATGAGACTTTTCGGTATATTTAACTGACTTGTGTGTAACTAGAATATGTTATAAGGCCCTGTTTCCTTTCGATATCTGATAAAATTTACTGCGTTATCTTCTTTCGCTGATGGGATAAAATAATATGCTTCTTATGTTCGCGCTAGAAAATAGTTTTGGGAGAAGTTAAAGATGGAAAGATCATTCTAAGCGTGCACTACTACAAAGCATCCTGATAGAGCAAATTTTATCCTGTAATTCATAAAAGCACCACATTTAAGCTTCCGCATCCTCCGGCCTGCTACACATGTATACAACAAAGTTTTTTGAAGCTCTGAACATAAAGACCCGATCTATGAATAAATCGAGCTTAACATAAGTCCATCTTCAGGCTTTGGATAGATCAATCTGTGAGCAGATCGAGTCTTGAATAATTCTATCTTTTTATATGCTTTGTATTAGCACGTGAGGCTTTAAAAAAGTCGAACTTTGAATATATTTAGCTTTGAGTAGATTGAGCTGTGAATAGTTCGATCTTTGAAGCTTTGAACAAATCGAATATCGAAAAGGTCGAGTTATGAGTGAATCTAGCTGTGAATGAATCGAGTTTTGAAAACGTCGAACAAATCAGACTAAGAACGAGTCGACATTTGACTAGATCGAGCTATGAATATGTAAATCTTTGAATAAGTTGAACTATAAACAAGACGAACTTTGAATGAACGAAGCTTCGAATATGCCGAACTGCGTACTCCGTTCGAGCTACGAATAAGTCGAACCGTAAATGTGTAGATTTTTGAATAAGGTGAGCTAGAAGAAAGTCGATCTTTGAGTACATAAATCTGTGAATACATTCAGCTATAAATAAGTCAATCTTTGAATAAATCCAACTTTAAAAAAAATGTGGCTTTAAATAAATCGAGCGTTAAATGAATCAAGCTTTGAACACGTCGAGCTTTTTAATAACTCGAGCTTTGAAAAGAGCGTTCTTTAACTTAGTCGGCTATAGATAAGTCAAACTGTGAATAAACCTGAAACTTTAAATAGATCGAACCTTGAATACATCGAAGTTTGGATAAATCTTACTTTGAATAGGGCGATCTTTGAAGAAGTCGAAGTTTGTGCCGATCAAATTTTAAATGTATTGAGCTATGAAGAAGTTGATCTACCAATAAGTCGAGCTTTATATGCGTCGAGCTTTGAAAAAGTATACCTTTTGAATGGACGAAGCTTTGAACAGATCGAGTTTCGAATACGAAGAGCTTTAAATTAATTAAGTCTTAAAAATGTCAACCGTTGCATAGAATGGGAATGAGAGGAGCAAATAAGTCGGGATTTGAACAAATCAACTTTTGAATAGATCGAATAGTTACTTGCACCTGCGCCAAATTCGTGTGCTATGTCGGAAATGCAAAAACTGTGCAGCCAGGGAAGAGCAATATTTAAAATGAAATAATTTTTACACCTGATGAAGTTGTTCTAATCGAATCTCCTGCACTGTTAAAGACAACGATTATAATGTGTAGCGCCGGTTTTGCCGCTTATACCAGAAACGCAACGAAAAAACAAAAAAAAAAAAAGGTTAAAACCTTGGAGTGCAAAGTTTTCTGCCATCAATCCCGGTTTAAACGATGATATGAGTTTAACGCTTGATAATGATGTTAACGATGATAATAATAATAATGCTGATTATGTTTACACATTTTTTTTTTTTGTTTTTTTTGTTTTTTTGAATCGAAGCTTCCAACGTGGTCTGTAGAAGTTCGAGTAATTTAAGTCGTCTCTCTATTTCTTTATATTTAAATAATATTTGCTTTACACTTCTTGCTTGTAATAACACGCTCACGTCTGCTTAATTGAACGTTGCTCAAAAAAAAAAAAAAAAAAAAAACGGATAAGGTAAGCGTTTTTAAAAATATTGTTAACTGTTTTACATAAATATGTACGTAAGTGTGTACGTCGATTATACTAATACGTACCAATATAAGATATATTTGTTTGCTTTACACTATCGTTGAATAAGTGTTTTTTTTTTATTATATTATTATTATTATTTTTTTTGTGTTTTTTTTTTTTATTTTTAATTTTATTTTAAACAAATTTTTTATACGATTTTAATTTCGTTATTATTACGAACGCAAGAAAAAAAAAAATAACAAAAAAACAACAGAGGAAAGAAACGTCTTCTATTGAATGTTTAATTCAAACGGGGTCAGCACCGTTTACCATATGAAAGAAGAAAAATAAACTAAAAAAAAAAAAAATAAAAATTATAAAAAATACCGCGCGTCAGATATTTTTAAGTCGGCAGTGAAAAGAGAGCAAAGAATCAAAAAAACGAAAAACTAAATAAATAAAAACAATTTCTGCTGTTTCGTACTCCAATTCTATGAAAACTTATAAAAAAAAATAAAGGAAGCAAAAAAAAAACTGCCCGATCTGAAAGCGAAAGTTGAACGCGTGTCTAAAAAATTACATGAAACAAGAGCGAACCGAAAGAATCAATTAAATGCTAAAGCTTTTTTTTTTTTTTTCATCGGCTATAAGCGCCTGCACTGTACACTTTTTCCTTACACTGCTATATTCCACTGGTGCTGCTGCTGCCGCCGAGAAAATACTTTTCTTTCTTTTTTTTTTTTTTAAATTTTCTTTTTATTTTTGAAATTTTAACGTTATTCACGGTATCGCTATTTTTTTTTTGTTTGTTTTGTGATATCTTTGTAACTGAAAACAACCAACCGTTCCTTATGACTGCTTAAAGATGACTAAAGAGACTAATAAAATACGATTTGCCTGCTTGCTTACTTGCTTGCTTGCTTGCTAGCTAGCAGCCTAGCTATCTGTTTTGCTGGTATGCTTGTCGTTGCTTAAACTGACTGGCACACAGATCTATCAGCAAGCACCCAACGCTGAAACTAAGCAACAAGACTTACTATAGCCGCAATAACTGATTGTCTTTGTCACCGCTACGGTCGGGCTAACCGCCAGTCAGTTAGGCGTTCAGCCAGTTAATCAGTCAGTCGATGGGATAGAAATTCTTATCGAAACGGCATTAACTGCAAACAGTAAAAGCCGCAAATCCGCAAAGATATACCCATGCGCTTGTGTCTGTATATGACTGCGCACGTTTGCTTCTGCGAATGTCTGAAAATGTGATATAAAGAATCCAGAAAACCGAATCGGTCACAAGAATCGCATACTCACCACACACACATGGATACTCACTACCAATACAACTACGATTTTTGATAAACGCTTCTACTTAATATATAATAAGCTACACCGACAACGGCTTATCAAAATTCTCATATGATTTGTAATTAATTAGGGAACACAAACTTGCGAACACCTTACACTTCGACATCAACAATTCTATGTAAGGTACGAATAAAAAAACCTACGAAAGTCCTTTGTCTAGCACGGCAAGTGGAGCTCATTTATAGTTCTTCATATCCAGGAAGTCCAATAGCTGTCGGATACGAACTCGCTATAATGCATTGCAGCAGATACTTAGGGAACACAAACTGCGAACACCTTACACTTCGACATCAACAATCCTACGTGAGATACGAGTAAAAAAACCGACGAAATTTCTTTGCCCAGCGCGACAAGTGGAGGTCATTTATAGTTCTTGATATCCAGGAAGTCCAATAGCTGTCGGATACGAACTCCCTATAATTCATTGCAGCAGACCATAAAGTACGAAAAATCTTTCGATTGCAAAATTGCTGTCGAGTAACAAAATTTAAATCACGATCGTGTTTATTCTATATAGGGAAGTATAAATCGACTCCTGGTCAGTAAACGTAAATCAAAATCGTGGCTCGGTTTCAGGCAGCTTTAGCCAAATCGTATCGTGATAAGAGTATATATCTCATTTAATTCAATTACGTTCATCGGATCTCCACTGAATGTCAAAGGTGACATAAAAGAGCAGGGCGGTCGAAAGAGTTTATAGGTACAAGAAAGGAGTGTGCGTGTGTGTGTGTATGTGTATGAAGGGTCATGTAAGAACGATCAAGTTAAAAGTAAAATGATTGCCGTTCAAAGTCCTCTGCAATGACAAAATAGTTTTCATTGATAGCGAACGAATCGGTGCCACGATACCAACAGAATGTTAGTTGCTTATCACATTTAACATCGTCGGAGTAAGCAATTATAATAGATTTGTCATACCGATTGTAATATCCAGAAGTAAATATCACAGGCAGTGGTCGCAAAACTGTGAGAGGCGATAACTGGCGTGTTGTTCATTTTTTTTCTCTTTTTTTTTTTTTTAGTTAAAACAGTGCAGTATCAAGCAGGGGAAAAAATGTACTTTACATGCACCCTCCTTTTCCCCTTTGTTCGTTTTTCATCAAAAGAATGGCAGCACATTTTAGTCGAGTTTTTGTTTACCAATTTCCAGATAACATTTTTCTTATATATTAAATGCATTCCCATTTTCCTTGTGAAAATTTTCAGGTGCCACCACTTGTAGAACTTTTGGAATTTCTGGGGTTAAGAGTACACTAAGTGATTGCCACAGATCTCCTTTGAAGTCACCTTAATTTCATTAAGAGAATTCTGCAGAAAGCTAAACAAATAATAATCGAGTGAAGCAAGATCCATGTGATATAGTGGATGTATTCAAGTTTTTCCTTCAAGCTCTTTGAATTTTCGCCGAGTCATTGAGAGTACTGTGCGGCTGGAGTGTGTTTAAGTACGTTTTTTTTTTTGAGCTGCAAAAACCAACGCAGTGCGATATTTTAATCCCCTAAAAGCCACCTATACCCCTATCACCTGTCGTATGGCCGTTTAAGCATATCTTCACAGGGACGGTAGCCTGTGTGCGTGTGTGTGTTAATTAGCCAATCCAAGCTGTTCCCCTTTTTCCTTACATCCATTCTTGAACTTTGCAAATACGATATCGTTTATGATACCTCAAAGCCCATAAAAGGTGTATATCCCCGATCGAGTAGAGCTGACTTAATTTCGTTACGTTTAAGCAGACTCGCTTATATTAGAAAAAACTTTGAAAAAAAAAAAACAAAAGCATTATAGGCGGTCAAGGCCGAACGCTTAAGTACTCTACACCACTTCACCCTAACACGCAACCTAATGTATTTTCTTGATGAAACACTTTTCATACGGCGTTCGGGTCTTATGGGATCTAGAAAGTCCGACCGGAGACTTTTTAAAATTCTTCAAAAATTCTTTTTTTCTCTTAATTCTGGTACCACGGGGGTCAGGAGCCCCCAAAGCATTTCTTCTTCTAACTAGCTTTGGCCTGACAACGAGAACGGCCCATGGCGGGAGTTTCGTGGTGGCTGTGGTTAGCCCAATATCGCGGGAAGAGCTTTTGCTCGGTGTGGAGTTGCATTGCAAGCGGGTGCTTTACCCACAGAAAGGTAGAGGTTTTAGATAGTGCCTCGCCCTCACCAGAGGGGAAATGCGACCATAACTTATCTTGTTTGGTAATCGAGATCCTAATCTTCCTCATGGCAGCGTGTGCGCCGACTTCGGCACCATATGTTGCGGAGATTATTAGCCTCGGGGAATTCGAGTGTTTCACACTCCGTGTGCCATCGGGCACCGAGGGGTTAAACCTTCACGGTAGTGTACCCACGTTAAACCCTCAGAGACTTCATACCGGCATATCTTCCGAAGGAGCCCCTATATGAGAGTGTATCTAAGATGTGAACTGACGTGGTCCGTATGTAACAAAAGCTATGTTCTTGCCAAGTGCTTATTGCTACTCACCTATTTTTGTAATAAAATGATGAAATCTTAGAAGTGGTGTGTTCGAAAAAATTGACTTACGTCCAAATTCAATAAAGTGAATTTGTTTGTTGAATTTGTATTGTATTAAACCTTTTGTCTTTTATGAAGGCTTACTTTTCGAGATGGTCCAAAAAATGGAACCATTTGATCCAAATTTCCCATATATATATTATATATAGAAATGCTATTTTCCAGCGATTTTTATAATTTTTCCATATAACGACATTTTCAAGATAAAGCGCTATGTGGGAAGTGGTCGCAGAAATCGGTCATGCGAGAGGATCACAATTTACTCTTAAAAAAGCTAAGTCCTTAGTTTGGCTTTGGTCCGATAACGGTCAAGCTAGTTAGGTCTTATCTTGATAATTGGTGTCGGTGA
This sequence comes from Glossina pallidipes, assembly GCA_000688715.1. Classification (NCBI taxonomy): domain Eukaryota; kingdom Metazoa; phylum Arthropoda; class Insecta; order Diptera; family Glossinidae; genus Glossina; species Glossina pallidipes. The sequence continues at coordinate 74,937 of KK500010.1, read as the reverse complement.
CGCGTTAACTCTTCTGTACCACAGGGCTCTACTTATTTCCTATTATTGATAATATAAATACAAAAAAAAAAAAGTTTAGCAAAAATTACACATGGAGTTAGTATTAACTCTTAAAGGAAAACGTGCTACATAATAAGACCGATTCTGTTCAGTATCTTCATTAATTACCTAGTTGCTTGTTGTCAAGTTTGCAATATTCCTTTATACGCAGACGATGCTCAACTGGGGCTCGTGGAGGATCTGACTCAACGAATTAACGATATTTTGTGTCGCATCTCGCATTGGCCCATCATCAATAATTTAAAGCTTAATTCAGATAAAACGAAGGCTATCGTGAGATCATCCAATGCATATGACTCCGACTCTCTATCTAATGTTAGAATGGGTGACGCAATGATTGGCATGGTGTAGAAGTGAAGAAGATATCGGTCTTATGACTACGCGGCTAGGCAATATTCTGAGGCAACCGTGTTTATCCGCCCCGCACATGCCAACTCAAGGTAAATTGATATTAATTAAATGTCTTGCTATGCCATTTATGTCGTACGGGGCCAACGTATACGGCAACCTTGGCTGCGCCTCAAGCGCTAAGCTACAGTTGGCTGTCAATACGTGTGCCAGATAGACTGTCAATAAGCACAAATATGACAAAATTCGCAGTTTTCGACAAAGATTTCAAATGCGAAACGCTATCTTCGTCCCAAAGCTCATTTATACTTGTACTTCAAAATATTTATTTCGGACAATGCAGTTTGCCGTACGACGAAATTGATTTTTGCACACCAAAAGTATTTCTTATCAACGATGTAAAGTTACGGAACTCATTACAGCGTAATATCAAAAGTGCTGTGAGTGCGTATTGGTGAAGACTAGCAATCAGGAAATTTTATAATCCTTAGTGTAATGAGTACTTATGTAACTATGTTTAATTTCTTTTGCACTGAATAATTATTCAAGATATCGTATCGTATCTAGTACTTTTTGTTAATGATATATGGAGAAAGAGACCTTACAGTCTTACTGGTCCGATAAAACTATTTTAACCGTACTTAATCGTAATTAATAATGCAATTTAATTGTAATTGTTACAAGTAATGAACAATAATAATTAGTTTGCGCCTGTCAGCCGCTTTTGTTGGTCTTTTTTGTAACACTTCACCGTTCGATTGGCATCGTAACACTTCACCGTTCGATTGGCGTCGGTGAACATTTGCAGTAACAGATTCATTCGGTTTTAACAGCCCGTAATACACTACACAACCTTGCTGGTCCCACCATACACATATCATAGCTTTATGGCCATGAAAAAACCGCGTCGGTGTCGTGGTCGGTGGTTTTCCTGAGCTAAGCCTTTGTCCTCTTAGGATTGTCGTCCTAGGTCCACTTTTCATTGCCAGTCGCAATAGGGCACAGAAAACTCTTCTTCTGTGCCTGGCAAGCACTGAAACCGCGCGTCTAAACGCTTTGAAATGGCATTTTCAGTCAATTCGTACAGCAGCCATGTTCCCTTCATTTGGTTTTTTCCCACTGCATGCAAGCGCCTAGAAACAGTTGATTCAGCAATTGCTAAGCTGTTCGAAAGTTTTTTGAGAGTGTGAGCTGGCTATTCGTCCAAGAAGTCTTGCAATTCATTGTCCTCGAACTTTTTTGGTCCGCCAGGCCTTTCTTTGTCATTGGCACTAAACTGACCACTTTTAAACCGTTGAGATCGGCTAATGGGCAGGAGATTTCTTCAAATCTAGCAACAAAAGTAATGAATGTCGAAAAGCCAATTTTGAGCGCTCCGTGATTAGCGTCTGTCTACACTGAAGAAATCAGTAACACTAAATGGAAAGGCCAAAATCATCAAATTTAACCGATGATATGCCTTGATATATTACTTTATCACTTTCGCCTTTTGATGAACAAAATATGTGCAAGCACGTGTTATTTAAAATGACAACATATTGTATAAAATGTTCCTCCCTCAAAGAAAAACAAGCACGCTTATGACGGAAAACCACAGCATAGGTTTTGTAGAAAATACCCTGAAAATAAGATGTTTCAAAAGCAAACAGTGTGAAACTTAACTTTGTAGGACAAAAAGTTTCCTAAGAAACTTTTTATACAAGCTTTAGATATTATGCCCGTTACATTGGCGTTTGCTTAGATTATATAAATTAAACATTAATATGATTTAATCATTTCAAGAAATTAAATATAACCTATATCGATGGACTGATCAGAAACACTTCTGGTTGTAGTTAACAGTTACTTGTAATAGATAATAAATAAAAAAATACGATGTGAACAGCTTATTCTTCTTTGAACAAATTCTTCGACTATTTCTTCCATGTTTACCGAAATCCGAACACAACAGTTTGGTTTTTTTAATTACTTTTATTTACTTGTTTCTATTAGTATTATTACATTACATTGTTAACAAAATAAATCTATCTCTGCTTCGTCTAGTTTCCTTTGAATGACTCTAAATTTTCTTTTTTTCTCCGCTCCTTGTTGTATAATAAATAACACCTGTTTATTGTTTATTACAGACAAGTGAAACTTGACATCACTTTGTGCTGTTATTTAACGGAAAGCAGCACGTTCGTGATGTTATTTAACAGAAAGCAGCACGATCGTGATGTTATTTAACAGAAAGCAAGACGTTCGTGATGTTAGATTTTAGTGTGGTTAATAGCGGTTTGTAGAACTTATTAGCGTGATTAATAGCGGTCAGTAGAACTTATTAGTGTGGTTAATAGCGGTCAGTAGAAGTTATTTCAGAAACTGTTTTGATCATAATTCATGCAAGTGCAGTTAACAGCTGTTAGTAGAACCTATTAGTGGAAAAAATCAGCTAACGACTTTATGTGAAATTAAAATCAATTAGCAAGCAACTATAGCATTCTCACTTGTACTATTTTGACTATTTCAAATTTTCAGTTCGAAGTTCTGTGATTAAAAAGATCTTCCAAGACCACTATAGGCCTTCAAAGGGAAACGAGAAACAAGTTTTGTTTCAAGCGAAATACAATCATGCATTTATTACATTCGATGCACTCCTTTCCAAAACTGCATTCTTTACTTCTCGTCCTAATAAAATAAATAATATACGAAATAATAAGCGAAATAATATACGAAATAAATAAATAATTTACGAAAATAAAAATGCGCCTCATCACTCAAAACAATGTTATGTTAAATTTTTGAAGTGAATTTTCACCGTTTGAATGCAATGTACGAATATATATTGACCTTATTTAAAATCCTTTATAAGTATGTAAAAAATTATAAAACAAGAATATAGAAATTCATATATTATTATTATTATTATTATTATTATTATTATTAATTTAGACCGAGAAATAAAGTCTAAGACTCTTAAGTCTTAAACTATGAGCATTTAAGGTTATCGACTTTATTGAAAAGTCTATCGCACTTGAGATTTGATTCCACGACAATTGAGTCGCTAGTCGAAATCGGCCAGTCAGGCGGATAAATATAAATTAAACTGAATGCATAATTCTTTGTTTTTTTTTTTTGCATTTACTTATTGAAGCACATTGATTTTTCTTTATTTCCGCTTAGCCAATTTCGCACCATCCCTACCATTCACTTATTAATATATTTTGCACCTCTTTGTATTTTCTCACTAGTTACAATTCCCAACTCTGTTACAGAAATGTTATTAAAAATATAAAACATAGCCGATAATATGGCAACACGACTCAGTTATTTTTTGCGGTAATCACATTCACATGATATAAATTGTTTTCTCAATTATGGTAATACTAAAATATTGAAATAATGGCTCTGTCTCGTTCTTTTATTTCCGCAATTTGCTTGACAAAGTCTGAGAATTATGGGTAAGCTAGGAAAATGTTTAATTTTATACGAGAAAAATTAAAATTAAAACGCGGGAAAGTAATTAGTTAGTTAATTAAAAGCTTACTAAAGTGAATTTTATAAAATATATTAAAAATTGTGATTGCATTATACTCTAGTTGTAGTGTTAAAAAGTGTTCTGTTTTTGTGTTAGTGAGTTGACAAAAAAGCCGCATTCTCTGAAACATGAGTGAAAAATTGTAAAATTTAAAGCTGTTTTTATCTAAGGCATCTTTAGAAAAATATTAATTTGAAATTTTAGAAAAACTCTCGACATTGCGAGAAAGTTGAAAATTATAAATATTAGAAAGAAAAAGAGTCGATTTATTTCTAAATACAATGAACTAAATTGTTTACTTACTTGTTTCGTAGGTAAGCCCCGAGGTTTGCGCACTGCCAGAAAGCATGTTAATCATCGCCGTGATCAACGTTGGGCTGATAAAGATTATAAAAAGGCTCATTTAGGTACCAGATGGAAGGCTAATCCCTTTGGTGGTGCATCTCACGCCAAAGGTATTGTATTGGAAAAAGTGTAAGTATTTATTCGAAGGTTAATTTGAAAGTTATTTGTAAGTGCGTAAATGCATTCTCCCCTCTATGTTCGACCCACAGTATATTTTTGTGTTTTTGTGTAAATTTAACAAAAGTCAAATCACAGGATTATACTGTGAGTTGTGTAGGGTGAAAAACATCTTAATATCTACGCGTATGCTATATTGTTAAGAAAATTTTTCTATATCCGGAGTTATTTTAATACATCTCTATTATTTTTACCAGCGGTGTCGAAGCCAAGCAGCCTAACTCAGCCATCCGCAAGTGCGTAAGAGTTCAACTTATTAAGAACGGTAAAAAAATTACCGCTTTTGTACCGCGTGATGGTAGCTTAAATTACATTGAAGAAAACGATGAAGTCCTAGTTGCCGGTTTTGGTCGTAAAGGTCATGCCGTCGGTGATATTCCCGGTGTACGCTTTAAAGTTGTTAAAGTAGCCAATGTCTCGCTGCTGGCTTTGTATAAAGAAAAAAAAGAACGTCCCAGATCATAAACATTAAAGAGATGTGAAAAAAACCAAAATAAAGCTGTATTTTAATTGCATAATATAAAGATTGAAAGAAATGATAAGACAGAGACATGAAATGAAGTTCATTGCTAATCAAGATTTATTTATAACGTGGAGTATGTTGAAGCTGATAAACCAATGGTTGCGGCACACACAAACAACTTCTTTTAATTGCCGCAAATAGGCGAAGAGAATTGGGAGAACTTTTTATATTGACGACTGTTATGTGTTTTTACCTAGTCTTTAGTAATAGGCAATCATTTGATTGTACCGCTAACGCTTATCAATCTAATCTTTGACCATATGGGAGTTTGCTTCTAAAGAAAAGAAAACTCGATTTATATTTTCCATCGGGAGGATATCCCCGGCAAGAAGCATCAAAGTTGAATACGACTCCTGTTTATAAATAATTTTCATAAAAAAAAGATTAATATTCAAAATTAATTGATTCCATTTTCATAATTAGGCTGTTGCCCATCGTCAATCATATGGATTGATTATATTATTTCTAATTTTTCGTTAATAATCTGGATACGGACCACACCATGTTTCAATATAAAAAAAAGAATTATAAATACATTTCTAAATTGCCTTCTATAGCAATGCAAGGAGCCGTAGAACAAACGATAATTTTCTATATAAAGTCGTGGTTGACTTGCCTTCACTGCTTCATTGAATTTTCTTTGATCACTGATTTGCATAATTATTTTGCAAATAACCTCCACGTTTGCCTTTAGCTAAGATGGTGCAACCTCTTTCATTTGAATGAATTGGATTTTAGATAATGGAATTTCGATTTCAGCCAGGTTTCTCTTTTCGTATATTATCTTTGAGGTTGAATGAAATCAAAGTCAAATATTGCTTGTGATACTTGGATAATGGATTCTACAATTTTTTCAGTTCTTCGAGATGCAAAATAATGACAGCAATCTTTTAAAATAATTTTTATATGTATCTTAGATAATTTTTGGGTCAGCAGAAGAGGCTTCGTAAAAATTTTTAAAATATTTTTACAAAAAAAATACTAAAATTAATCGAATAACAAGTAAAAACATTATTTAGCGGATTACGGTCCACCATCAGATACCCTACGTCATTTCGCTTAACATACTTACCCATATGACGACTTTTCAAAATAAGGTCTTATAATGTATAATAAGGTCTAATTGACATTAAGAAAACTAATTACATATATTTCGTACTAATGAAAGACTCGTGAAGGCTTTCTTAACAAGTCCGACAAGTCACTGTTGAAATAACGATCGCTTTTGTAATACAATTATTTTTGAAAAGACAAGCAAAAATACTATAAAAAACGACTTTTCAAAATAAGGTCTTATCTGGGAAGTGTTCGAAGAAGTAATCTGTTCTCAACCAATTTCAACAGTGCTCATTCTCGGTCCAAAACATGTCAAAAATTGCGGCTATGAAAATAGGAAAACATGAGAAACGAAGGGACGATCGGTGTAATAAAAAGTAGGTCTGTTTCAAGTCCTTCTCAAGCTTAACGTAATCCCGATAAAAGTGGTGTAGGGCATAAAAAATACCTAACGTATTCAGTCCCGCTTCATTACGCTAATTCAAATAATCAAATGTACTTTTCCAAGCGAGATCTCACAGGTTGTTTACATCTTCGAAGCCTAATATTCTTTTTATTTGCATCTTCAAACGACTTGATATACGGAATTTTAAAGATTAATTAAAGATTAAAGATACAGCATATGAAAATTTTTGCAAATGAGCTTCGCTCACACATATAACTAATTTGTTATTAATCTTAAAACAAGTCGCATGTTGTTGACTTCCATAATTTGACATGGGAGTAATTCCAGAGAAGAAATGGAATGAGTCATACTTTAACGGTCTCTTCCATTCTTCCATTCCGCTTTGATGAAATGCAGTCCAAGTGAAATGAACTTAACTTTCAGTCCGCTACAAGATCAATCACTTACCCACTGCCTTCACTTTTCTTCATCTACTATCATTAAATTTTTTGCTTTCATATAAACGAAAAATGAATTTTTTTTTTTTTATTTTATTATTATAATAAGTATTTAGGCATACATATGTATGTTGCAAAATTGTGATAATATGAATTCGATGATGAATTACAATAATGAATATGTTTAAAGATAACTTAAAAACGACGAGCTTGCATCAACAGACTACTCTGATAATAAATTTTCAGAAAAATTTATATAATAAGAACATTTATTTCCGAATTCCGAATTTGTATAAAAAAATTTGGAAAAGTAAGTGTGATTAAAAGATCGAAAATCCGAAAGTTTCTCCAGCTGTGTATTAATCCAATTTTTTTTTTTTTTTTTTTTTCTTTGATAATTCAATAAATGTTTTACGTATGTGTATAATCGTATGCAACACTACTAGCAGAAAGAAAACATTAATTATTACTGATGACTATTTTCAAGTGTTTAGGAATAACGCATATTAGTAAAATTGCCAGCTGGTCGGCGAATACGGCGTGCGCGCTGACCTCGCGGATTACTAAAGCCAGTACGCAAAGGATTGCCGATAGAGTCTTGATGAACGCCACCCCGTTGACTTGGTGAAGCGGTGCGAGATGTGCCTGGCGATTCTAAAACAATAGTAGAAAAATAATAAAACAAATGATCCATTGATTGGATCGCAAATAATTTCAATCATATTTTCGTACACTTTATAAAGTCCTGAGCATAATGTAATTTTCTTACTAAAAACTGCAATTAAAAACGATACTTAATTATTGGCGATTTCTTGAACCAACTGCATAATAAATTGAAACTTAAACAGACTTAAAAATTTACGCGAAATGTTCAAAAGAAATCTTAAATTTAGAAAAAATAAACAAATTTTTTTTTCTTGATAATCGTCGTCGGGTCGAAAAAGACATAGCGTGATTACGCCATTCCACGCCGTCAGGAATATATACGGTTTGTCGGGTCCCGGTAACTATTTTTGTGCGTTCCTAACACTTGATAGATCTAATGTGTTACCCTTGTTCGGTATAAAAACGGTAATAAAATGTACAAATTTATTCCTTACCATGCCATACAATAGGTGTAGGTCTACCGGGGCCACCGCGCTGCAAACCTCGCGGCGGTTTTCTAGTGGCCGTCAGACCTTTTGTGGTTTTAGATCTAGTGTTAATAGATGGTGATGGGGTAGCTTCTGCTTCGCGGCCTTCCTCCTACAAAATTTTTTTCACAACATAATTGTAATTAAATATGTACAAGTACATATCAAAAAAATATATAAGTGTAAATGTAATTCATTCCCACCTCTACTTCTTCAACAGTTTGCTTTTCCCCTTCGGAAGACACACCATCGGTTCCTTCATTCTCCTCCGAAGTAGGTTCAACTTGGCTTTGTTGTATATCTTGCATTTCGGATTGTGTAGCTCCCCCCACGTTTTCACTGTCAGCGTTTTCGGAAAGCTCGCCAGAAGCCCCCGTTTCCTCATTAAAGTCTTCATCAGTTTCGCCCGTCTCTTCACCGTCTCCGCTGTTTTTCTGGCTTTCCTCTAAAGGGATAGCTTCCTCCTTAGCGCTACCGCTTTTCTTCTTTTCATAATCTTCGCTTATGAATTCAATGTCCGCGTTAGTGTTTTCATTGGCAGCACTAGCTTGATTTTCCTGCGCATTGCTTGTGGAATTTTCATCAGATTGTTGAGCGTTTGTTGATGTTGTTTCCGAGCTGTGAGTGCATTTCGAATCCTGTGGCGAACTGACAATATCCGTGCTGAAAAAATATTATATATAAATACGAGAATAAAAGTTTATAAAGAAAACTGTCTTACTTCTCCGATCGCCTGACAGAGCTCGCGTCGGTATTATCATGTTCTCCCTGTTGAGCCCCTTGTTGCAACATCATTAGCGTGGCCTTTTGTTGTCGCGTTAAAGAAGTTGAACTTTGTTTCCAATTAGGTGACTCTCCGCTGCCACTGCTAATAGCTTGGCTTTGTTGGTTATCCTGTTCTAAACTATGAACTTTAGCTAAAGCAGCCGCCGCAGCAGCACTTGTACTTGCGCCTGTTGCATAAGCATCAGTATCAATTTGCGCCGTACTAGCTGATGTGCATTGAACTTGGTTCTCATTGCCTTCGTCCACGTAAACTTCATTATTATCGTTGTCGCCTACATCGGCACGCATATTACTTTCATTTATTTCGGGACATTCATTTTCATCCATGTCCTGGTCTTGATCGTAGGAATCTTCGTACACTTCGTGTTCGCCATCGCCGTCGGTAGGCCCACCATCATCAGCTTCTGCTTCAGTCATGCCATCGTCGTCTTCCGAATCCACAACTACCACATCATCTTCTTGGTCTCTTTGAGAAGATGTCGGCACTTGATCCACATCTATACCAGAATCAGTTACTCCAACGGTTAATAGTGATGTTTCGGAACCGTGCATTTGAGTGCGTAAACGTTTCGGGTGTTTGCTGGAGATAGATTTGTTTTGCTCTTCGGCACTAGTCGAAGAATCGCCCTCTAATTCCCTAGGACGCTTATGACCGGCTGATGAACCCGCTTGGGTAGTGGTTACATTGCTGCTGGAAGGAGTATGACGGCTGTGACTGCTGACAGTGACATGAGAACTGCAACCGCTTGAATTAGAAGTGCTGGGTTGCTGGTTACCAGGGTCCTGAATAAGTTGAACGTTTGGAGAAGCGGCGGTTTGTGCGGAAGAGCCTTCAACACGTGGCGAGACTAAAGCGACAACTTGAACTTGACTTCCACTTCCACCGCTAACATGAGCTTGCGGCTCATTTTGCTGTGGTTGCTGTATACTTTCTGCCTCTTGGGAGCTTTCAGCCGCTGAGGTGGTGCCCATTGGTGGTATGGTAGCAACTGCTACTGACGATGAGCTGCTGGTTGAGGGCATATAGTCGGTATGTGACGAAGTTGGCGATGATGACATGGTTTCCAGGGAAGAGCTACTGCCCGTAGTATGAACCTGTTGCTGGGGAGGTACTAGAGCGGTATTGCTGCTCCCACCGGCAGAGGATGGAGTGTTTGAGGTTGAAGTTGAAGCCGATGAAGTAGATGCTGACGTTCCCGCCCCGGTACCGCTACCAGTAGTGCTTTGCTGGCTGGTTGGCAAAATTGCTGCTGTTCTTGTGTTTTGCACGGATATAGGACGTATGCTGGCCAGGGGAGGTCGCGGTGTTCCTGTGGTCGATTGTTGAGCCGATGTTGAGCCTGACATAGGTTTAACATTAGCTGTGCGCGGCGACGAATCCAAAATAACGCCTTTCTCTGAAATTGCGACCGAACTGGTCGAAGGTTTAGCTGATTGTTGCAATCCGAGTTGACGTTGAAGCTGATTGATTCGCATAAGCAAAGATTCATTTTCACGCTGCAATCGCGCTATATCCTCTTTATTCCGATTATTCTGTTCCACAAGTTCGCGCTCTAGACGTTCCAAAGTTTCCTCATAATTGTGTTTCACTTCATTTAAATTGGCTTCATGAGCTTCAGTATTTTGTAATAACTTGTTCTTCATAGTAGTTAGCTCATGGTTGACGATATTTCGTGATTCAGTTAAACTAACAATGTGAGTCTTTGCTTCACGCAGTAACGCTTTAGTGCGTTCGTCAATTTCCACAGACGCCTTCAGTTCTTCATAATCCTTGCGTATCTTTTCGTTCTCCTCTTGCATGGTACGTATTACATTATTTAGGCTATCAATAGTACCGCGCTGCTGATCCAACTCATTTTGATTGCCCGAACTTCCTTCCGTACTATTACCTAATTTGATGCCATCCTGGGTAGCGTTAGGGGTGACAGCATTGGTAGCACCTTCAGCACCCGCTGGCTTTTTAGTTGCTTCTAAGTATAAATCTTTGTAGCGTTTAGCTATCTTACGTATTTGTAACTCTTTGTTTTTCGAATCCTGTAACTGCAACTCTACAGTTTTGAATTCTTCGGCGGTCCTTTGTGAAGACTCCTCCCTTTGTAAAATTTTATTCTTTAATTCCATGACCTCTTGCATTAACCGTGAATTGGTTTGTTTCATTGTTGTCATATCCGCGTTCAATGACTTCTTCTCCTCATTCAGTATTTGCAATTGCTTTTCGAGATTAGTTATTTCATTCTCTAAGCGAGTCTTTTCTCCTTTTACTGACTGCAACTCATCTTCCATTCGCTTAATCTGCTCTTTTTCAGCGGTCAACATTTTTGCCAAATTCTCGCGCTCGGACTGTAAACGTTTAAATTCTTCTGGGTTCTTATTGCTCTTTGCCACCAAATCGTTAGCACGCTGACGATAGAATATTGCCTCGGTTCGTAATGACGAATTTTCAGAGGTAAGCATATCAATTTTCGTGCTAAGTTCACGATTTTGATTTTGCAACGGAAATAGCTCCTCTTCCAACAAACTAATGCGTTCATTTAACTCAGCTACTCGTTTGGACAAAGAATTACGTTCTTCACGCAGCACTCGATTACTATCGGTGATGGCGTTCAGAGTCTCTATCTTACGTAAAATTTCCTCATGCTTCGAGGCGGACACAAGGTTTGTATCAGATTTAGCTCTTTCATGATTAAGGAAATCTTGCATTTCATCATTCTTTTTTTGCAATATCATATACTCGGACTGGAGACGAGTGTTCTCCGCCTTTAAAATGTCCAATTTTGCAATTGCAAGATCTTTCTCTTTACGTGTGAATTTAATTATTTGTAAAAGTTGATCATTGTTCTTGCTCTCAGCCTCGCCTTCAACGAGGGAACGGCTTAGTTCACCTGTAGACGTGTCCATTATCACGTTGACGTCTGAAATTTGCGATTGGCTTAATGTTGCTAGCTTCGTTGTTAAAGCTTCAATTTGATCATGTAAGTTGGTAATGAGAGAATCCATATCCCCGATACGTTTCTCAAACTCTTCTTTTTCTTGACGCAACATTTTTATAGACTCTTCGTTGGATCGTTTAAAATCTTCAAGAGCAGTCTTCGCATTATCGCGTTCGGTGATAATCGAACTAATTTTCCCTTGAACCTAAAAAAAAAAAATTTCTTTCATCACAAAAAGCTACATGCGCGCGAAACTTAATAAAACACGCTATAGTATCGCGTATATACACACTATTCCAAATGACTCCAAAGAGTTTTAAGTTGACAAAGAGATAAATATATTCGATAGGCAATTAAATTTCGCCAAATTTTTGAAATATAAATAAAATACATAGGCCGATTCTTAAGACGAGTTCATTTCAATTTGGAAATTTAACAAGTCACAAATGAACATGGACTTCAATAGACGTAAATACCATCAGCAAACAATGGTTTTCGACTAGCACTCGAAGACCTTGTAAGGGACATACTCTATATGCTTGGTTAGTGCGAAATTACGCCTGCGTACGCGGAAACACATACAGGAGCTTGGTACGGAAATTACTTCAGTTAACGGTCACAGGTAAAAGTTTAGAAACACTACAATAGAATACAATTTGGACCTGATAAGTCCAAAAGTATGCTTGGCTTTCCAAAAAGAACATTTTACGTTTTTTAAAATCCTTTGCAAGTATTCATGAAAACGCCATGTCCGTATATTGCATTTCAAGAACACAGAAATAAATAAATAAAATAAATAAAAAACAAAACATACCTTAACAAGTTCCGCTTTAATTTTAGTCAATTCTTGCAAATCTGCAGAATGTAATATCATTTCATTGGCATATTTGGCTTCCACGGCACTCAATGATTCCGATAGTTCAGAGTTCTCGGAACGCAACGAACGTAAATTACGATTGCACTCACTTAATTTCAAGAGGGCGTCCTTGAGTTCCTCTTGAGCTTTTTTTAACTGATTCGGTTGAGAACCGTTTGTCGTTTCTGTTACCGTTGCCAATTGCAATTCGGACTCGAGTTCGGTTATACGGGACTTCATGTTCAATTCTTTCGTGCGTAAGTCTTTAAGTTCCGCTTCGGCTTTGTTGACGAAATTCGTGTGTACTTCGTGAAGATTTTTTATTTCTGTTTCTGCACTTTGCGACATTTTATAATATTGTTCACTATGTTGGCGAGCTTTCGTCAACTCGCTGGTTAGTGATTCAATTTCAATCTTTGCATTTTCATATTTCACCTCTAGTTCGCGAGCTTTTTTGTTTGCCAAAACAATTGGATTATCATTTTTCGAAGGAGTTAGACTCTCTTGCAATTTACGGCTTAGTTCATCAATCTGCTGTGTCTTAGCAGTTAAATCGTCTCTTAAAGCTAATAATTCTTCTCGCAATTTGTCGCTTTGTTCCTTCTCTTCAAGCATTAGTTTTTTAGCAGATTCTGATTGACGCTTAAGATCGTTAACAGTTTCGCGGAAACGATCTTCTTCCTCTTGGAAACGTCTTCGTTGAGCAGAAAGCTCACGCACAGTTTCATCTAAACGTTTCTCGAGTCTAACACGACCTTCCGTTTCCGAGCGTTCCAAATTTGACTTAATAAATTCAAGATTGTTTAGCAATAATGCTTGATTTTGTTGATCACGATGATGAGACTCTTTCTCTGTTTGTAGTCGGCCGATAGTATCTTTAAGCATACGATTTTCATCACGCAAATGGTCGGCTTCAGATTCGGCTGCGGAATGTCCTCTAGAGGCTTTAATGGTTTCATCCTTCAGGTAAAGTATGGTCTGTTCATGCTTAACGATAGTGTTTTCATAGTTTTTAGTACGGTCTTCCAAAGTGCTTATTTGCTGTTTATAAGTCGCAATATTTTTCTGCTGCAATTTTATTTGCTCTTTATTATATTCGAGGGAAGACATAAGTCGGCAATTGGTAGAGGTTAAATCGCGCACTTCGGTTCGCATAGAATCGAACTGCTCGTTAAGTATTTTTTCATTATTTTTCTTTTCTTGCACATAATACTCATATTGCTCTTTTAAACTCTTATACTGATCCTTAACATCCTGCAATTGTTGTTCCAAATCGCGTATACGTTTTTCGCTATCCTTTGTTACGGGCTTAGGGCTTATATTGTTGACGGTGTGGTTATTTTCAGCGGTAGAATGATTGCTACTGTTATGATTTTCACCCATGGTATCGTCTTCCACATCGCTGATATCAACTTCAGTCATATTTTTGTTAAGCTTTTTCTGCAACTCAAAGTAAAGTTTCTTATAGCGTTCGCATTTGGATACCAAAGTGGCTACAGTATTGTTTTGCTGATTTAGTGTATCTTGCATAGATTGGAATTTACGGGCATAATTTTCCAGTTTCTCTTGATAGGATGCCTCGTCCATCTCCTGCTTAAAAGCTTCGGCCTCCTCCAATTTGGAACTGAGATCACGTACCAATAACAACAACTTCTGATTGTTCTCCTGCAGTTCGGCTATATTGCTGAAAGTAACTAATTTTTTAGAAATGACTTCATCTGTTGTAACCATCTGACTGGCTTGTGAAGAATTTCCGACGCCTCCATCAGGAGCAAGCCCGATGCGCAATTGCTCTACCTCTTTAAGCAACAAGCATACCTGGCGACTTAAATCGTTTTGTGATTGCTTTAATTTTCTATTTTCACGTTCCATATGACTGATTTTGGCATGGGCTTCAACCAATATTTCCTCCATATCAGCCTTCTTCGATATCAATTCATCGCATTGATGGGTGAGTATGTTATTTGTTTCCAATAGCTTTTCATATTCCAGTTCCTGCTTCTTAACCATGGGAGCATTCTCATTAAGTTCGCTCAAAATTGTTTTCAACTGTAAATTCATGCGTGAATTCTCACGTTTTTGTAGCTCCAGCTCTTCAGAGCTCTTAACGTAAAGGGAATACAATTCAGTCAAAGACATGTCGCAACGTATAAGACGTGAAGCAACAGCTGCTGATGGTGCTAATTTTGAAATAGCATTTTCTACTGTCTCATGCTGGACTTCCTTGAGCAAGTCGTTAGCATGCGCTAATTCCATCTTGAGGGAATCAATAATTTTCTCTTTTTCCTCTAATTCTTGTTCGTGTTTCAACTCCGTAGCCTTTAGTTTGGTTTCCAACTCTCCATACTGATCGCTGGCTTCAGCCAACATACGTTTCAATTCACTTATGGCTGCCCCTAGTTCAGTGCGTTCCAATTCCGTATCGTCGCAATTGCTTTTGTATAGTTCTGCCAATTTGGCTTTGGCATCCAGTTCTTTCTTATAATAGTCCATCATTTTCTGGGCTTCTTCGTTTTGCGATAGCATTTTGTTTGATAAATCTTGAACGTTTTGTGTTAAACGTTCAATCGTCTCTTTATATTGATTGCATTGATTTTGAGCGATTTTGAGTTCTTCAATTTTCTCCGTGAGACGGGCTTCCAAGTGTAATGACTGCATGGTATGTTCACGTCGTATGTTTTGTAATTCATTCACATTTCGGTTAAGATCTTGAGTAAGCGTCTGAACTTGTTTGTGTAACATTTCGCGTTCCTGTTCCATGCGCCGTTCTTTAAAGTCTATTGAAACTTCTTTACTCTCAACTTCATCAACGCGGGCAAGAGCTTCGCATTTCGCAGCAATAGCTGCCTTCAGTTGTTGCTGATATCCTTTTAAATCTTGTTGCAAGCGCTCCAACTCACTGTTCTGACGTTCTATCATTTTAAGTAATTGATCACGTTCATCGGTCAAAGCTTTTTTCTCATTACGTAGCTGGTTAAATTCTTTTTCGCAAGTACTAGTAGTATCCAGCAAATGCATCCTTTCACTAGAAACAGTGTCCAATTGCGAGCGCAATTCAGTAACATTTTGCTGCAAATTCTGCAACTTCACTTCGTAATCTTCTATTTGAGCTTGCAAATCTTCAGTTTTTTGCTCATAGTCATCTAAATTGAAAAACAACAAAAGAAAGAAAAAAGAAAAGTTACTGCAACCTTTATCCAGTTTCTCTAGGCTTGCTATGGTTTTTCTTTCTTTTTAACAGTATAGCATGCACATACAAGCAAACGTATTTGTGTGCATGTATAACAAAAGCCGCCATTTAATGCCGAGTTTAGAGATACTTCTCGATTTACCGGCACCATTTTAACATAACAAAATTTTCCTTTATTTCTTAGGAAAATAATTCTGTTAATTTATTTTAAAGGAAAAGGTTAAAATAAAACAAAAAACTTACGTAGACGATTCGCAGCCGCTTTATTTTTGCAATATTCATCAAAAAAGTCATCTAGATACTTCGTCAGTTTTTTTTGTGCCAGCATTGGCATCTGCTCCAATTCATCAGAGGATAAAATATTTGATAAAACTAATGGACCGTCGTGATCCATGTTTTTAAGAAATTTGCAATTTGCGCTTTAATACAGTAGAAAATGGAATTTAATTTATCTTTGTGGAATGAAATTTTATTAATATTTAAAGTCTTTGCAATTCTTTTTCTCTTTTACAATTATCGTCTTCACACGAAATGCGACGCACGGACTGGTCTTTTTGGCAATCTTCGTTGGCGTTGCCAAGGGTTTGCACTTTTTATATTTGCCTGGCTTGATAGTATCACAACGTTGTATTTCAAGGTATTTACTTGCACGGTAAGCTTTTTTGCATCCAGTAACAAGAAAAAAAAAGTTAGAAAATTTGTTTGAAAGAGAAACAATAAAGTTGTTAATTATTTTTTATATTAATTTGCATCTATATAAGTGTACATTAATTTGTATATGCGTATGTATATATATGCTTGTATTTATCGTTTCATATATATATAAAGGTACATACATGTACATTAAAAAAATATGCGACTCTGTTCCAAAATGAAGAATTTGTATTTACAAAGCAATGCAGCTGTGCAAACGAAAGGGTAATCAATCACCTAAAAATATGTTAAAAAAGCAGGATTTTTATAGAGAAAGCATCTCTCGTAATGATTATGTAAGAGTGTAGTGGTTAAAAAGTCAGTTTGTGTTTTTATATTCTTAAGCACCAAGGAAAAATAGCAAACAGATTTTATTCTTATGAAAAGTCCTGCAATGTTTACAAAAAACCAAGTATTAAACGTGAAGCAAGAAAATTTATTGATTGGCAACTTGTACAAAATTTTAGTACTTTATCAGAGATGGAAAAAAGGCCTTTTAGAAATGGAGCGAATTTTTTCTTATGCAGTTCGCAGCTTACGAGAGCGCAGCTGGAAGTTTTTGTAATTATTTCAAATGGTTACCCTAATGAGCGAAATACATTTCATCTTATTTGGTGAATAAAGAAGTCCGACGTGGTGTCTCTTGTTTATTTTTTTATGCTATAGCAAAGATTAATTTGATGATTTGTAAATATTCATATTCAATCATTTGCCGCACTGATTAGGTAATATTTACTAAGGGGATAGAAAAGTTTAAAATGCAGGATGATGTCCGACTCACTGGAACAATTGAAAAAAAATATTTTCGTCGATAAACAATGCCACGAATAAAATAAATAGTTATTGCCGAAGTTTTGCTTTTGCGTGACAAAATTTGTTCATAAGGATTCAAACAGTTCGACGGTTTATTCTCTGTGCATTTTCTTAAAATCGCAATTTAAGCAACGGTAATTCGCTATATAAACATCTAAAGAAATTCAATCACTTATATAGATAAATTTACTTCCTGCATATTTTACTAATCTTGAAATCTGTTAATAGTCCATTTATCCTAATAATATTACAAGAAGAAACGAACAATCTCCACAATCGTAATAATTAGGGTTTATCTGATAATGCGTTAAAAAAAAGTAAAAACATACACACGTATGTATTAACGTTAGGCATTCTTGGCAAACTCTAACAAATCCAATGCACCAAATAATCAAAGCTGAATGTCGATGAACGAATTTGTTTATCGCGTATAAATACCCTAAAGGCGCGCAAGCAGACAAAACGTCCACGCTGCCAACTAAACAAGCAACCAGCAAGCCTCAATGGAACAACTGGCATAACAAAAAAAATGTACAAATAAATAAACTAATATAAAGCAACAGTTGTTGCATGTTATTAAATAAAGCTCATGTGTGGATTTATTAAAGTCGTTTGCCACATACACAATCACAGCCGCCCCATGTATCTTTCGGAGCAAGTTTTTATATCAGAATTTTTTTTGTTTTTTTAAAGTCAATCGCAACTTCAAATAAATATCTTGGCGCATGCTCCAAAGCATAAAGCATAAAGCTAAGAGTACGCGCCTGCCAATCCCGTAGGAAGCTTTAAACTTCTTGGCAGAGGTCAGTTAGTGTAAGGAAAGCAAAGCAACCACCAAGCACAGGTAAGGCAGCATATTAGCGAACTAAATAATGTTAAGAGCTAAGCGAGAATATGTTTATATGTATGTATGTGTGCCTTTGTGTGCACATATTAAACAAGAGGTTGGTCTATGGCGTCGTATCGATGATCATCGGCCGCCGCTCCATAAGATGGCATAAGAGGTGGGCGTGTGACACTGCAAGTCTCTATCACTTAAAGATCTTAAAGGCTTTGGGATGTTAAAACAAATTATTGATTAGGACCTCAACTGCTATTCAAATAAACAAAATAACTACACTGAGAATATTTTCAAACTCGCAAACAAAGCAAACTTTCCTAAAGTAAATAAAAGATAAACGAAGGCTTATAAGGTTTTTTTATATTTTGTTTTCTTTTATTTCTAGTGGAAATTAAGTTATTTCGCAGATATTTTTAGATAATTTCTTTTTGTGGATTTTTATTGTCTACCTTTGCCTTTATAATAGTGTATTCTAAAGCATTTCTTCATATTTTTTCTTTATTTATATTTTATTATTATTTTTGTATTTTTTTGCTGCTATTGCAGAAGGTGTAGTCTGTTAATGCTTATCACAGATTAAGCTTTTTTGGGGCTCTGCCCTCTATTTCTTTTCGTACTGTATATCATAAACATGCGCACATATACACACACACATACACGCAAACCCAAAAGCAAACGCAAATAACATGCCTCAGACCGTTCATCAATGTTTGTAGAACAGAAGAAAGAAGAAATGAGGAAAAAATCAAAACAATATTTGCTATATGAAAGTTACAAAGAATCCGAAGTGTTTGCTTTTATACGTCACAGTTTGTGTCCTGCCAAGAAGTTGATGATATGATATTTCTATACATTCTGGACATCTTTATGATATGCTATAGATGGCTGCGGTAGGTACATAGGTATGTCAGTGTGCATACAACATTTTCTATGGTATGTCTGATGTCATGACATAGCAAATGTCACAATTATTTGGAATGTGACAAGGAACATATCTTTTAATCGCGTTTTTTTATTTTTTTTAGTAAAATAAATAAAAATAGATTTGATGACTAAATAATACTAAGATCCCTAAGAGAGGCTGGCAAGCAGAGATAACTCGAGATAAGTTAAACTATGCCGAAGTAAGAGTAAAAACTTCACGTTAACCGTTAACAAACGTTATTGGTATTTTCGTTTGTCTTGTAAACGAAAATCAGTTTTTTTATATAAGAAAAAAAAAAGAATAAGAAGTTTAGTCAAGCAGACAAGTACAAGTTGGGTCAGAGGATGGTAGATATTATCAAGTCGCTGGTTAGTATTTTCGCATCCAACCCTTGAATAAACTGTTTGTAATGACTTTTTATGGATCGGCATCGGTTGTGTTTTGCAAGTTAATGATCGTAGCAGGGAAGAGTTTTCGATGTTACGGTCGTAGCCGAAGAATGGTAGCAATGGTTGATCGTTTCCCTTGTTTTTTCGCCCGTTCGACTGTCTGTACATCTGCTTGTCTTACTCTCTACCGTTCGTCGATCCATCCGTCCATCTATTCATCCGGCGGTCTATCAACCTGGTCAATAAACTATCATCTCTCATTTTCTATTCACCTTTCCATCTATTCATTTGTCCATCTTTTCATCCGTCCGTCTGTCCATGAGTCCATGTATTCATCCGCCCGTCCACCCGTGCGCCTATCCAGTCGTCCTCACTCTCATTGAATGTTGGCAGTCGCCACAATAGAAAAAGACATCGAAAACTTATATGCGTTTTATTTAACCGCAACCTCATTTTAAACACAAAACATTGAATTGAGCGTAATTCGCCCATCTTCACGGTAGGGCAAAAATATAACTAACTCACTCAGCTAGCAGTTCTTCACTTTAAACTTAGTGCGAATGGTCACTGGACCTATGTAATGGTGCGATAAAAAAATTACAAGAAATTTCACAGAAGTAATTAGTGTTCTAAAATACACTTTACTTTTTTATCTTTTTTTTTATCTCTAAGGTCATAAATCTCGGTACCACATTTCCCAAGGTCATCTAATAATAAAGCGTGAAGATGGCTTTGATGTGTCAATTATCTTATTATTAACTAACAAAACAAAAGACTTAACCAAAACCAATATAAAATTCTTACCATTCTGATGCTAGAGTTCCTAGTTCTTCATCTATATGAAAACATCGTGGGATCTTTTTGGTATTACAACTGCAAGAATGACAAGTATTTCATTAGACTTGGTTCGTAGATGTAAAGATGACTCCTTTGTTATCATTTCAGAATTTTATTCTATCGAGAATTATATGTGTGTATGTTGGGGTCAAATTTGCAGATATTATGAATTGGTTAGCACTCTTTTGGGATAATTGCTTTTTTTCATGAAAATTAATCCTTATATTGTTTATTATATTGGAGTTTATCTTATAGCTGACAGTGTATGAGCAAAGTGTTTACACTGCACTACATATCAGTAAAAATTTAAACAATATATGCTAGACGTGAAAGTTACATGTACCACACATGTACATGTTCCACACTTCGCCTCAAAGCTAACATATGTAACATTTATGTTCTATGACAAGTGTGCTTAAAAGTGTTTGTTGTTGCGTCTATAAGTGTTTGTGGGTACCTAGAGCTTTCCTTAGGAAATCTACAGGCATCTCTTCTGCGTTTAGGTTTTCGCTGTCTACTTTCCCTCCTTGCACCGCATCTCTTATAAAGTTGTGTCTGCTGTGGAAGATTGCGTTTCCGCATCATTTTTCGGAAGTTTGGTTGTCATTGTAAATTCGGATCGTGTTATCAGTTCCGACTAATTGTTTTAAAAATTTTGGCGGAGTCGGATAGGGCCATATATCGCGCTTCGGTACTCGACAAACCTAATGTTCTCTTGTGTTTTGACCTTCCAACAGGCAAAATGGCCGCCGTAGTTGATCGTATCGCCTTTATAAGGCGATAAAGCGATCCTTGCTCTGCGTTCGCAAAGGCTTCGAGCGGTTTGTTTGACTTGTCGATCACAACAATTATTGATGTGAAATTAAGAGAAGGACTTTTTTGGAAATTAAGAGAAGGACTTTGCGGGCTTGAGACAGCAATTACTGGACCTTATGTAATCAGGTTTCCGGGTTGAAAAAAGATATTGTTTTTCTACATATCTACGGTTTTTATTTAAAATAAACAAAGTTGTTGTTGTTTTTTGTGGTAGGTGCAAATCATGTGTGGGAAACTGCTGCCTTTAAGCGTTAACAACGTTTTTTTTACTTTTTTCATAATTGAGATGGAAATGAGTTTAATATAATATAACTCAGTTGAAACATAAAGTAGGCTAGTAACGGTTGTTAAGAAAAAGAAAAAACTGAGAAAGTCGTGCAGTGGTGGTGGAATTTTCGATGACACCGAAAAGATTTTACGCACGGAGTATGCTCATCCATACGTGACAGCAAAAAGTTATGCTGTTTTATACTTACGTAACGTCAGCGTGCTGGCTTTAATCTGCCAATGTTCTTATTCATGATTTTGTTTTGAAAGATCGACAGTTGACCCGTTTATTTTGAAAGTGGGGCAAGTCCATTCTTCGTTATTGCAAGATATTTAATAATTTGCATTTCAATAAATTCAAAAATATTTGTAAGCACTAACAGACATATTTCTTGTTGTATTTTAGGGTCACGGATAGTGTAAGTTTGTCATCCCATAGTGTTTATAACTGCTTTAGCTGACTAAAAATATATTATATAAGTTTCTTTACATCTAAATGGACAATGGCACAATGAATGAATTATTGGAATTGGAATGGATGTTATTTGAATTGTATCAGATTTTTTATACCCAACACTCTTTGTAGTACAATGTAGATTAAATTTTTGCGGACTTATGTAACATGCTAAAGGGCTTGAAATAGACCCACCTTGTATGATTACGATCGATTCAGTAAATAATTCTAAATAATACACCGTCCGTCCGTCTGTCCGACTGCTTGTCTGTTCGTCTGATGATCGCAATTTTTGAGATATTTTGACGAAATTTGGTATGCTGGCGTGCTCTGACGCAAGCACGATAGCTATTGAAAATGATTTGCATCGCACTTTTTCGACTATTCTCCATGTAACTCCCTATTTTGAAACGTGCAAAAAAAAATTTCAATCTTCAAAATTTCTCGACGAAATACGCTCTGTAATAGTATTTGGACATTCTAAAGTGGTACGAAAAAGGGACAATTTTTTGAATCATCTGCCAAGTAACTGTTCCCACGAAAACTGAATCTTTATGTAGCAAAAAAATATAATTTTTAATATTTCTCGGTGAAAATTAGTTCATAATAATAAGTTGACATAGAAATCAACCTTAAAGAATTTGGACCGAGTAGGTCTATTTTTTGGATACCAACGCATATGAGGATTCCTTCAATATGTAGGCTTTCACGAAAAGTATACCGTTGCAAGAAAATAATGTGTAACTTTTAATGTACTATTACCAAAACGAGTCAATAACTGTTTTAGGCGAAGTGATGTAGGGTATTTAATAGAGGGTCTTGCCCAAATATAATGCTTTTGTTTCAATAAATGAAACAAATGATTATGCAATTTTATATCACATGAGTCAATAAGTCCCCTGTCCCCATATATATATATATATATATATATATATATATAGACACTATATATATACAGACACTGTTATAAGATCCATATGACTTGTGTATAGTACCAACTTTTAAACGACATTTATGAAAATTTCATGACACAACGGTACAATTGTGTGAGCCATACTAATTTTTTGGTCGCTTTGGTGCGGTTGCTGGCCACTTAGCTGACTGCCGATTTGACTAAGGAGCATAGTGCCATAGAACCCATGTTTCATCCATTGTGACATATCGCGTAAAAACAATTCTCTTTATTTCGCGTCAACGGGCGGAAGACAGACAAGGGTCGTTATAACATTTTTCAAGCCAACACTGATTGTGACCCTATTTTCTCTCAGCAAAAACCAACTTTTATTCAACACACGAAAGTCCCATTTTTTCCAATGCTTCGAATATTACTATAACAACTGTAGCTTGTTCATTAATTGTCACAATGCTATAAAATTTTGTTATATTTTGTTTGAAGAGACTATCCAGAAATCATATAGGTCTGTCAACAGTAACGCTGCATATCTGACAAATCGGGTACGTATTGAGTGATGTATTACACTATTATACTTGTGCGTAATCCTCGGAGATATACAAGGGATTGTTTTCCGGATTGGCATGTTTATCACTCAAAAATCGTGATCGCTTGGAAGAATGAATGTCCCGACAATAAAAATTTGGGACCAGTGATATTTATTTCATTGGCACTGAACTGAACAATTTTTATCCGTTTGGGCTTTTATCAAGTGAATTTCAAGTGAACAAGATGGACTTGCGTTGCCTTTGAAATAAACATATTTACAACACTAGTAATAGCTAAGACTTCCATCTAAGTTATTCACAAATCCAAAGATTGCATTAATTTTTTTATTTACAATTATTATTATATTCGTTTTTTTAAAAAGGGGTCTTATTCCACTTGTGAAAGTAAACGACGCAATTAATGGCAGTTGTTTTCGCTAATTCTATTGGAGTCTCAGTTAAATCTATGGAACTAGGAGCAATGAGCTGCGAACTATGAACTAATTTTCATAGTATCATTAAAGACCGAAGGGCTTGCTATTAAATACTTTTGAAAAGAAGAAGAATATAAATTGACCGACAAGTGGCTATGTCGAGTTTCTAGCGAAAAAAAACCATGATTGGTTTTGTGTTTTTGCACTGGAGCTTGTGAAGTGTGGGTAAATCTTTGCATCCATAACGGAAGAGTGGGCGCAAGTGTGTGCGCAAATGGTCTGATATGCAGAGAGAGACAAAAAGGAGATCGTTTAGATCTATGAAGAGTCAGCCCAGACTCGGAATACAATTTCCAAATTAAATCTTCCTACTCAGTCGCAGGCTGTCGGAAATCGACATAACGACTTTGCAAAATAAGATGTTATATCGGGAGTGATCGAAAAAGTAATCCGATCTGAACCATATTCATTAGCGTTCGGCCTTGGTCCAAAACATTTCGGTGTATCATCAAGATATCTTAAAAATTGCGATCTGTAGGTCGGTCGCAAGAAAACAAGACAAGTGGATGGACGGATAAGCTTAGATCGGAAAATGATTCTGAGTCGATTGGTGGATCCATTTCAAGTCCTTTCCATTGTTGTACACATTCGTAAAAACTTAAGGATATATTAAGTAGCCTTCTATGAAAGGTGTAGGGTAAAAAAAGAGACTGCAGCGTATGTACGAGCTTGCTGTTGGAATTATTATTAATTTTTATTTCAAATAAAAAAAAAAAAAATTCGAGAAAAGAGAACCGAACAATCGGACGAACGGACAAGCTTAAATCGAAAAATGGTTCTGAGTCGATTGGCGGATCCATTTCAAGTCCCTTCCGTTGCTGTACACATTCGTAAAAACTTAAGGATATATACTAAGTACCCTTCTACATAAGGTGCAGAGTATAAGAAGAGACTGCAGCGTATGTACGAGCTTGCTGTTGGAATTATTATTAATTTTTATTTCAAATAAAAAAAAAAAGATTCGAGAAAAGAGAACCGTTTCATTCCTGCACAAGTATTTGTTGTTCAACTTACATTAGCATCGTTTTCGCCCCAGTTTATAACAACAAACATAAATAAGTGTGTGCTTACCATAAATGGTAATGTGATTTGAAAGCGACATTTTAGTTCTGAAGTGGTCAAAGCTGCTGAAGATAATAATGACAGGTTGGTGATATTCTTGAGTACAAAAGAAATTTCTTTTCATTGATTAACTTGAAATGGGTACAAAAATATAAGGATAACGGGTTAGTTGAATGGTTCATTTAATAAGTTGTGTAGAGTATCATGCCATACCATGTATTTACCAGATCTGGTCCTTTTCGCTGTGTATAAAAGGTATTTAAATGTGAAACAGGAATTCGCCCATAGATGATCTTAACATCATTTGTAAGGAAGACATACGTCTGAAGCGTTGTCTTTTTTCTAGCTGGGACATCTGGCAACAATAAGCAATCGTTGTAACAACACATATAGCATATCGCGCAAATCTAATAACGAAAATGTGTGTCAACTATCGTGCCAAATAAAGAGCATTGGCTGAAAGTATATTTTGTTGCCCGAACGATACAAAATGGAGTTCTTTTGGAGCGCGTCGTAAGCGGTGATGAAAAGTGGATTCAACATGACAACCGACTGCGAGGCTGAATAGTTTTAGATTTTTTTTACTCTGTTTGGTCTAATCAGAAGAGTGTGTTCTCTTATCAGCTTTTAAAGTTTGGTTAAAGGGTTAAAGTCAAGCCCGATTAATCGATTTGAACCGTTCTCTTTTCACATAACGAGCCAAATATCAAAAGAGGAAACACAAGGCCGTTTGTTAACATGACATTCGTCCATTTATTAATATGGGAAGACCAATTCGCGATATGTTGGAAGCACTCACGGCTTACTTATCACACTCGAGCCCTTTCGGTTATCACCTGTTTGCATCCATGGATCACGCACTTGCTGAACGGCGTTTCTCTTCGCACGAAAAGGCGCGACAATGACTGGTTTGCTTCAAAAGAGTAGCAGTTTTTTTTGGCATGACGAGTGCAAATTTTCAGGCAGGTGGTAAAATGTTCTTTCTATACAACAATTCCAGTCTCATATGCACTTGTGGACAAAATAGTCAGAAGACGGCTTATGATTCTTGCTACCGAGCAAACACGACGGCTGTGACTTAGGCATGCGCTGTAACGAGTGGAGACTTTAAACCATCGATAAAGTGTGCAATTTTCTGATTATTGAATAAAAAATCTTTCGATTACAAAACTGGCGTCGAGTGAGATAGCATACAAGATGTTTTCTCGTGCGAGAAGGCCTCTCTTTTTTCCCCTTCCTCTTGTCCAGAACAGTAAAGTGGTTTTGTTATCTTATGTCGATCATCACCGGATACCAGCCTCACAAGGTTTCTCCAATAATACTACCAGATTGTTGTTAGACATAGATCTCCGTCCGTCTGGAGTCATGCAAAAGCCAATCTTAAGGGCGTTAACCATATCTACGCATTCGCGGAT
The DNA here is from genome assembly GCA_000688715.1 of Glossina pallidipes. NCBI lineage: Eukaryota > Metazoa > Arthropoda > Insecta > Diptera > Glossinidae > Glossina > Glossina pallidipes. The sequence continues at coordinate 48,727 of KK500010.1, read as the reverse complement.
CGACTAACAATCGCGATGAAAACAATTCAGAATCTAACGCTTTATAAAATCTTCGATGTCTCTTTCTAAGAATGAAAACACGACGATAATAATATCGTAAGCGAAGCTGATGCCCGCTGCTCTCATAAGTGTTTAGCGAAATGAAAAAAAAAAATTCTAATGAGAAGAAATCAACTAATTTGTCTTTGTTGTTGTTTTTTAGTAAAAGCTCACTATTAACATTACACGTAATTTGCTTTAAACTACCGTTTATTTCTCTTGTCTTAATAAATTATTATAAAAAAAAAACAACAAAAAAAACACATTTTAAATGCATTTCCCTTAAAACGAATACGTAAGTAAATGATATATAAACGCATTTAAGCAGTTAATCTACTATACATAACTAACTATAAATGTCTTTATAAAAAAATCGAATAAATCTGATCGTTTTATGTTATGTTAGTTGGTCGTTGATAAACAATGACAACACATATTATATATAGTAAATATTTATATATTTACGTATGTATATTTAAAGGTACAGAGGGAGACACTCATTGACTTTCGCTATATGTTAAACCAAAAGATATGAATATTCAATGGTTTTGCACCACTACAACTGAACGCGTAAAGAACTTGATTGTGTGTAAGGTTAAGAGCTCCACCAATTGGAGAGCGCCAAAAAGAAGGCGAGTGAGTGAATAAGTAAATGAATACAATGTTTGATTGCATTGTATGTAAGCAAATAAAGAAATAAAACGGGTTTCACACTTTGCGTTGTAGATCAGAATGAAAAACAAAAAATAAAAAATAAATAAATAAATAAATATATATATATATATATATATATATATATACATATATATATATATATATATATATATGCATATGTACATACGCATACACACACATACACACACGCAAACGTCTATATACAAATAAGTGGTTATAACATATATTCATTTATATACACTATATATACATAGTAATGTACGGCTTAATTAATGCCTAATGTAGATAAAGATTTTGTGTGTTTTATATTTACATATATATATATATATACGTGCGTTAATGTACCTATGAACATACGTATGAGTAAAGCAACTTATTAAACTCACCGCTTTTCGAGCCAAGCAATTTTCATATATTACCAATATGTGTGTATAAATGTGTTCATGTTTACGTCTATTGATGATCAATTTCTTCTTCTTCTTTTTTTTTTGTTTTTTTTATTTTTCGTACGTACTTGAGTGTACTTGTGCCTCGAATAATGATGTAAAGTGTTTAGTTGTCATTTAATAGAATCTTCGTAAACGTTTGCAATGAACTGCCTGTCTATTTGTCTGTCCATTGGTCTGTAATATATTTTGAATAAACAACGGCGGATTTCCCTTTTATAAAAAAAAATACTAAAACAGCAAAAAAAAAAAAGAAAAAATCATAGAGGTGCTCACTGTCACGGTATACTGATCACAAGGGGTCGCGCAGCGCTTTTCTAACTTCTTCTCCGTCATTGCACTTGAAACTGGGAGAGAGCGATTTAATTAAATGAGAGTAATCAGCGTGTGTGGGAAAAAACCGACACTTTTTGCTCTTACCTCTGCAAAAACAGTAAAAGCGATTTAAAGAAAATCACTTCATATTATAATGTGCTATGCTACCGAATTACTTTCAAAACTATTTTCCGTTTTCTCTCTTTATTTTTCATGAAAAGTTCGAATTTGTATGTTCGTTGGATTCTTACTTACATTTTGGTATTGTTCTACTTTTTCTGCCGAACTCTTTTCGCATTTGATTTTCTTCATTGTCCACCGATAATTGATAATAGGTGAAGGAGGTCCGGAAATATAATGTAGTTTTTATTTTTTTTTTAAATTTTGAAACGTCTTTTCAATTAGGTCAGGTGATTTTCAGTTTGATGACATTGCTGCCCGGAAATGTGATATACATTTTCTTCTGGGAATGAATTTTCTTAACTATCCACTTCCGCTTGAAAATGTGATTTTTATTTTGATGATTTCATTGTCCGAAAATATGATATACATTTGATGATTTTATTGTTCGAGAATATGACATGCAATTTCTTTTAATTTTCTCTCTGGCAATTAATTTTCTCAGTTATTCGGATATATGGTATATGCTTTGTTTTAGATTTTTGTTTTTTGCATTGATTTTCACAATTGTTCGTCCCTCCGTTATTTTTTCCTCACTTTTCCAGTTATTCATCACGTTTCGACAATATAATCTTTATACTTAAAAATATTGTTTGCGATTTGATGATCGTTTTGTCCGAAAATATAAAATATATTTTTCTTCTGTTATTTAAGTTCAACTTAGGGATAAAGTATATACCAATAAGTTATCAACAACTGAGGGCTTGAGAGGAGAAAGAGGAAACTGGTTCTATTAATTTTATTACGAAGAAGACAATAACGAAGATTTGTTTAGAAAGCGTTTACTAAACGCTCACTGGCGCAAACACACAAAGGTTGGTTCAACATTGTGTAATCGCTTAGTCCTAAAAACTGCAGATCACTTATTGTGTTTATTAGAAATGCTTTTATTTGAAATTTCTTTACTGTATTTTTTTTTTTTTTATTTATTTTTTTTATTCTATACTTCGGGCTGAAATAACTTGTTAGGGTTGTACATATGCATACAAACGTGAAAAGATTGACAATGAGAGCGCTTTCGGTCGATGCTGTAGCAACTTGCTGTTGCCGCTGCTGCTGCCGCTGTTGTTATTGCTAATGTTGTTGCTTTTAAGCCTTTACATAGGAGATCGCACGAGACTTACAAAATCGACCGATCACAGTTCAAAAAGCCAAGTTAACTAAAATCTCTTCTGTTGCGCGATGACGTTATAAACGATCGGTTGATTTAGTTGGTAGCACGCTTGCTCGCTTGTTTTTTTGTTCGCTCGTTCATTTATACAAAACGATCGGCTATGAACGCTATGTGTTAGTTTTGTGTTTTTTTTTTTGCTTTTTCGGATGTTTCCCTTAAAAAAAGAATTTAAAAAAAAAAAGTTCAGTTCAGCGAAACCTTCACTGGCTTAATAAACATACGGCATTTTAACGGCGGTTTAATAGTAAACTTAAGTTAACATACGGTTGTGTACGGTTGTACTTTCCCAAGATTGCATGTACTTGCACTCTCAGCTCTAACGAGCCGTTTTTTTTTTTTTTGATTTTTAGCTTGACTGGCTGACTGACTGTTGTGCCACAAAGGCATGTAAATTGCGAAGCCCTTGATTTTAAGTACCAGATACGTTTATTGCGTTCTTTTAAAAGACGTTCCGCAATTTTAAACGCGTTCCTTTTTTTTTTTTATTTATTTTTTCAACGGTGTACCTCCCAAATTGTGAAAACGATTACGAGGCAATGTAATACAAATGAATTTTATAATAATAACAACGACAACAACAATAGCAGCAAGTGTTAATATTTACATTCAATACAAGTGTAAACGAAGCAATGATATATCGATGTGTGTGATTATATATTCTGAGATGATGAAGTGAAATGTTAAAGAGCAAATTTTCCAAAAATGAAGAAAAATAATAAATAAAATAAATAAATAAAGTGTTCGCTTTTACTTGTCTGTATAGGTGTAACACATATATAGACACTTATATATATATATATATATATATATATATATGCGTGTGTGTGTAAAATTTACATAACATTTCTTACGAAATCTTTAAGATTTTTTTCATTGCTTCAATCCCGTCCAAGCGTTATAGTTAATATATTGGATAGTCTAAAAAATATTAAGCCTTTATATTTAACCTTTACAGAATTTTTTGGTATTTATTTCATTTATTTCTCTAATACCTATTCGGAATATTTAAGACTCTCGTACACTCATAGGCTTAACATTTTTTAGTCTCTCTAGTCTATAAAAACTTTATACCAACACAGAAACTTCAGACGTTTGCATTATGATCTAAATAATATACAGAACAAGTTTTTTGTTTTTTTTTTTTTTTCTTATTGCGTCTTGCCGCCCCCCCAAAAAAAAAAAAAAATCCCCCATTAAGCTTCGTTAAGCTCTTCAATTGCATTTTATGGATTTTTGTTTATTTATAATTCGTCATCTTTGGATTTTTATGTACAGAACTTCTATAAACAATAAACATGAATGTACGCTCGTATGCGTTTTTATATATATACAGATACGTATATATGATATATATATATATATATATATTTATGTATATATGTGTGTGAGAAAAGTGTTAGTTGATTTGCTTATATACGCGAATATGTACGTAACAAAAGCTTGTGTTAATACATTTGCGACGAGAGAAATCTAACGGAAAAATGCAACATTGAACAAAATGCTTTTGATGGCCCTAGTATCTCAAATACCAACTCAATTACAGAAAATACTGAAACAACAGCAATCACCTTTAGAAACGCAAACAACGCAACAACACGAAGAACAGCAACTAAAGCAAAAGCAAAAGCAAAAATTTAAACTTCGTCGTCGTCGTCGTCGTCGTCTTGAAGCTTTTTATTATTATTATTATTATTACTATTACTATTATTATTATTGTTGTTGTTGTTGCTGTCACTGCGGCCACCATTCATACCGTTGCGAAGTCATCGCCGTCATTATCATTACATTCATTATTGTTAACAACAACAACAACAACAACAACTATAATAATAATAACAAAAACGACAACAAAGCAAATACATCGGCCAAAACAGCAGCAACAATATCAACAACAACGATAACGGCTACGTAAAATGGAACCCTCATATGATCACGAACATCCACATCATCATCATCATCAACATCAACAGCAACAGCAACTACTAACAAATTACAAGTAATACAATATTTACATTTTTCCCATGCTAGAGGTTTTTTTTTTTTTATTTTTTTTTCTATTTTGTTTTATGATTTTTTGTTATTTTTGCCATAGTTTTACTATTGCGACGGTGGTGGCGGTGGCGGTGGCGGTGGCGGTCGTGGTGGTGGTGGTGGTGGTGGTAGTTTGGTTTCGCGACGGCAGCAATAGCGGCGGTAGTGTATAGAATTGTTGTTTGTATTATTGTTGCCGTTGCTTGCTAGTGGTTGTTGTTTTCATATATATGTACAAATGTTGTTTTTTTTTTTTTCAGTTTAATTATATCCAACTGAAGCGTAGATCCATATCTTTAAGATAATAACCATAATAAATAGAAGTGTATCTGTCTTGCAACAGTGTGTACACATATTCACATAAGTACCTATGAAAGTGTGTACCAATGAAAGAGAGTGAAAAAGAGATAGATAGCAGGTATATGTATATCGGGCGGTGTGTACGTAGGTAAAGTTATATACTTATGAGTATATTCGTTGCATTTTATGCATTATTTTGCAATTTGAGTTTTGTGTGTGAGATGCGTGTTATTCTAAATGATGTAAATTTTCGGTTAACATAGCCACAAAAGCTAATAGCGTACAAAAGAAAAACGAACGGTAAATTAGATTTACAGTTTAGATCCTACTCCGCTAAATGTAAAACATACACACTTTTTCATTTAGTTGCTTGCAACTAACTCTTGGATACTGGTCGTCTTAAAGAGTTTCTTATCCCTTCGCATAGTCCGAAAACCGTTAGGGCATTACAGGCGCTCCTAGTAACATAAATATTCCCATTTTCTTTTTTCTTCTTACTTTCCGATGCCGAGTTCACTTAATTAGGTTCGCATAGGTCTGATTATTTCGTCGTGTGTTCATCATGCTTTGTAGAAAGAAAAAATCGTAGAGTTTTTATTAAGGTTCCAATCGCCAGAAGGAGGAAAACTACTCCGTTTCTTGTGGCCCTTTGTTGCAGTTTGCCTTTCGAACTTTGAATGACATCTGAGTCAAGCTTGCAGACAAGTCAAGAACCTGGTCGATGAAAGTAGGGTAAGGTGTTAGTGTGTCATTTAAAAGTTTTCATCTCTCACCCTTCAGAAATATTCTCCGAACAGCCCGAAGAAAACCACTTTTGAACCGCTCTGCCATACCGCAATACAATCTAGGGCGAGGATTAGGCTGAGTAGCGGCAGCAAAATTTCTCTGCCTGATTTCCCTTTCGCTTACTAAAAATTTTGAATGAAGTAAAAGACAAATGTTGTAGAATTTAACCGCATGTTACTGTTCTGCTTTTTTTCTTTTTTTTCTTTGCCAAATGGTTTCGAAATCGGAAGTAATTCTTGCGAGACAACTGTGTTATACTTTTTCTTAAATCTGTATCCAGTCATGCCTTCATGAATACAATACATGACGTACTTTGATGCTTTGAAATTTACTAAGAAAACGGAAGAATATTTTGGAAAAAAAAGGAGCAAATTCGCCGTAATATCAGACGCCGTAAACGAGTTACTAAGTTGTGTGAGAGTTTTTCAAAGGAATGATTTATTGCCAGATCGTAGATCATATCAACATGTCCGACCAGTTGGCACAAAAGAAGACATAAAAGCATTCATCCGAGAGGCAAAGTAAATTTACTGTCCGTCTGTCCGGATGGTATTAATATTTCATGCTTGAAATGCTTACATATTCGTGCTTATCTGGCTGAATGGAAAATTTGAAAGAAATCAAAAATGAATGCCGCCTAATTTATATCGAGCAGCTTGGATTCGTCAAATCGACTCGACTCGACTCGAAAGGCCCGAACCATTTTCATTTTCAGAGAAACTACTTTTCAGCTAATTTCAATTTTTGTAAATATTCTATGCAATTACAAAATTTGGATTTGCGTTTTAAAGGCTTCTCGAACGAACGTGGACATCGTGTCGTCGTTTCTCTTTCAGGATCTTTCCAATTTCTGAGTTGGTGTGGAAACATTCTTTAAATTCTTTTGATTATAATTGAAAAAAAATAAATTCATTTAGCTGTTCACTTTTGTCCGTCTGTTTTACACTCCGTCCGTCCGTCCGTCTACTTGCTCGTCTCGTGCGATAATTACACCCGTGGTTGCAAAAATTAAAGTTTCGCCTTCAAGTACATGTCCAGTACAGCCACACCCACGAAATATTATGAGGTAACGAAATTTGATTTTCTTTCAAACCTTCTTTAAAATAAAGAAGGATCGAAGATTCAGCCACAGACGAATATAATTTCGTTATTTTTCGACATTGACTTTATTAAGTTGACAAGACGCGTGCGTTTTCGAGTTCAAAGTATGGACTCGATCCAAACGATAATAGAAGCAGTTGCTTACTTGCTTACTTACCTCCTTTCTACTTCAGTTTCTTCGCATTTAATAAATTCTACAATTGTTTATTATTCCCATGCTTCAATTGTTGTGGACGAACTTGAAATTTTATGCTAATCATAAATGCATAAACACAGCCAGAAACACCCTGTTGGCACTCACTTCATCATGAGAGTAAACACAAACATTTAGTGAAAGTTGAAAAGAAATTCTTATTTGGAAATATAGTGTAGTCATAAGGCAAATACGATTCCGAACCCCAAACTATTAATAGTCCTTTTTTTTTTTGAACATATGATCAGCATAAGGATCAGCAGCCTATCTAAGGTGGATTTAAGAAAAACGAGTAATTATTTTAAAAGAAAAATATTTACAATTGATCCATTGATTGATTGATGAATGAAGATCCAAAACTTGTCGGGATCGTTTTTTGACCGAACGCAGATGGTTCTGTTTCTCAGTTTGTTAGCAGAGAGTTTTGGAACTGGAAACGAGAAGTTATAGGAATGTCGCTGTTTTTAAAGATTGTAGGCGTGTATGTGGACAGATCGTACGCATTTTGAAATCTCGGTTTCTTAGTCGATGTGAGCTCCAAATTTCAGCCACTTACCTTCATTGTTGCTTCTGCCACTATTCCAAAAAAAAGTATAGGGGTCTCGGAAACCTGAGACCAGGTAGCGAAAAATTGTTTTAAGATATTTAAAGTTGTTTTTATATAAAAAATCAATAACAGCTTTCGAGTTCTACGCGTCTTATGACCATTTCTTCAGGAAGGCAAAAGTTGAAAACCGTCAACAATTAACTCACATAGCTCCAGCGTTAAATCGTGCACAGTTATAAAAACAAGCTTATCCTTGTATCAGAATTACCATGGACCGTCCAACCGTCCACTATAGCTTTTAATAAATATAAGCCGTGAACAGACAAGCAATTCAATTATAAGAAAAACGTCTTATTTAAAAATTGCGTTCAATTATTGATTGATTTCAGAACACGCTCTACACGATAAGCAATGGCAAGCCTTTCAATGGTAGCACTAGATAAGGTGTTGTTTAGTTATACACTTAAAATGTTCTGATATTAGTTGCGATATTAGTCGAATGTGTCAGTCGATCATGCATTTAGTTTACAAACTAACTGGCATGACGTTACAAACTGTTCACCTTTCGATAGATGAATAGGGGCGAAGAAACAGATCCTCAGACACTTATACGATGCATGAAAACAACAAAGTTAAGGCGTGCAAGTTGCTGGTTTCAAGTGGTAGAGAAATGTTGTTTTTTTTTTTTATAGATCGTGAAAAAGAAAGAGAGACAAGGAGAACTAGTGGACGGGGGCATACTGATTTTGTTTTCAGACGCTTCAGACACCCTGTAAAGTATATATAATATTGACCATTATGCCATGATTAAGCCATGTCTGTCCTTCTGTGTGTTTGTGTGGTGTTTGTTGTTACCACTTTCCTGGTCGTAAAAGTAAAGACATCGACTTCAAATTCCGAAGTTTTTGTAAACAGATTGTTATTGAAAACGGGCCAATTTGGTCAGAGCAGAAGCCCCCAGAGGAGCATAAACAGAACGCAACTCCATTTTTCTTCACAAAAATTTGTGGCTTTTTGCTCGTTACTCAGAAATTGTAGAAGGTAGAAGGCCGACATTTTCCACAGTTACTTTACGAAACCCTTTACTTTTTGCATGCAAAAATGGAAGAAATCGGCCATGCCCGCACAAAGATCCAAATGATCAAATTTTATTTTTTCACTTCACTAACGCAGACAGAATATTCAAAACTGTTATGCGCACCTCTCAAATGAAGATGTATAACCTGCCTAAAAATGGGTGAATTTTAAAATGAAAATGGCAGATACCAAGACATGGTGGATCAATACCATGGATTAATAATACCAGCGATATGGGTGTCAAATAAAAGAACTTGGAGAGTAGAATGCGAAAAGCATTGTGGCGGGTGTGCGAGATTCGGCTCCCGCCGAATATAACTTTCTTGCTCGTTTTGAATAAAGCCATTAACACAAAGCAATATCACAGCAGGTTTAAGATTTCCAATAATATGTTTACTTAGTAAAACATCTGTTCAACGAGATATATATCCAAGTTTGGAGAGAGATGTTGAATAGCCATCACAAAAACCTTTTCGGGATTATATCGTAACAGAAAATAAGAAGAATTTTGAAATCATATTTCGTTTCGGCACTTCCTGTAATATTGGAAAGATATATGAAAGGTAAGTCTTCTAGAGTAAAGAATAGGTACGAGGAGTATGAGATGTAACGGATTAAATTGTGGATGTTGTCTACTTATTACTGATGAAGTTTGCCATTTTAAGAAGATATGAAAGATTAAGATCACAAGTAAATTCTCCATTTCTCACTTCGGTTTTATTCAGAAATCTTAGAAACTTTACTTATTTGTGGTCACCTTAAGGCTTATAGGTCTGTCCCTGAAGTATTTCATGTTGCGTTGCAAAATTTACGAAAGAAAGCTAAAATTTATCGCATAAAGTTTTAGGCAACAAGAGAACGAATTTAAGAGATAAGAGCAAAAGGAAAAGCAGTGACCTAAGTCAAGGCCGGGCTTTTAATTTAATGATGAAAATAAATTTAATTATCATTTAGTCTTTAAAATTTCATAACAAGAACGGAGCGCAACTTTGATGAAAAAGAAGAGCATTCAGGGTTCATGTCCATTACGAGATCTATTAGAACAATTTTTTTTCTACTAACGAAAATTTTGTGGCATCTTTGCGGAGGACAACTTGAGTAATCGAATTTCTCGACAAGTAAAATATAGACCTTTCGCTTTAGAGACAAGGGCATAAATCTTAAAGCGCAGAAGCGTTTGCATCCATTTCCACCGGGAATGTGCCGTAGATCGCCCCGCTCTGCTCTATAGTAAGAATAAATTTTTTACGTGAATTACTTTCAAGATTTATATAGTTAAAAGAAACCAGTGCAAATGCGATAATTATTCAAAAGACCAACGACCGACAATTAACGAACTTTTCTTTGCAGCAGCCAGTGAGACGTGTTTCAAGATTCCCGTCAAGCCTATATAATGTTCTGATTTCTCTTTTGACTCTGGCATTTCGGCAATGATTTATAAATTTTTTTTGCAGCGTTCTCCAATCGCACATGTATATACATACATATATAGCGTATACATAATTGCAAAGAAAATTAGTTAGTTTTGCTTTAACTACCACAGGCTGATTAGACTGAATTCTACATTAATTACGTTGACTATTACAATGATATTGATGTCACACAGAAATATATGCCGTCGTGTGTGCGTGCTTACATTTTTATTTAGTAATAAGGAGAAAAGTTACATTAGCATGTCTACGAATTTTTCATATCAATGGCTGGAACTAGATAGGCATACATTAGATATGTAAATATGAAACCGGAATTTAGCGATAGATTGCCATAACACCGCGTGTAGAGGACATTCATATATGATGTTGTGTTTTTTTTTTTTTTTTTTATAGCTTGGACATCTGGCAACAATAAGCAGTGGAAATGCCAAATCATATCGCAATAACAAAGTAGTTTTTCTGACAGTGAATGTCGAACTTTGTGCTAAGTAAAGAGCATTCATCGACAGCTTTTTTTTTTTTTTGCTCGAACGACAGCAAGTGGATTTATTTTGAGAATTACCAAGACGCAAAAGTTCAATGCATATCACGGCTTTGATAAGAGGACGATATTAGTTGTTTATTGGGACCAGAAAAGTGTGGTTTGTTATTAGCTATTAAAGTTCTGCCAACTGGTAGCAACGACGAGTAGTCGATTTGAATCATTCGTTGCTCATAAAACGAATGAAATATCAAAATAGACAACACAAGGTCGTTTTTTTATACGATATCCGTCCGTCCATCATATAGCACTCAACTGGAAACTACTAGTCCATGCGTCTCGCTCACCAAACTCGAGTCTTTCCGATTAGCGTTTGTTTGCATCGATGGGTTTGCCTTAAAAGTGCAACATTTTTTGTAGCTTCGCGTCCGCAAAGTATTAGGCTGAGGGAAAAAATGTATAGTTAGCAATGAGCAATACTTCGACTAAAATATCTTTTATCATTTTGGTGCCATAAAAACGTATTTTCTACACGAATGTTACGGTTTTGTATGGCAACTTAGTTGGCAAGTTGCCAAAGTAGAGGACTTCGCGAGTAAATAGTCAAGGGCCAGTTTACCCATATATATGGTGTAGATAATGTAAGTAAATAAAACAAATCTTTGCTAGCCATAACCTTCACCTTATCGCATTTAACTTCTTTATAGCACATTTTACAAAGGAATGCAAGAGGCACTGTAAGATCATTTCTAGAGTATGTGCGGACATTTCCATCAATAAATCTGTTGTAGTAGTGTAGTGAGTAATGAGCAAAAAATTTCGCAATTTTTTTTTTTGCCTTTTGAAAACAGCCGCGCTGTTACGTTGCTTACGTTGCACTGCAAGTGTGTTCTTCAAGCGATCTTTAAAAAACTTTCCAAAGTTTTTGTCAAATATAAATCCGATGCCTTAATTTTTCCGACCGATTGTAAGTTTATCCCAGACAAAAATACCGACCAATAGTTCGAAGAACAGTTATATATAGATTCAGAGGTTGATTCTGATCAAAAATATATATATCCTTTATAGGATCTCTTAAACTTCCTTATGGATGTTGCAAACGTTTTAAGAATTTTTGATGCCGGGTATAAAAGGAGACATGGAGGATGAGTGATGAGACAATTAGATAAATGGTTCACAATCATCCACACACTGCACAAAAAATGCGGATGACAAACGGATAAGCAAAAAATTAAGGGAAAAGAATAGCCAGTAGTAGGGTAGCTTCGTCGTGAGAAGATTAGGTCGAAAGTTGAGAGTTAACGACGTCTTGGCAGAAAGCTATTTGCGAAAAGTCATCCTACACCATGTGGTGTGTGCGGCAGAGAATGTCTAGACCCATCTTTTATTGTGCGGATCAGAATCACTTTCTGAATAGACCTAAGTTTGATTGTGGGTCTGTCCACCTGTCCGTCCGAAGTTTGTCCCTGTACTTTTGTTCAATCTAAAGGTCGTAGAACTTTGAAAAATCTTGATGAAATTCAGGTCACCGTCGCGTTTTGGTCTAACGACGTACATCATTAAAAATATCTTGGATCGGACACTGTCCGGCCGCTGTCCGCGTTATGACTAAGTGTATTAAGCGCGGTGATGTAACATTTTTAATAACCATTTGCGGCAGGCTATAGTGTTTTAACTTGTTGTTGCATTAAGTATTGAAAGACAATAATTGGATCAAATGAATTGCAATGGGGGTTGCCCGACTTACGTAACATACCTAAAATAATTAAAATCATTTTGTCTATCACAACATTTTAAGTATTTGGTAAGAAAATCTTAAGAAATAAATATAAATCCCTTATGAGTACGAATTCCTTGAGTTCTTCTATGCGTCTGCTAATCATTGCTTCATCCATTCATTTATTCTCTGTATTTATTCATCTTAGACCTTGTCGTTATGTGTGTGGCATGTTTGTATGCTTGGTTCGTTTTTTCCCTTTTTCCTCCAGTAGGTTTTTGTGTTTATTCACCTGGTGCCATTTAAATGTCTGTGGCTGTATATCACCGACAGATCGATTTATTTCCGATTCATGCCGTTCTTTTAAGCTTGCGCGACAGGTACTAATACCCATAGGTATATGAGTTTGTTCGTTCTGCTCGTTCGTTTGCCTAGTTAATCGTCAAAACCCTTATCCAGGTGTCAGTCCTTACGCTTATCAGTTTATTGTTTAGCTCAAAACTTCTTATGATCTAAAAATTGCTTTTCCTAAAATTTTTTTTTTTTTGGTAAATACCATCAACAACACTTAAGCACCTATTTTACATTTATTTTTACATTTTTTTTTTATTTTTTCCATTTTTGTACCGATCTTCGAGGATGAAGTGCGTATTCATTTTGTCATGACGTTTGAAACGCCCAGAACGGGGTTTCAGACACCCGACAAAGCATATAGATTCCTGATCAGCATCAAATTCTGAATCGATTTCAGTTTGTCCGTCTGTCTATTTGTCAATGTAATGTCTTTTGTAAACATGCTCCTAGTCGCAAAAATACGGCTGTCGATTTCCAGTTTGGCAGAGACATTAGGAAATTCTTGCATGCAGGTTGGCATTGAAAATGCTCGATGGTAATTCGGCCGAAGAACACTCCCACAGTACTCTGTTTTTCAAAAGAAACAAAAAACTAAAAACTTTGGTTAACTACTGTAAAATTTGACCATATATTCTATTGACGATGCTATAGTATTCGTTCCAAATACTGTTTCGTCTGCTATACAGGGTAGCATTTGTGGTGAACATTCTCCCGTTCGGAAAAGTGCGGATATCGCCTACGAAAAGGACGCAAACTTTTCAACAAACACTCCTACAACACGCCCCCACGTCTATATAAAAAAAAATAAATGTGAACTCTTCTGCTTTCCGTGATTTTTGTTTCTTACTCATAAAATCCAACCCACACACTGTGCAAACTTCTGAAAGTAGAAAAAATCAGCCGCACCCGCCGAATATTATAGAGGATGAAATCTTAGTTTTTTCCCTTGTTTTCAGGATCAAGGTTATGGGTGCAAAAGATTCTGTCGCGACCGAATATAATTTTCTTACTTGTTTTTTATTTCGGATGTACGTGATAGCGTAACATGCGTGAAAGATCTGCTCCGAAGTGGACATTTTACTTTGACATCGCCGTTAAATCCAAAACGAACATAAATAATACCGCACGCAATTCGTGCATTCTGATAAAGCATTCTATGTAAGCTAACACATACGTGCAAAGGGGTGGGTCACGACTGTAATGGAAATAAAGAAATCACAGAAAAAATGAAATTTCAAATTAGAATTTGAAATATTTCGCTTATTATTTTAATCGTATGTATTTATAAACCGATCAAGTGTGAAAAAGAAAGGAATTAATTCTAAGAGTGCAGCTCCAGAGTTATAGTGCCGGTTAGTGTCCCATTTAATGAAATCTCAATAGAGCTCTAGCTAGAGAGGTCAGGCATGGTAGCCGTTGATTTGCGAGCCGGATCCAGAGCGAATGTCGTCGCCTTCTCCGTTTAATATTTCAAATTACTCGATTTGGTCTCACATAGCAATGTTGGAAGTGGATTGTCTTTGCCTTCACTACTGGCTCAGCTGTGTAGCTTTGAAATGTGAAATTTGGTTAGTGGGTTTTTTTCCTTTGGTTATTAGGCTATAAAATGAATGCTTTAGAAGCAAGAAAACTGGATGCAATCAATGCCGTATTTGGAATAACGGACCTAAATCTATGCAAATTAAAACTTGGCACGCTCACGAAAAAAGTTGCCCATCTCTGCTCAAGATCATGCTGTGACGTTAAAACAGATTAGTATTCCGACATGATTTCATTGATTTTATTTATCATGGTAACGAATGTTATCTACAGGTCACGAAAATACCGAACAAACTTTGTACATCCATCGCAGCTCTGTAGAAAAAACATTCTGTTCAAAAATTACGGGCAATTGTTAGCGAAAAAAAAAAATGTAATTTAATTACCAACATTTCTTTAGTGCGCTTAACACATCACTTGCATCGGTTGGAATTCCAATGAATCATTGTTCAACTCATTTGCTTATATAGTTTCTGTAAGCTTTTCTTGTTCTTTTTACTATGACCAATCATTCAAAGAATGTTAGTGTACGTGTCACACGGTGATGGTCAGAAAGACGCGGGGAAAGAGAAAGAGATAGAAAATGGTCGTTTAGTCTAGTTTTTCATGCTGATGGTGTTATGGCTTTTAGTTGGTTTCAAAAGGCTTTCCTAGGATTATCTATTTCATAGTCGCAAACGAATATGAGTGAAGGCAAACCATATGAGACGGTTTCGGCTGGAAAGTCTTGTATGTTATAATGCGATCTATGCATTAAATTGTATTTTTAACGTACGGAGAATATCGGTTAGAATGCTACGAATGCACTTAAAAGATATGCGTGCAGTCCTATGACTATCTTCAAGCATCACCCTTTTCACTTTCTCGATCGGTGTTATGGACGCTAAGCTGGCTGTTCACTGGGAATAGTGAAAATAAACTTAAAATTATTACATTTTGGTTCATTTCCAAAGCTCACCTACTTTCAACTGAATTAACAAATGCCATATACGCACTTTTTTCGTTTCATTATCCATGGACTGGTATCTTTCACACGCGTGAAAGAAAGCTATGGCTTAATAGGATTTTTATTATCCAACTTACGCGGTTGACTTCTACAAAAAGTAACAATTCAGAGAAGCAGAAATAAACACCGCCTACAGGCTCAACGGATATTGTCTATGATTTTCTTAACTGAGGACTGACTTATTCCATATACTTGTGAGTTAAGTTAGTTGTGAGTTGGTTGCTCGCTGTACTTAGGATAAATATGCAAGTGACATCGTTTCTTATTCTTCCATTTTATGATAGAATTATTTGGGAAAGAAAAAATGCTTTCAAGGCCTGAGAATCCGTTCCCTAGATTGATTGCCTCATAGCTCCCAGAGAGTTTCTAATAAATATATTCAACTTTCGTTAACATGGATGTCGAGAAATGATCGAAAACGATATTCATGGCATAGCTATAAGTTATTAGGTAACCGATCAAATCCAAACTTGAAAGTTAAGGAATTTTTTCGAGAAGATATCGCAGGTAGAGGGTTGATTTTTAGTTTAAGTTTGTCGACTTGGAAATTGTTACAACAATTTTGGCGTGTAGCATGCTTCTAGCCTATTAGTCACTTTTTTTTTTTTTTTTTTTTTTGATATCACCAATCACTCGGGCGAGGTCCGTTATTCGCGTAACGCAGAAAGAGAGGAAAGGGAAAGAAAGAAAGAAAGAAAGAAATAGGGAAAAGGTGGTCGCAGCCCGGTGAATGCGCGCCCAATCGACGAGTGTTATTCTCGTACCCAGCGAGCATTACCCTTTGCTATGACCAAAGTAAATTCCACTGCACTAAGACTTGAATCCGCGTTCACTGCTTTGGTAGTCGCAATTCTCACCTACTGGGCTACTCAGGCGCACTTGTTGTATGTAACACAATAAAACGCTTAATGTTACTGTTAATCATATACTGGGTCTGTGACCGTTCACCGTAATCATAAGCGAAACTAATATGTTCTCTTGATACAAATTTTGTGACTTTGTCCCAGATTTGATATTCTGGAACAACAGTCACTATAGAACTTTGCAATATCAATTTTGTTATAAATCAAGGTCGCTAACGTCACGAAAATCACTTTGAAAAATAACGTTAACAGTGCCTCTGTGATATGTTTGTGCCTGTGCTAAGAATACGACAGTAAATGCCACCATTCACCTGAATATAAATTTTTGCCCTCGAAATAAAAGAAATTTTTCTTAACTCGTTCGCTACCGACCGTCACACATGTTATGTCTGTTAAAACACCTTCGACTGTGATGGACCGAGACTCTGGTGACGAGCGGGATAATATTTTCTTTTGCTTGACAAACTCCTTACTGTGATGAAAATTCACAGCAAACGCATTCGACGACTTGTAGTGCATTTATAAATAAATTCTTGTTCATCGTTACGTTTAAGAATAGATATAGCTATGTCCGTCTACCGTGTATACAGTCACGTAAACGTTACTGGAACAAAATTATTCTCTACCCTTTAGATGAGTGGAATAAAAGTTTATTTATCTCTAATCCGTACGCGATAAGTGTCTGAGTTTCATTCGATGTTCGAACTTCATTTTTTTGATCATTTTATTTACTACATTTTCAAATTTTTTACTAAGCGTTGAAGAAGAATATTTGTTGGTCATTTGCATATGTGGGACAGAAAGGATGCAATCATCTAAACAGTGTTTGGTTTGTTTCCGCTCGCGCTGAAAGAAAACTGGAAAGCCAATGAAAAGTATAAATTTGATTAATGAAAATTTAGTATAAGTTTAGAAGAGAAAAGAGTGCCGCCCTCTTCTCTTAAAAGCCTTAAATACAATTTTTATGTCCTACACCACTTGTGGTACAAGGTACATTAAGTTTATTAGGTCGAAGGACTTAAGATACATGCAATTTTTATTGTAAGCGTGCTTGTCTGTCTGTTCGTCTATCGTTCCTATGCTGGTTCACGGATTTTTATCTTCAGTGTACACAAATTGCAAATTTTATGTTTTTTATATTTTGATGAAATTTATTTGGCCCGAGGATGAACGCTATTGACAATGGTTCGGATCGGACCACCTTCTCGACCACTTCCCATACAATGTGAAAAGTCGCTTTATGAAAAAATATAAGACGTTATGAATAGCTGCTGTGTTGACCGAAGTGAAGTTGACCGTGGCCGACTATAATGTTTTTCCTTGTTTTCTTTTTTTTTTATATGTCTATCAAACCTACAAGAATCTTCCAGAGACCACATAACATATACATATATACATATATATATATATATATATTCTTGATCAGCATTAAATTCCAAACCGAGGATTTTAACGGTATCCGTTTGTCCATCCGTCCGTCTGCCTGGGTGATGTCTGTGGTAAACACGCTCGCAAAAAGGCAGCAATTGGATACAAATTTAACAAAGATCAGGAGTTCTTGCACTTAGCTTGATATTGAAATTGAACCAAATTGATCAAAGCACACGAACAGAGCACAGTACAACCTTAGACCAACTCTGTTTTCAAAAATCAAAAAATGTGGTTTTTTGCGCTTTGCTTAAAAACCGCAACAGACACAACGAAAAAAATTCGTATTTATGTGCTATGGGTACCCTTCTCAACATTATAAAATATAGAAATTTCATTCTGTTACAAAAACATTTGTAGCATTTACAAACAACCTTCACAGACCATATGTAATCTTCATATTATTGATCAATATTAAGCATCGATGGCTATGAGAGGCTCGGTTGAGGCCGAACATCATTTTCTTACTTATTTTTTCCTTGGAATGTATAGTTTGATAGACGAAGCCCTTTGACACCCTGCGACGTTCGTTATTTACCTTGTTCTTTTAGTTTTGTTTAATGATAATGATCTGGCCTTAATTCATTTATTGGGGAACGAACACTTGGCCAATTGATGTAAATATCGAAGTACTTCTTCTGTTTGATTTCAGCCTTTAATAACCATTGCTCAAGTGGCTACCTTGGATTTTGCATCGCCCAAAAAGCCGGTGTTATGAGCATATAGATCTTCTACCCTCGCGACTTGACAGAGAACAACGTTTCTAAGGCCATGCCTTTCTTTACATAATAATTGACGCCATACCGCAGTAGCACAGTTCGCTATACGACTAATGCAAACCATTGCTATGGCAATAAAAAGGTGTCTACAACAGCATACTTGTCATAACATGTGTTTTTTTTTGTCATGCTCGGGGTATCATGTCGAATTCATCAATTAAGTCAGCGTATTAGTTCATATGCAACTGAAAGTTCATAAATTTTCCTTCTCTCTAAATAATGGCTTTAATATTTAGAGTATTTTAGAATTTAGAGATTAAAGCTTTACGTTTGAACAAGCTTGCAAACTAATAAAATAGTTTTTTTTAAATCTTGCCCTCGATATTTCAAAAATTTCTACATAAAAACTTTAAGTTTAGGCCCACAAAACTGGTAATTGGTCCTCTTGTCGCAGATTACGCCCTTTGTTGAGCATGTGGGAGATATTTCAACTTTCCGAAGCTACGTTTAATTGCAACGAGACAGACTACTCCAAAATAAGATTTACGAACGCCTTGAATAAGATCTTAAAAAATATTTTTCGATTCTACTCTACCTCTATATCTACCTACTATTTGATATCGAATGTTTGTCATACGATTGTAATGGCAAATGACAAAAAAGTCTGGATCGAAGGACTCTTAGAATTTGTTTCTCTGATCTAAATAAATTATAGTAAAAATAATAAAATAAAACGGCCTATAGACCTTGCAAAAATGCAACAATGTTATCGGTTTTTATCAATTGTATGTATACCATATTTCCGGACAAGATGCATAAATGCATTTCTTAGAAGAAGTGGGGTCACTAAATCTAGAGCTAACATTGCGATTTTAAAACAATCGCATTTTAATAAATGCGTACGAGCAACAAAAATAAAGATATTCTTTGAGCAGATAGCAT
This sequence comes from Glossina pallidipes, assembly GCA_000688715.1. NCBI lineage: Eukaryota > Metazoa > Arthropoda > Insecta > Diptera > Glossinidae > Glossina > Glossina pallidipes. Next base: position 29,381 of record KK500010.1, on the reverse strand, counting down.
GCAAGGTGTTTTGTGTTCTAAGCTTTTAGGCAAATAAAAAAAAAAAAACTCTATTATTTATGGGTTAAATCTAAGAGTCTGCACAGTCGTTTAAATTTGGCGAAAGTGCAAGATTTATATAAAAATTTATGTTAGAAATTCTTCGGAGAAAATTATTATAAATATATATGTGCATACATATGAGTATAGATAACTATAACAGTTAGTTTATTATTAAATTGAAGAGAGAGAGTATAGTTATATGACTTTAGGTCTGCTGTTGTTGTAAATATTTATGTATAAATTAATGTATGTATGTCATGGTTCGTGTAGTAAATGAATGATAAATACATTAATTTATTTCACGAACTTAGGTACAACGCGACTGCTGTTTTTCATTTTTTTTTTTCCTTTTACCATTTTATTATGTTTTATTTTTACATCTTAACTGTGCAGAACTGTGAGAATTAGGTCTTCTTTGTTGCCATTAGTCAAGTTTTTTTTTTCCATTTTTCAAGAGAAAATATATACTATATTTATATATACACATGTATATTTATATGGCCATGCAATTATACGCATATGTATGTTTACATATATATAAGAGCATACACCCATATATATAAATAAAAATAAACACAAAAAAAAAAAATGTATATATATATATAAATATACATAAGTGCATGTACATATATATATATATATATATATATATGCCCGTGTAATACATACTTGAACAAACGACTGACTCAAAGCTATGCATATGCGAAGTTTTCATTATAACTAAGGTTGCTTTCAATAGTTATGCGTATGTGTATTTATGTCGATATCCATAGCTAGACATACACGTATAATTTACTTAATTACTATCAAACATTAAACTACGTATTCGCTTTCAAAATTCATTCATATTTATATATATTTATTTAACATAATCATAGATAAAACAATTAAAGCAATAGGGGGTAGTTGTGTAGAGTGAATGCAGGCATAAGTTTTTCTTTCTAGTATCGCTGTTAGGTTAACTAAAAATGTGTTTTGTCAGCACTCTTGGGTGCTGGATGAAATGTCAAAGCACGATTGGCTGATTGATATTGCAAGAATGAACTGGCGCCAAATGTTTATGTACAGGCGAGGAATTACATTTCATATAAGGAATTTCGAAACAGGCATAAATGTGTTCAAATTCATTGACACACACGTGCTTAGCTTTGCGTAAGTGGTAACTTGAACATTAACAACAATAGCACCAACACAAAAACAACAACTTCAACAACAACAACAACAACAACAACAACAACAACAACAACAGCAATAGCAAATGCATTGACAAGATTCAGTCATTCAATATCCATATATACATGCATGCAAGTATGAATACAGAAACACACAAACACATGCACATATATATATATATATATATATATATATATATATATTTAGATATACATAGGCTCGCTTTGAAGTGTTGTGTTTGGTTAGTGCTAATGGCCACTGATGATACTCTCCACCGTATATCTTATGCTTTCCTTTTTGCATCAGTGTTACTCGCGCGCCAGCATAGCATAGCATAGCAATGCAGACTGGTTTTCGTTTATTTCATATCTACTACACTTATATACATATCCACATATATGTTTGTATGTATGTATGTATGTAAACAATTCGAGTTTCGAACCAATTTAAAAATAACACTCACAACTCAAGTTAAACAACCAATGAACTGCAACCAGAACCATACTGTGCGGTTGGCTTATGGACACACCCCCCACAGTAACTTCAAAATGGTTCCCGTTATACTTTACTCTTTTCTTAAATCAATATCTATGCATGCATACATACACGTATACATATATATATATATATATGTGATCGACGCATTACATCATTTACAGCGAAAAACTATAAAAAAAATTAAAAAACAAAAAAAAAAAATCAAAGACAAATTGTTATAGATTTGTATTCGTCACTAATGGTTCGTTTGTTTTCAGTTACTCGTCGTTGCTGTTATTATATTGTATTGTTAAACAATAACATATCAACAATTTTTCAACTCATACACATTGCATATGATATTTGTGCATCGTTTTGTACGTACATATGTTCATATGTATGACCATTTAATGACTTTTGTATTGATATTTTGTAATACTTATGCTAGTGACAGTATTTGATTTTACCGACAAATTATTATTAAAAACTATATAAATAATTAAAATCATTCAAACATAAATATATCTATCTCTTTCTAATCAAATCGATTTCTATTAAGTTTTAGAGAAAATTAAAAAAAAAAAAAACAGTTTAAGCAAAACAAACCTACAAAATACAATATTTGCAAAAACATATTTCTAGAAAATATTTTTCTACAAATAAAAAAAAAAAAAAAAAAAATAGCTTAGGATTTTATATCGTTAGTCTAAAAAAATCATATTATTATTATTATAATTAATTTAGCCAAAGAAATAAATTCTACAATGAAAGTCTTAAGGCATTAGCTTCATTGAAACCTATGACCATTGAGTTGTTAGTCCTGATCCTTTGCCTTCTCGGCCATTCAAGCAGATTAGAAAAATTATAATAATTGATTGTTTTTTTTTTAATTATAAGATAGGAAAACAAATTTCTCATTATTCCTTGTTTCATACTTTTCCGCTCGTTGCTTTATATCTTTTATAAATATTATGAAAGAAGGGAAGAAGACTAGCATCGATATTTTCCGACATTTTTTTTTTATCATCTTACAATTTGGCAAAAGAGCTTTTGTTGATATTTTCCAAAATTTTAAAAATCTGGAAAAATTTGATTTCATTTTTTAGCTTGGTCGTGTCTCTCTCTCTCTCTCCCTCTCTCTCTTTTCACTAATTCACTTGCACCATTGCATCATACATTGTGTGGCTACCGCATGGCCCAACTAGCAAGTTGACATACCCGCCTTCAGTGCTCCATATTTCAACGACGATTTGTGCGTGGTCGTGGCTGTAGTGAGTGTTTGATCGTTAAGAGCATAACATTTACTGATCGGGCAAACACTGCCTAAGCTGCGATCAGTATCTATCGCTATTTTCTCACTTCTCTCACACCTTCATCGTGTCACATGCATGGGCAACATCTTCTGAATGGTTGTTTATCTAAAAAAAAAAGGCTATAAATAATATTAAGGTAGGGAAGCAGGGTACAAAGAGGGATTTTTCCGATATTTTTTTCTTACTATCTTGTAATTTAAAAAAAATTTTTTTTTTGGATTATAATGTAAAATTGTGGTCAGTGTTCTCTCTCTCTCCCTCTTTTTCTCTCTATCTCTGCCTCGTCATTTATAAACAGTAAAAGAGGAAAAGGTACAGAGGACGGACTAGACGCAAATTTTTCAGAATCTCTTATTCGTCAAGCAACAATTTTTCTAGTGGGACATAGTCCACCGGTAAATGCCCTACATTACTTTGCTTAATACTGTTATTCATACAACGACTTTTCGAAACAACGTCTTATACTGGAAGTGACTAAACAATTGTTCCTGGACTAAAACGTGTCGATAGTACGAATTTTATTAAAATGTTTTGAAAATTGTGACTTGCTTGAGCACAAGAAAAGAAGACAGATGGGCGCACAGACAGACAAAACGGTCGGACCGACAAGCTTAGATCGATTCGGTGTAATAAAAATCCTCAATGCAAAGTATTTCAGATTTTTTTTTGCCGAAATTTCATTTGCTTCCTTCATAAAATCACTTGATTAAAAAGGGAACAATCAATTCCTGATTTATACAAGAGAACTTGAGAACTTCATTTTAATTTCAAATTTCTGCAAGTCTTGGAGGTATAAAGAAATTGAAAACATTATTCATGTGTTATGACTTACCCTATATTATATATATGCTGTCCTTGTACTAATATAATTTTTCGATGCAATCCAATAAAATTAGAAATTAACTTCTACTTTAAAGGCGTCTTCTCTATTCCTTTCCTATATTTTCCCTGATATTTTTATTGATTCGCAGTAAAGGGCCACGGCAGAAGTCTAGGCAAAGTCAGTGTTTAATACGTTATTGATCAATGTAGGCCTCGTCATCTCTCTGCATCATCGGACCTGAAAAACTGGGAATATATGCGTTTATAAGGATAACCTAATAAAGATGAAAGGACATGGAAAATAAGGAAAAAATTTCAATACCAATCTTTGTTCGGCGTAAGAGAACCACATTTTGGGTTCCGATTTTTAGTTTGGAACAGATAGTTACTAATCTTGCTTAAAGAGAGCGCTGATCCAAAAACTAACTGAGCGAAATATGAAAGAAAATTTCATATAACACAGCCAGTCGGTAAAAGCACATCAGATAGATGCTGAAGCATCAAATTCTACACATTTCGTTCTTAATAAAGCAATAAAATGATAAAAAATAAAATAAATACATTTTTGATGATTTATGTTATGTTTACGCCACTTTTTTTTTGTTTCGCATTTTTTTTTTGCGAGAGCAAGAAAACCATGAATAGGAGAAATAAACAAAGAGTTTATCAAGACGCTTGGTAGAAAGAAAAGACTTTTGATGTTCAGTCTCCCTGTCAGCCGATCGTAAAACATTGCTTTCCGCACGTCGATCCGTCTGGAATTCTCTTTGTTGGAAAATATATATTAGTTTCTATTTCACGGATTTCATCCTCCAATCCAAGGCCAAAAAAGCGTAGATTAGCTAAATAAGTGAAACACTACCGGAAAAGAAAGACAAGAAAACTTTTAATACAATTTGATTATTTAATGTAATCATGTAACCTACATCATGCAACGATTTAAAGTTGAAATAAGCCTCAGACTGGTCCTTATTAATAAAATGATACTGTTTAAGAAAATGCTCTCAAGGGGTTCCTTGACATGAACAATTAATTATTAGGTAATTAATTTATATTTATTTATTTATAATTAGGGTCATTAATAATAATTAATTAACTAATAATCAATAATCTAATTATTATTTAATTATTAATAATTATTAATTAATTAATTCATTACAATTTTATCTTATAAAAATTTTATTTTATTCATAAAAAGAAAAGCCCAAACACATACATTTGATAAGGGAGCTGTGTAATGCTTTCTCTAAAAAGATGAGAAGTTTGTTAAATTAGTCAACAAATAATTAATTAATTTTAAAAAATAATTAATTAATAATTAATGTTATTAATTGCAACTTCTATTTTATAATAAGACTCAATTTTTTAATAATTAATTTATATTGTAATAATTAATATCTAGATTAATTAATATATAATTTTCATTAATTAATTAGCAACAACAATTATTTATTAATTAATTGTAAAATTTTTATTATTATCTGCTATTAATTAGTTCTTTTAATTAATTATTGACAAAGTAAAAAAAATTTGTCGTCTTTTTATCAAAAGCCTTGGGTAGTTCCAGTATCAGAGCAATGTGGCTCTGCTTTTTTTTTTTCTAAATAAAACACAATGATAATAAGATAAAATTATCTTTTTACATCTGCAAAAATTTATACATGTATATGTGGATTGACAGCAAAATGCTGGACATGATTGGATTAATTTAAATTACTATAAAGCATTTAACAGATAAAAACACTACAGTGGGTCTCGGGCCACCATTAAATATCCTGCACCACTTTGCCAACCTACAATTATTCATACAAAGACTATTCTAAATAAGCTGCTGTATGGGAAGTGTTCGTGAAAGTAGTCCTATCGGATCCGTTTTTAATAGCATTTGGTATTGGGCCAAAACAAGTCAAAATTTGCGGGCTGCAGCGAGTAAGCGCGAGGAACGCGAGTAAAGGAGACGGACGGACGCATGAACAAACACAAAAGTTTAGATCGATCGACATATAAAAAGTGAGCATAACTCAAGCCCTTCTGGACATAGCATACATCCACCCAAACTTGATAGGCTCCTATAACACAAGTGGTGCAGGGTACAAAAATTAATAAAAAAATAATAAGATTCTCTATAAAAAGTAGTACTTTTTTAAAACATGACTAGATATTGGAAATTGGAAGCTATTATCTTAACAAAGACCACATGTACTGCGTGCAAAATGTTAGGTTTAGTTGGGATGGGCCTATACGTACGTACATACGGTCTACTAAAACTCATTAAATAAAAAATAATATCTTCATTTTTCTGAGCTTTCTCGACAAAGATAGTTTCCTTAAATTTTTTATTATTTAAAAAAAAAAAAAAAAGAAAAAAATCTATATAAAGAGAAGGAAAGAGCGCAAGCAAATAAAAAATATAGAAATATATTCTATTGTAGAATTTTTCTAAACATGTTTGTGTTACACATTCCAATTATTTTAATTTATTAGTTCGTGTTATTATCATATCATAACATAACATAAAATATTGAATTTTTAGCACAGTAATGACATCAAATGTTGTTGTAGCAAGCAGATAAACGTTAAGCGAAACTTGCTTACGATTTTGACGATGATATAAATCTTAACGAATATGTTATTGGTTATGTGTTTGTGTGTGTGTGTGTGTATGTGTGTGTGTGTGTAAAAGTAGCACAAAAAACTTGCTATATGTATAGTGCACTGTAATGCATCGCTTTTTTTAGTGTGGAGCAATTTAAGCTGAACACGAATTGTTGTCCTGGCGAATCGTATGCATGCGTGTGAGCGTACACTCATATACACGCTCGTTGTCGCTCGCAACGAATGAAGAAAGATCGAATAACGATTGAACAAACATATCGCGGAAAGTAAAAAGGACGTGTTAAAGGCACTTCTCATGAAATATGCTAAAGCCTTGACACTTTTCCTCTTCTACCAGTTTTCTGTTTCTTGTTCTCTAAATAACCACAATGATGACGATGATGCCGCTGATGCTGTTGCTTTTGTTGGCTTCTCATACATTAAAGTGTGGCATCTTGATGTCTCATACTAATGCATGCATTAAATGCATTTTGATCTTCAAGCATACAAATGCTTACATACTATAATACATTTATTTATGTAGAAAGACCAGCACTAGAATCATAAACAAAATTGACGACAAACATGCATACGCAAGTATAGAAGGTGGGCTAATATAGGACAAAACCAAGACTGGAAGGTAAAATCCAATATCATCGAATTGTATTAAACTAAGCCAAAGCAATGAATGCTTTCGGTTACATATGAATTAAACGCAAAATGACTTAAACAATGTATGACGGGATGATGGGAAGACGGGGGGTGGAGGATGCATAGCATAGCATAGCATAGCAGAGCATAGCATAGTTGTGGTACAGAACAGGCCGCCACCATAGCCGCCACCATAGCCGCCACCGCCACCACCGCCGCCGACAACATGGCTAGTTATGGCAACTTTAAGACCACGATATGAACCAGATTTAGAATATGCAACATATCCTATAGATGTTGACATTTTCAAGCTTAAAACTATACCGACATATTTACTAACTCGCTATACAGCCAGCAGTTACGTTTCGCTTTGCCTCACATAAATAAACCAAATCTACGGTCGACTTTGAATGTCCACACATGCACATATACAATAACAACCAATACCGCCAACAACATCACCACTACTGTTGGTTGGCAGCCATAAGCCTGCTTGATATGTATGATTCTGGGCTACAGTTTCTTAAGTACATACATATATATATATACATATACATATATATATACTCTGTACTGTATATACTGTACGATATACGAGTATATTTGATGATGATTTTATGTGCATGCATGTGTGCACGTTTGTCGCACATTATGCGGTAGCGCGGTGCCCTATTTTAAATCAAGAGGAGACAATAATGATACGTACAAAACAGTGTGCTTGCTGGTTAACCAAAGACTCACACAAGTCAGTTGGCATCGCTAGTTGGTTGGTTGGTCGCTTGGCTGGAAGACTGGTCTGGGGTTTTTTTTCCTCGCTTTTTTTGTTGTTGTTATTGTTGTTGTTGTTGTTGCTGTTACTGACAGTCGATATTGTCGTCATTTTTACGGTAAACATAAACAAGGGTTTTGGATATTTTAACTTAGAATTGCATATATAACTATGTACGCGTGTATGAAAAGAGTTTCATTACAGTCGCTTGAAAAAGTTTGCATACAGTTGAAAAGATTTTAGCAAAACTCTTTATTCCGTTCGCAGATTTCTGATGCGCGTAGGATTCTTGTAAGTGAGCACTTCTCCCCTTTGCCTTTCCCTTCTTTCCACTTTTACGATGAAAAGAATTCTCCAAGCAAATACGGAGAGACTTTTTGAATATTCTTAGACCGAGTTTTTAGTTCGTTTGGTATTAGTATTCGCACTCGCAGCCGGTTCACTTTGAATCGATTGATGTAACGTAAGGTGGGTGGGTCTATCTCAACTCCTTATGGGTGCTGCATATATCCGCCTACATTGAACATACCTTTGTACAGCAGGTACAGTGTAGGATATAAAACATGGTATCATTTGAAATCATATTTCGGCAGAGAGCAGTCGGGAGTCTGTCAAAAGATTGACAAAATACGATTACGAGACAAGCGGGTGTACAGGTTAAAATTTCAGTTTTGAAGAGATTTTTATTTTACTTCGAATCTGTAATGCATCATGCAAGTCTTTCTTTTGTATATCCACCACTGAAGGGTGGGGGCTGTATTCATTTTGTCACACCTAAAGATAGATGGAAAAAGTCGGCCGTGCCCACACAAATTCATAAGTGATGAAATTCTCGTTTTGTCTACTTTTTGAAAGTTGTATGCCTATTAATCATAAGGTAATCAAGACAGAAAGTTTAAATCTGTTTTGTACATTCCACAAATGAAAATATATTATCCGGCTGGTGGACACCACAACCTGGTGAATTAATTTTTTCTTAAAAATACCGTCAATATGGGTATCAAATGAAAGGGCTCGGAGAGTAGAATCTGAAAAGCTAAGTGTGTTGGTTTTAAATTAGTTATGGTAGACATCACGATATGATGGATAAATTTTCTCTTAAAAATATCGTCAATATGGGTATCAACTGAAAAGACTCGGAGGGTAGAAAGCGACAAGCCAAGAGTGTTAATTCTAAATTAAATATAGTGGACGCCACGACGTGGTAGATTTATTTTTCCTAACAATATCTTTAATAGAAGTGAAAGGTGAAAGATAAATTTTGACTTTTTTATGACAATAAATAAAAGCATGGGGCGCCAAAGATGTTAATGGTGGTGGGTATGCGAGATTCGGCCTCAGCCTAATATAACTTTCTTACTTGTTGAAACTTCTATAGGCGCGATGGAATTATATGTAAAATTTTCTTTTCTGAACAGCTGTAACAAGGATGGAATATTTGGAAAATCTAGTTTTGTTTTCGCTTAACCTTTAGTCTCGCCCCTAATCATCGTTTCATATGATTTTCGAATATATTGAAAAATGCTAGAGCCAAGAACCATAAGAGGAAATAAAGTACTCGTTTCTTTTTAACTTAGATTGGATAGATTTTTCAAATCAATTGAATTCAAAAATTTCCGATTGCCCGATTTGCGATACATATACAAAGGCATTCTCTGTTAACATTTAATATTTTTCTTCTCTTTTTTTCTTTTGTGGCCTGCTCTGCCTTACGGAGCCACATTACATATACATTAATTTGATATCTAAAGTGTGTTTGATCTAAGTCCTAAACCTTAAAGAGTTTCTCCATTTCAAGCTTTTTGCATCAAATCATTGGGCTGACTAAGGATCATCATGATGGCCAAAGTAGTACAGAAAATAATTTTAAAGATAGGTTGGATGAATTAGGAAATTGATCTAACATCAGCGATCCTAGCGATTTATTGGAATGACAACCAGCGTATATTGCTGAAGTTTCTTTTTAAATTGGTTACCCCGTAAAAATGACTACAAACGAATACCTTAGTTATAAGTAGGCGCTTTATAAAAATATTTATAATAAAATATTAAAAAATACACATGTTAAGGGAGAAAGTTACTTACTATACATTTTTTAGTGTGTTTTTGATTTCTCTGTGTGCATAAAACGAAGTGCTTTGAACTTGATAGGAGCAATAAAATGCATCACCAGAAAGAAATCGTTTCCTTGAAATTTCGGATCTTCTTCAGTTTGCTTCAAAACGTCGATCTGTTTAAATATATCTCTGATATCATGTTACAAGCTAATGTTTTCTCTGTTGGTTTTTAATCTCTCTAACACGCCAGCCGATGTGAATGAAAAATATTTATGTCCATTTAAAAGCGTTTCCGAGCAATAGTATCCCCATCGAGACTCTAGACTAGATCGAAATGAGGCTGATGTAGGATCGAGCGAGAGCAAGTGCTTTTGGTAAGAAGTTAAAAGTTCGGAGCTCATTACAAAATCTAATAGAGAATTTTTTTTGCGTTTTCTTGCCGTTTTCTCTATAATTTCGCTTCATGCAAGGCCTAGAAAGTTCGAGTTTCTTTTCTTTGCCATTTCGCTGCACTTTTGTGGATACCCTTTTCGAAGGCGAAAGAAAGGAAATAATTTGTGAACGTGGGAGGACTTTTCAAAGAAACATATTTAACACATAAGCAAACATCGTGAATGCTTTCCTCTCGAAATACGATTTTCCAAAACTGAAGACACAAGCACCTCTACAATTTTCAGTCTTTTTCCGTCGATTTTTCACAATAACTTTAAGACAACTTTCTTTGACAGAACATTAAGAGTATTAAGAGAGGGGAAACTCAGTATATTTAATATCCCGTACGTGTTCCGTCAGGGATAGAAATGAAGGTCCCATAAATTTTTTTTTTTTTTTTAGCTTCATATTTGTACTAAAAAATGTGTCGGGCACGGAATTCCTTCAAACAAAAATGCTACGAAGTTCTCCTTATTTTAATAATTTCCATAGTCCAGAAAGAATAAATCCATATAGCTGTAGTTTTATTTTGAATTACCATTTGTACCAATTTTCATCATTGCATACTTATAACTGAAACTTTCTCATTTTTGCAAAAACGTCCTGCTATGAATGCGATGTCATATAAAATTAGTTAACGCTATAGTAGGCCACGGCCGACTACACTATCCTACAGTCATTCATATAGCGATTTTTCAAAATAAGTCGTTGTATGAGAAGTGGTCGACAAAGTAATCCGATCGCAACCATTTTCAAGAGCGTTCGTTCTTGGGCCAAAACAGTTTATCAAAATGTCTCAAAAATTATAGCTTGTACGTTGATTACAAGAAAACAAGATGGATGGACGGACAGAGGGACAGACAAAGAAGCTTAAATTGATTCAGCAAATCATTCTGAATCGATCTGTGTAATACAAGCTGGACCTATTTCAGGTCTCTCTCGGTGTTGCATACATGGTCACTTAGCTTAAGATACTTTTTTGCCGCAAGTGGTGTAGGATATAGACATTTGTAACTTTTAATATTTCTGGACAAAGGTCGGTGCAACACTGTATTTTGGCGAGTGTGTGCAAAATTTGAACCACTCCTATGTAAAAATTCTTGAAAGAAAAGCTTTCATGTGGCAAAAGGGTCTAATTTTTTTTTTTTTTTACAAAGAAAACATGTGAAGAATAATCGATTTTTTTACAAGCAGATTAATTTGAGATATGTTGGTTCACATGTTGTGGCCCGGACAACTAAGCGAAAGTGAAGTGAAAAAAGGCGAAATGATATTAGGTTAAGCCTAAATTTAAAAATTTGTTTTTTTATTCCATTGTTTGTCTGCATTATTGCGCAAGTCACTGTTGGATTAACGAAGTTTTTAACTTTAATATCAAATTCGTACATGTACGTACTTATACACTTATAAACTGAATTGCAAACGGCTTATAATAAAATGTCACAGAGGCCCCAATAAATTATCAAGTTCTCGCTCACATCCTTCTGTTTGAATAACTAAACTAAAGCGTAAAGAGGGCAAAGCCTAGTATAACTAACCAAGAGGTAAGAAAGCAAGCAAGCAAGCAAGCAAGTAAGTAAGTTTGCAAGGAGAAGAACCAGCAGCTTTGCTATAGTAGTTAAAGTTAAAAAGTTAAAGAGAAATTGAAAATGATGTTCCAACAACATTAACAAACAACCGGAATCCTTAGTTAGGTATATAAATTTTTGTATGATTTTAGAAATTAAAAAAAAAATAAATAAAAAATAAAAAATAAAAAGCAACAACATTTTTATTTATATGCTTACCTTCAAGTGAATATATTCATTATTCATTACTCATTATAGTAAAAGATGAGCGAAAATTTTTGCGAGATCAGTAATTATTTCGCTTGAAATTTTTGCATAAATGCGTTATGTGAATAAGGTATGCTAGCATTGACATAGCTCTTCACTACGCATAAATTCCGTAATTTTCGCATATATTTTGTTATAGTTGTCCTTGCTTTTCTTCATAAAGTTTTTTTTTTTTTCTTCTTTTTTTCGTAAATTCTAAGAAAGCGACTTATTTTGAAAAGTTTCGTAGTAGATGTGCTTTTCAGCTTGAATACGATTTTGTGCTTATATATACCTATATATATATATATATATATGTATATATATATATATATATTCACTCAATCCAATTTCTACTCCAATCGCCACTGTCGATATACGATATACTTATATACATACATATCTATATACGAATGCATATATATATATACATATATATGTATATAGTCGACTAAATACATTTATAAGGTCCGTACATACAATATGTATATAACGACTGGTGCGGCCTTCTTTGATAATGACAATAGCTGCACGCGCCCAATTTACATTTATGTCTACCGAAAACCAATGTTAAGCAACCGAGAGTATCTTGGGCTACAGGAAAATAAAAAAACAAAATATAAAAATAATAAAATCGAACCAATATGCATACACATATAAATGTATTCACGTATGTGTGACGGTATGTATAAGTGCTTAAGCCGCCACAAAATTTTGTTACGTTATGGTAAAGCATTTTGTTATGCTGCCGTTATTCAAGCAGGCTCCCAAGTCATAAAGTAAGACAGAACAACAATCGGAATCCCAGCAGTGGTGGTAGTAGTAAGTAGCTCCGCAAATAGCAGTTTAACTGGTTGCTTGGTGACAGCAGAATTTCGTATACCGAGGCAATGTCGTTTTTATTTTATTTAGAATTTTCCTTCACTTTCAATATTTAAGGGCTAAACTGTCAATATGTCGGCCTTAAATGCATATATTTAGCGATCCTATAAATTGTTTAAGCGATCGTTAGTTGGCACGGTTTCGTAGCGTACAACAATAAAGGAGAACGAAAACAACAACAGCAACAAGGACAACAAAAACAATAACAACAACAACAACAACGGCAGCAAGAACACCATCGACAGCACCAACACATATTCTGAGACATATTCATATAATTTATTTTTAAAACAGATGAGCAAACTAATTTTAAACTTCAAATGGTTTAGCTTGATTTGGTTCGCCTTGCCTTGCCTTGCTTTGCTAAAGGAAGCCCAAGTTATATGTGACATTAAGCGTTAACAACGTCGAAACTATGAAACCGTTAGTTTCGTGTTGTTTAGCTTTCTTTTTTTTGTTTTTTCATTTTTTCATTTTTTCATTTTTTTTTTTTCGTTATCTAGAAATCATAGCAGTTTCTTTGAAAAAATTGATTATCTCCTTGCTGTCTGGTTCTTTCAATAACACACCGCCGCCGCTTAAAACAAAAGCAATAAATTTGAATAACAAAAAAAAAAAAAATTTAAATAAAATCAATAGCAAATATTTGTTTTCTTTTTTCTTTCTGCTCTTTTTTTTTTGCTTTCTTAGCTCGAAAAAGTACAATCCACAAATCACTCGCACACCGGAATATCCCTCAACTTCGTCCGGCGATTTACACGAACATTCGCTAATTACCGACGCTCGTTTAGCTACCAATTTGCATGACGGCAATAGCGACATTGCCTATCAGTTTCGTCATGGCAGCGAACATTCCTCCTCTAGCCTACATTCACCGGCTATACATCATACGACAGCCTCAACGCCCACCAATAACAATACCAATAGTTACGATAATGAAACTCATTTACCGGAAACGGGTGCTTCTTTGTCCGGACATTGTCACAATTCGATGATGGTTGGTTCATATATGACCTCAACTCCCCCACCCCCTACACCCACATCAATAACAAATCAACATATGTTAGGGACAAATATGCCAACAGCACCACCCGCCGCTATGCTTAATAAATATTTGTCAACGCATGCCAGCATGATGCCAGTAGCCATGTCATCGGATACCGAGGATTATCCAGCCGGTGTAGTGGACGCTTCTATGTGGGCCTACGATTATAAAGGTGAACTGTGCGCTCCGAATTGTAATTTTATGGATCGTCACAAATTAGTCAATGAAGTTAAGTTTCGTGCTGTTAGTAATCAGTCTAAATGTGCCAAAGAGACCCGTATACGACGACCAATGAATGCGTTCATGGTGTGGGCAAAAATTGAACGCAAAAAATTGGCTGACGAAAATCCCGATTTACATAATGCCGACCTAAGCAAAATGCTGGGTAAGTAAGGACAACCCATTAGTAATCTGTTCACGATGGGCCTGCATTTTTTGGGTTTAATTTGGGAAAGTGAAAGCACCACCTTGCCTCTTGTCTTACACACAGCACATATTTTTTAAGCAAATTTAATTTATTGATTGCTTTTCACATTTTTCTAATAATATATGATTTCATATGTCTTATGTCCGCAAATATGATTTACATTTTAATTTTTTTTATTAAAAAATATAGTTTACATTTTAATTCTCTATTGTCCGAAAATATGATTTATATTAATTCAAATTTATTAAAATGATTCTGCATAAATGTGTGAAGGGCCAAATTGATATCTATACAACGCGGTACTTGCTTCTTCTATAATAATAGTTCAGATCAAAGTTACAGTCGTCGCCTTGATGGCTCTGTATTTTTATTTGTGATTCCACAATTTGTGGATGAACGCTCTAACTTGGTTAAGAATGTTACGGTCACCTGAGAACGAGCCTTTAAGTCTCATGTTATACGCTTTGCGTAATATATCTGAAATGTGGGCGTGTTTTTTTTTGTTGGCGACAAAAAATGTATTATCTTAGATCAATATTACCGATAGGTGTTAATTAAAGATGACAGTTTTCGTAGACCGATCATTGACATTTTTTCACTAAGGCTTCCGATCCTTTTCACCGAGTTTGAAACCAATGTCTGTCCGAATTTTTAGTTGCAGTTTTTTATTCACAAGAACGTAGTTGTGAACGTGTCAACCCAATTTTTTAATTGGTTCAGCGATCACCAACCAAGAAAATATGTTTAAGAAGTTTCAGTCTCCATCTTCAATTTTTTACGATTTAGAACGATACCAATATTGTAAGCAGGCAGAAAGAGAAATAAGACGAGCAGGGAAAAGAACATTGGGATGAACATGTCAACGGACAGATGGACGGGTACACAGGTAATTAAGCAAAGAGCAAGACACACGGACAGGCATGGACATTTTTCTAAACCGCTTCAGAATGTTCTCATGATCAAGTGTATGCGTATGTGTTCTTAATAATTTTTTGAAGAATATTTCTGAGGGTTGCAAATACGCATCTATTACATTCTCATCTTTGAGTGATGACTGTAACCACAGATAGTGATCGGTAGTCGTACGTTTCATGTGAAATGTAAATCATATTTTTAGACAAAGGTAGTGTAATATTTTTCATAAAATCGTATTTGCGCCAAAAAATATTGAAAGTCAGTTAAAAGACTTTTCTATATATTGTGCAGGTAAAAAATGGCGATCGCTCACACCACAAGATCGTCGTCCCTATGTGGAAGAAGCTGAACGTCTGCGAGTGATACACATGACCGAACATCCAAACTATAAATACCGTCCGCGACGAAGGAAGCAATCAAAAATGCGTAGTCTACAAACGAATGGTGTTAAAGAGCAGAATGGCTCACAGAACTCAAATAAAAATATTGCGTGTAAGCAACAATCATGTGTGACACCTACACCCTCGCCCTCTCATTCCTCAGCAATAACAAGTAGTGGTTATGCAGCAACAACAACGACAACAACCTCAAATCAAATGCAGTTAAATCCTCCCGTTTCGCTTTACGAGCAAACCCTACGTTCTAATTATTCGCCCAATTCGTTAGATTGTTATAGTAATTCTGAAATAACAGAGAATGCGAACGATTATCTACATTGCCCGCCCGACCATGCAACCAATGACCAGACATTTGGTCTAGAAGAGAATTGCACGGCAACGCAGTATAAAAGAAATAGTCAGAAATCGTCACCGAATACCAGCTCAATAAAATCCGTAACGAAGTCACGTCATAGCAGTACGACGTCAGTACAAAAAACGGCGAGAGAAATTGCTAGCAAGCAAAGCAAATCTCTAATCGAGAGCGATATAAGCAGAAGCCAGCATTCGCAGATATCTCTGCAAGCTTATCCGCTCGCGGCTACATCAATGTCAGTGATGGCGGGACGCGGTATGTATGTAACGTGCAGCAATCGTGGTTTACTAGATCATGGCCATTCGGTCAAAGGAACCTTTTATCCTCCCGTTTCCTCTTTGGATGATGATAAATTGCATTCCAATTCCTCGCTAAATGTAAGCGGATCGCCGAGTACTGGTAGTCATGTGATGTCACCAAATATACAACTGGCTTTACATAGCTCATCGTCAAATTCTCATACAATGTCTTCCTATCATCAAAGTAGCCATCAGCCAGAGTTAAGTTTCCCTTTAGATGCAAGTGTAGCTACGACGGGTGAATATTTAACAGCTACAAGCGCCTATAATTTAAGTCCAAATCTATCGTATGAGGAATATTTACGTTACACTAGTGCTAGCACTTCAACATTAGCCGAAGGAGCCTATACAACGGCGACTGGTAGCAATAACATGCAATCCAATCATGACATAAATAATCATGCAACAGATTCAGTCAAAAGTGCAACAAAGCAAACAAAATATCCTGACAGCAATCACAACTACGATGCCTATGAAGCTTTTAATCCTATGATGGTGTCTACAACGGTGCCCGGTAATAGTTATTATGGCCAATTGCCATATACGTTAGCGGGCCAAACGTTTCCTTTACAGTTAGCTTTACCGCTGCAACAGTCTGCGTTAACAGCGGCTAGTGTTTATGGGCAAGTGTCACATGGGCAAAATCAAAGCTACCTGCACTACAGTCCCTATGCATCTCAATTATCAAGTCCTCAACAATTAACTAATGTGTCAGAATCCGTGAACAATTCTCCGCCAAATGCGATATCTATGGCGAATAGCAGCAATAGTTTAATGCAGCAAGCAGCCAACACAACACCGTTAGCAGCTACTCTCGTGCAATCAACAGCATACCCGAATCATCATCATCATCATCACCATCATCATCAAGTAATTACGACCGGTGCAGCCTCGTCGACCAGCGTATTGGGTGTAGGCGAAATGATATTCGATTCACGACGTGACGAAGAGATCAGCAATATTTTAGCCGGTGTTCGCAAAACTTGCTACAGCAACTAGCATCAATTGTTTGCATCTTATTTAACTTACCGCCGTCAAGTTTTTTTTTTTCATTTCATGCTAATAAATGTGTACTTTTTTGCAAATCGATTTTGCGATCAAATATTTATTTATGACGATCTTGATATTGATATGTTTATAGAAAACAACAACTAAAAAAAAGGCTTTAAGTGTTTGAACTTGCGAAGTATTTTATTCGTTCCATTTAATATTTTCTATAGCGTTGTTTCACTGAACGTTTTTGGAATTTAAATTTTTATTTTGTTGTTTATTACAATGATTTTTTCAACAATTAATTTTCATTATTATTTTTAAATTTATTTGTATTATAAATTAGAAAATAATAAATCTTGTTTTTTTCTTCCTGTTTTCTTACTTATCTTCTGTAAATAGTCGTAATGCTCTATGTAAAAGAGAAAGGAAATGTTTTTTTTTAAAAATGTGTTTAAAAAAAAAATGAAATAATAATTAAAAAAAAAAAGTTTTAAATTTTTTAAGCAAATAAAAGTGTGAGTACGAAAGTTGAAACTATCATACGATACCTGCAGTTTTTAATCCCGCTTTTAGATAGGGAATGACAGATTTTCTCACAATAAAACTTGTCTAGGCTTAGTTTAGTTTCCCATTCACATTCATATTTGTACTAATTGTTGAAGTTATTAAGTTGTTTCCTTTTTATACCATACTCCACCACTCATAATAAAGGATGTACGGACCTATGCAACACCCAGAGGGGCTTAAGATTGGCACACCTTTTATTATACCGATCTATTCAGAATCATTTTCTAAATACACCTAATTCTCTTTTTACACGATAAATACGTGTAAAAAAAATACGTGTAAAAAAATTCGTGTAAAAAGAGAATTAGGTGTAAACAATATTAAAAAGTTCTTAAGTCACTTAATTTAATTCGTGTTTACACATTTTAATTCATTAAATCTTTTATAAAAAATAACACGCTCTTTGCTCTGTGAGATTCAAGAAAAATTCCTGGAATATTAAAAATCGTGTTAAAACAAAATAATTCGTGCAAAAAAAAGATATTTTTTTCTTTTGAACTCATGTTAAACCAAATTCGTGTAAAAAAAATCGTGTAAAAAGAGAATTGGGTGTATATCTAAGCCTCTGAGGATCTATCCAAGTAAATTTGTGTTCAAGCTACAAGCACGAAATTTGGTACACCGGCCTGTTTTAACCCAAGCATGAACGCTGTTGGAGTTTGGTTCGGATCGAATAACTTTTTCGATCACTTCCTATATAACCCTCCTATATAAACTCGTTATATGAATAACCGTACTAAGTAAAGTGGTGTAGGGCATTCAATAGTGTACAATGCTTTTACTTATCTTTTTAAACTAATGTTACACATTAACGCACATAAGGGCAAAATGTCCTCAGTGCATAGTAAGCATATAACAGCCAGATAAATAAATTTGGGAGCATGTGGAGCGACATGTACCACATAATAGGACTGGAAACCTTTTTATAAGTAATCACGCTGTCAACTAAGTATTGCGTATAGTCAAATACTTCAGCAAATCGCAAAGATTTTTATGACGAAAAAAAGTATTTCAGAAAGTAAGAGGAAAACCTATTTAAAGCCACACACTTATACTCGACTTTTTCGCACTTTCTGAAACCATTTGTTCAGATTCCCCTAGATTCTCTTTTTAAGCGAAAACTAAAAATTGTTCAATCGATGGACTTCGTGTTAGGATTTATGAAGAACAAAATCTCAAGTTTTAAGAAAGTTTAGTTTGCAGCGAAACGAGAAGGGGAAGCGAAAATCGGTTTATCATAAACAGTGTGTGTGCCGTCACTGAAGAAAGAATCGACCTCTCTTCATGGAGTGTATTTGCCAGTGCAGTTGCGTTTAGAGGAGCTTTTTGCAAAAAAAAACTTTTTCAGGCAAAGCTCAAATATCGCTCTTACAAATGAGAAGAATGAGGAGAAAATATCTCATCTAAATGAAGTCTCAGCTTAAGTGGTTGACTTATGTTAGTTGAAACGAAAAAAGCATTTGTGAATGCTACGGTGAAAGCGTGAAAGGAAAGGAGTTTACTTAAGACGGATTGATGATTTTTAACTACTTGGACTGCTTGAGATTTTCACTTGCCCGCAAGTGAAGTTGCAAATTAAGTGGTTGAAGCAGTTGACATGAAATAAAGCCGTTATGAATGATGGTGCGAAGGCATAGAATTAAGGGAAGTGTAGCTTACTTAAGATGGATTGAAAGTTTTTCAGCCAAATTACGTGGAGGCAGGGGAAGTGTCAACTTAAGCGCTTGAATCGATTGCAATGAAAGAAACCCTTGTGAATGGTGTGCCGAAACTATAGAATTAGGAGAAGCGTGTCTTACCTAAGATGGATTGAATGCTTCTGAACCGAAGCGAAATACTCGTTTACTTGGAAACAAGTGAAGTCTTATCTTAAGTCACTAACTCGGTTGAAGAAGAAAATTTAATCTTATCAATAGTAAAACGATGTACATAACTGTGATATGCACAATATTTCAAATGTATGTAACGGTGATATTTACCTGGTACTAAAAGAGAGGCGAGAAAAGCGTCCGATCACACACTAGAGCCACTTGAAAACCAATTCTTAGCGCATGCTTAACGACGAAAGCTGATATGTTTTGGTCGGTAAACATAAATACAAGAACCATTATGGAGACTCACAGAAGATGGTAAGTGAGTTGTTGAGTCAAGAAACTTAAGCTCAAGAAAGTTAAGCTACGAAAGGGAAATCTTTTTTTTCTCCTAAAAATATATAAGAAAAGTGGGCACAAAGTGGAAATGCGAATTTTCCTCTTCATACGAAGTCTGAGACAAGCGTGAGCTAAAAATGCTATTCAAAGTAAAGCTATTTAAGGAAAATCCTGCTACCCCACCACTATTGTGAATGCTTACTTTCCGTTTGACATATGCAAATGCATCCCTTAACCTATGATATAAGAATCCTTTTTGACAGACATGCGCACAGCGCAGTTATAATAAGTTTTTCATCACTCTTACTTTTCTTATTCCCATTAGGGATTTGTGGTGTTTAGTTCGCATATTTTAAAGTTACATAAAAAAAAAAAACCATAATTTTGTATTAAAGTAAATTTCTTTTTTAATTTTTTTTTTTTTGTAAATCGATGTATTTTTCATAAATTTCTTCTTAACTTCGAAACAAAAAAAAAAACAAGCAAAAATTGTAGTTAACAAGTTTCCTGTTGAAAAATATTCGTAAGCAATTTTTCTTTTCATTCTTTGATTACAGCGATTGTGTCGAGTTTTCTCACTTCACAAATCCTTAACCTATCGATTGATATTGAAACGTATTCCTTCTCATCTTCCATGCAATAAATATGGATTCAATGATTTGAAAATCAGACGTAAGCTTAAGCTTAAGTAATGGATTTGAGCAAAAAATGTATGGAAACTATTTTAATGATATCATCCTTGGGCTGATTTGGAAATTTTAAAATTTTCGAAAAAAGCAAAATGTGGTTTTGAAAGAAGCAAAAAAAAAAGAACAAAAACAAAAAAGAGTGCCCGTAAAATCGTTAAAAGGAAAATTTGGCCTGATTTAATAAAATCGATATACAAGAAAAATCCTCACAATTAGCCCGTTTTCGTTGTTGCTCATAACTCATACAACGGTCGATCAAGTGCCACCAAGCAAAACAAAGAATTAAAAAAAAAAGAAAAGCAAAGAAAAAAGAAAAAACAGGCTGCCGTCACTTTCACTATCACCGCCACTACCGACACACCAACATCACCACCACCACCACCACCAACACCTCCACCACCTTCATACACAATCATTACATTGTTGGCGCACATATTATCGCGTATAGTCTTAAAGTTCACGACAGGTCAAAAGTCAATCGTCAATCAATCGTAATCATGGCATCACTTGTGAATAAATTGAAAACCGCACAATTGCCTCCAATAAAAAATATCATCAATGTAGCGGTACAAACTGCGCGCCAAACAATGCCTGATAAAAAGGATTATGAACAACCGGCCGGGGTAAGCATGGCCCAACAACCACCGCCTGCCAATACACAACCTAATGCAGAGGCTATGTTTAGCGGCACAGATGACAACTACCAAGAGACAGGTTTCCGATATGATTGCTTTTTATAATTGTATCAAGAATTTCAATCTTTTAAAGGGTGCTTCCTCTTCCTCTATTGCAGATAATCCGACTGAATTAAATCCGTTCAGAAATCCGAATGGCTGGATGAATGAAAGCGAAACCGGAGATTACAAAGCTGAAGGCTACCAAACAACCTCGTTTGTGGCTAATGAATACGATGGTTCATATCAACAAGATGGTGGCTATCGGTAGGTCTTCTTTTCAATTTTGTTAAAATTTTCATTAAAGTTTCGTTATCGCGCGTTAATCGGTTTGCAGGCAAGGCAGTGTCGCCTCAGAGGGCAGTTCGTTCGTACCCGAGGGTGAAGGTGGCGGTGGGTCAAAAATCGATGAAATGCAAGCCGCCTGGAATGTTACGAATGCTATACAAGGAATGTTTATAGTATCGCTGCCATTTGCTGTCTTACATGGTGGTTACTGGGCTATCGTAGCCATGGTCGGCATTGCCCATATATGCTGTTATACTGGTAAAGTGTTGGTGCAGTGTTTATATGAACCCGATCCTGCCACCGGTGAACTGGTGAGAGTGCGTGACAGTTACGTAGCCATTGCAAAAGTATGCTTCGGACCGAAGCTGGGCGCTCGGGCAGTCAGTATTGCTCAACTTATAGAATTGCTAATGACATGCATTTTATATGTAGTAGTCTGCGGGGATTTATTAGCTGGCACTTACCCGCAAGGTTCATTTGATTCGCGTTCCTGGATGATGTTTGTCGGAATATTTCTGCTACCCATGGGGTTTCTCAAATCTTTGAAAATGGTCTCAACTTTATCGTTTTGGTGTACCATGTCGCACATTGTCATTAATGTCGTTATATTGGGCTACTGTTTATTGCAAATAGCGGAATGGGGCTGGGCTAAAGTGCGTTGGACCATAGACATGGCCAATTTTCCCATTTCTCTAGGCGTAATAGTATTTTCCTACACGTCTCAAATATTTTTACCTACCTTAGAGGGTAATATGATAGATCGATCCAAGTTCAATTGGATGTTGGATTGGTCGCATATAGCTGCGGCTGTTTTCAAAGCTGGTTTCGGCTACATATGCTTTTTAACCTTTCAAAATGATACACAGCAAGTGATTACCAATAATCTGCATTCGCAAGGCTTCAAGGGTCTCGTAAATTTCTTTTTAGTTATTAAAGCCGTACTAAGTTATCCTTTGCCTTATTATGCCGCTTGCGAACTACTGGAAAGGAATTTTTTTCGCGGTCCTCCCAAAACGCGTTTTCCCACAATTTGGCATTTGGATGGCGAATTGAAAGTGTGGGGTCTAGGTTTCCGTGTAGGTGTTATAGTGTCAACGATTATGATGGCAATTTTTATACCACATTTCTCAATACTAATGGGTTTCATAGGCAGTTTCACCGGCACTATGCTAAGCTTCATTTGGCCTTGTTATTTCCATTTAAAGATCAAAGGTCATTTAATGGATCAAAAAGAAATCGCTAAAGATTATTTCATTATCGGTCTGGGTGTATTATTCGGCGTTATAGGCATTTACGATTCGGGTACGGCTCTGATAAATGCTTTTGAAATCGGTTTACCGTTTTAAAGTGCGTCATCCGCGGGAGGGGGGGAGTGACAGAAAGTAGACGATGAGGCTCAAGGAACTCTATATCAATTACATAATTATAAAGTATAGAAAAATTTTCATAAAGCATTCGTTCACAAATAGTTATAAGCGTAAAAATGTCTTCCAAAAAAACAAAAAAAGCAAAAACAAAACAAAAAAAGCAACTGAAATTTGTCTTCCACAATATAATGATAAACAAATTAATTTAAATATCTTTAATAATAAGTAATTAAAAGAATCGAATAATAATGATAATAATAACTCGAAACAAGTCTTCCAAAAAGGTTATGTAATGATATTTATAATGTATGTAAAACATTAAATGATTAATATTTTATCTTCAATTATACACAAAAAAAAAAAAAAACAAAAACAAAAACATAAATTATTTAAATAAATAAAACGAACGATAATAAAATGATTCACGTATGCGTCACATTCCTAAATTGATGACAAGGTAGAAAATAATTTTTTCTTTATATACCTTTTACATGGATGATCGAAAGACGTTGAAAATAAAGACCATCATGTCCAATTCCACAATATATATATCTAATTATCTATCATCATTGTAGAATTCTGTCCTCACTAAATTCTGTTTCTTTGACTTGTATCCTCTGCCGTATGTTGTATAAACTTCAAAGCCCCTTATAAAACATGTGTAGTCTTGATCAGCGTAATGTTCTTAGCCTGTGTGGTCATTTGTGCATTGCTCTGGATATTCACGCTACACAGGAGATTCATGCTCTAAGGAAACTAACACGAATAGATTGTTATGAGCCTACGAAGCAGCAGCTGCGCTGGAAGCATGGTTCTATCGAAACAACCCTAAAAGTATTGAAAATCTGTGGATAAAAAGGGTTAGTAGTTAGTGTTGTGGAATCTATGGTAAATTCGCCCTTGAGTGAAGCTCTATACTGCTTACACCTTTGGGGGATCTCGTGGTGGTAACGATGAAGTCATGGAGGCAGTAAATGTTGAAGTGCTGCGAACAATTGTTATAACCTTCAGTATATCTCGCCTTCAAAAATGACTTGAATGTGTTTTAAATCTGCTTTAATGAACAAAATATCAATCGTTCCGAAAGTCTAGCTGATAGATGCACAAGTAATTACGGTATGTTTAAAGTTAGCGCGTATTTAAAGCTAACCTCAAAGTAAAACTATTTAGTACTAAATATTTTACAAAACGTTCCATCCGTCTGCATTATATATTTTCTACGCCCCCGTCGCTAATAGAGGCGGACGGAATACAACTGCTTTTAAGTTTTTTTAAAGTTTTAATTTTGCTACGTATGTTTTCAAAAATACTTCGCAAGAGTAAAGCAACTCTGCAATAACCTAATTAAACTTATTACAAGTGCGATCTGAAACGATGGTTAAATCGAGCAAATAGTTCCGTTTCCGCATGTTATACCTAAACTATAATCTAGCGACGGGTTTTTTCGCTTTGCTTCCTCTGGAACACACTGGAAGAAATATTCTTTTCTTTATAAAAAACTGATTAAAGTGGCTATCTGGGACTATATGGGAGATCCAAGGGCAAGAGTGCCCCGGTTGCCTAAGTAATCCTAGAAGCTTTATAAAATAAATTAAACCATCATGAAGCTTGACGTGCCCACTTGATAAGTCACATATGTTCAGACGAACCTTCTCCCCTCAATTGCTTCTGGGACTACGACGCAGGAGCGATTCGCATGAGCGGTGGTGAGTCCTGTACGATCCTTCAGG
Source organism: Glossina pallidipes (assembly GCA_000688715.1). Lineage (NCBI taxonomy): Eukaryota > Metazoa > Arthropoda > Insecta > Diptera > Glossinidae > Glossina > Glossina pallidipes. The sequence goes on along the minus strand of KK500010.1, from coordinate 4,457 downwards.
GACCGTGGTAACTTAAAACCCCAAAAGGTGTAAACAATGAGGTGCAGATACCTAGACCTAGAACTCTTCTCGGGTTTTCTGGTCACAGGCTTAAAGTCGATCTTGTACATTAGGTGTGGTGCTGCCGCCTGTTTATAGCGATCGTCACAATTACTAGAGGAAGCCATTTACACATTGGTGTGCCTACACAGAGTTTGTCTAAAATGGTTTACCTACTTGGTAAAGTAGGTAGGTATAAAAATTAGAAATGTGCAAAGTGTAGTTCGAGATTTTAACTTGGAATAAGTGCTTTAAAGAAAATAACTCATAATAATTGCAAGCAAAGATATTACTGAGGAATCACCAGCGAAACATTGTTTTTAAATTATGTATAAATGATTTAATTAATGAAGATATTTGCAACTGATGGTAAAATTCTTCTCTAAAATAGGATGGTTTTATATTCGTTCATAATATTGATGGAAGAGAGACATCAATGGCGAGTCCGCAAAGTATATGCATTTCTACAAGAAACGATATCGTAATACACTCGACTTGCGTTTTAATTGTAGTGTTTGGCTTGGTTCAGTCGAAAAATATTTTCTGATCTAAATGAAAAATTTTTGCTCAAAATCGCTGCAAACTAACTAAACTCGATATTATCCTTATTAGGCGAGTACGTATGTGTGGAATAGAAAAAAGATAAAGTTTTCAAAATACCAAAAGTTTTTTATTTTCATTTTCGAGAGATGTTAGAATTTGTTAAAAGTTATAGTAAATTTAAGGGACGCGTAATTCGTAAATATATTATATGATTAGTACGTGGGGTTACAAAAGTAAAACAAAAATATTGAAATAAAAAAGATTTGTAACAAAAATATTTAAAAAAAAAAAATTTATTGTTTATTGTCGTTATTGGTGTGATGAGTTGTTGTTGTTGTTTTAAAAAATTTATGCTCATGAGTATCCCTGGTATGTTGGAATGCACCTTGTTTAATTTTATGTACAGCACACGTTGCGACTGGAATTGTTTTATATTCGGTTTTGTAAAGACTCGAATTTGTAGCATTGCTGTCGCCGCCCAACATAATCGACGATTGATTGGCACGTTGTCTAGTAACTATACGATCTGCACCTCTACTATATGAAGCGAAATCTATACCAGATGACATATGGTGGTGATGATGATGATGATGTTGATGATGATGACTGCCATGATCATGATGCTGATGATCATGTGATTGTAAAGATATCGTTTTGCTGTCGTATTCTTTATTTTCACGATGAGTGCTACTATAATTACGTCGTTCACTGCTATGAGTACTTGATGAAGATTCCATTTCCTTTTGGCGATGAATACTGCTATAACTTTGTCGTTCGCTAGGATACCAACTACTGCTAGATGGCTGTTCGTTTAAATTTAGTATACTTCTACGTTGTATTTTGCCATTGGCCGTAAGACTTCCGAATTGATTCGATTCAGTTGACGCACTTTTCCGATGCAAAATTGCATTCGATGCATTAGCTTCCGAAGAGAATTCAGTTTTGCGATGATGGAATTGCTTATTGGATACATTCTCAGCACTTGTTGAGTTTATTTGACTTGACTTAATTGACTCACAACTAACACTCTTAGCAGATCGAGTAACATTTGTGGTACTGCTCGACTTTGATATGGACTCGAGCGTATTCGACTCACTACCTGTTATTAAACTTTTCATTTCTGAACTATTAATGTGTTTTTGATTAGATTTAACGGCCAAGTGGGAATGGTTCGTTGAATTAATATGATTTTGACCAGATTTTATTGTCTTCATCCTAGAATCATCCACGATGTAATCATTATTTGTTAGCAAATTCTTCACATCCGAATCGCTAGTATGCCGTTGATTATATTTTTGTGCTACAACGGTTGCTTGATTACTTTTCATCCTGGAGTCAATTAAGTTCGATTCACTGCTTGATATTAAACTTTTCATTTCTGAACTGGTAGCATATTTTTGATTAGATTTCTGCACCATACAAGAACGATTCGCAGAGGAGCTATGTTTCTGATCAATTTTATTTACGCCATTACTAAGATGTACGGAGTTTATAGTTTTACCATCGTCGGCCTCTATGAAGCTACGCGTTTGTCTATCGGTAACGTAATTTTTGTCAGATATAAGATCAGATTTTACACTAGTGCTCTTAGTTATATCATTAACTACAGCATAGTCACTCTTTGTATCCCGCACATCACTGTGGATATGTTTCTGATTGAAAGATGTCAACTTTTTGTCTATCATATCACTGCTATGTCTCTCAATATCAGTAATTGATTTATTGTTCAAAGTGGTTGTTAAATCCTCATCAATAGTTCGATTGATTTTATTCTTAGCTACGAGATGATTTTGAGTAACCGATATATCTTCTTTGCAAATATTTTCGAAATTTTTAATATTTTTAGTTGTTGTAGCTTTCTCAACATTCTCGATTACATTTACTTTACCTTGGCGTCTTACATATTGCGTTTCAGGCTCTTTCTTTACGTTGCTGCCTATTACTGTAGTGACTTTCTTTGTCGAGACAATGACCATACCGTCAGCTGGTTTCTCCGCATTTAACTCTGCTGTCGGTATTGCTGTTTTTCCCGAGGCATATGTCATTTGACTTGTGGTTTTCAGAATGGAAGTATCCGATCCCAAATTAATAGAAGAGCTATTGTGTGTATATTTGCTCTTAGTTTGACGTATATTGGCAATCTGCTCTGTTTTTTGTTTATTAATTTTCATATCACTTTTCCTGATGATATCCATTTTACCTTCCAGTTTTAAGTTATCAACCGGTCGTTTTGGAGTAACTTTGTCCACTACATCTCGTGGCGCTACTCGCATGTCTGGTTTTTCGGGCTTATAGAACTCACCTTCTGGTTTCAAATTATCAGTCGGTTTAACCGGTGTTGGCCTTTTAATAAACTGGTACGTATCCTTCTGCACAAAAGTCATTTCCCCCTCTGTACGTAAATTATCCTTGTGCACAACGCGCTCTACCCGTTCCGCTGGCTTGAATTTTTGTTTATCGGGAATGACGAGTTCGCCTTCAGTTTTTAAATTATCCACAGGTTTCCTTGCTGTCGGTCTATCCCCAGGCTTATATTTCGATTTCTCAGGCTTAACAAACTCGCCTTCGGGTTTCAAATTGTCGACCGGTTTTTTTACAGCTGGCCTTTCGCCTGGTGTATAATCGGATTTCTCAGGAGTAAAGAATTCTCCTTCAGTTTTCAGATTATCTTGAGGTTTCTTGGGCTTCGGACGTTCGGCAGGCTTAAATCTCGGCTTTTCCGGAGTAAAGAATTCACCTTCGCCGGTTTTCAAATTGTCAATCGGTTTCTTTTGTTTAGGTCGTTCCGCTGGTTTATATCCTGGTTTTTCAGGAGCGTAGAAATCACCTTCTGGTCTTAAATTATCTCCATGTTTCACAGCTATTGGCCTTTCTCCTGGAGTGAAACCGGTCTTTTCCGGATGGTAAAAATCACCTTCGGGCTTCAAATTATCCTCAGGTTTCTTCTGTACGGGACGTTCAGCTGATCTATAACCTGGTTTGTCAGGAGTGTAAAAATGACCTTCGGGCTTTAAATTATCTTCAGGCTTTTTTTGCGTGGGACGTTCAGCCGGTCTATAAGTTGGTCTTTCTGGAGTGTAGAAATCCCCTTTGGGCTTCAAATTATCTCCATGTCTTACAGGAATTGGTCGTTCTCCAGGCGTGAATTTCGGCTTTTCTGGGGCGTAAAATTCGCCTTCGGGTTTTAAATTGTCTTCAGGTTTTTTCTGTGTCGGACGTTCAGCTGGTTTATACCCTGGTTTTTCGGGAGTGTAGAAATCACCTTCAGGTTTAAGATTATCTCCGTGTTTTACAGGAATTGGTCGTTCTCCAGGGGCAAATTTCGGCTTTTCTGGAGCGTAAAACTCGCCTTCGGATTTTAAATTGTCTTCAGGTTTTTTCTGTATCGGACGTTCAGCTGGTTTATACCCTGGTTTTTCGGGAGTGTAGAAATCACCTTCAGGCTTAAGATTATCTCCGTGTCTTACAGGAGTTGGTCGTTTTCCAGGGGCGTATTTCGGCTTTTCTGGAGCGTAAAATTCGCCTTCAGGTTTTAAATTATCTTCAGGTTTCTTCTGTGTGGGACGTTCAGCAGGTTTATAGCCTGGTTTTTCGGGAGTGTAGAAGTCTCCTTCGGGCCTAAGATTATCTCCATGTCTTACAGGACTTGGTCGTTCTCCAGCGGCGAATTTCGGTTTTTTTGGAGTATAGAAGTCACCTTCCGGTTTTAAATTATCTTCTAGTCTCTTTTGCGAGGGTCGTTCCCCAGGGGCGAATTTCGGCTTTTCTGGAGTGTAAAATTCACCTTCAGGCCTTAAGTTGTCTTCGGGTTTCTTCTGTATGGGACGCTCAGCTGGTCTATAGCCTGGTTTTTCAGGAACATAAAACTCGCCCTC
>KK500009.1:330443-385209 GCA_000688715.1 Glossina pallidipes | reverse complement strand
ATTTTCAATTTTCATTTTCAATATTTAATTTCAAATTTATTGAAAATTTATGTAAACCGCTTTCCTTGATCTTATTTATGGTAAATGTAAACTTTTAACTTAATGACAATTTTAAATAAATAAAATAATTTACATTAAAATTTTTTAGTTATTCTTTATATATTTGTTAATTACTGCGCAGAATATACTTTGTAAACAATCATTTAATTAAATATTGCTTTTTTTTAATTACATACTTAGAGGATTACGTGGTACCGAAACACTTTCGCGACGACTTATTGTTCCCTGTTGTAATAATTTATTCAGCCCTGCAAGATGAGACTCAGATCCGGCAAACCTTTCAGCAAGTCGTCATTGGTAGCTCCTGCCGGTATACTTTGAGTCAAAGCCAATAACTGATGTGAAACATTATAGCAGCGTAAAGGAAACGTTTCATCATATTCCATGCGAATGCGCGGCGCTCTGCGGAAGTAGATATTATGTGTGTATCATTCTAATTTTTTGCCTTTCGGCGAAACATAGCGGCGCTTGTGATCACTTTGGTGCAAAGCAATTCATGTAAAACGTTGAGGTCCTACTATTAACTAAGTAAATTCGTTCACCTCTATGTGTGAATCCAAGAAAATGAGAACTTCATCTTCGCATTCCAATGATATTAGCAATAGGTTTTATATTCTTTCAAACATTATATGAAATATTGTTTGAAATTATGCATTCACAATAACTCAAAGTGCATGTTTCGCTTTAGCTGTGTTTTAGCAAAAATGCACCATCCGTTTCAATGTAAAACTGGAAATATTTAAGATGTCGAGTGAATGTCAAATCGATTGAAGGACACGCCCACAACACCACGTAACTGAAAACGCCATAATAAATGTATCAAGGAAATTAGATTTTTAATTGTAAATGTTAAGCCGAAATCATTGGTGTAATAGAATTAGCACTCCTTCTTGGTGTAATAGAAATTGTTTGTGTGTACATGCAATATGAAATTTTTGTGAACACTCACAAAATAGAATTAGGGCTCCGTCTTGGTGTAATAGAATTAGCGCTCCATCTTAGTATAGTAGAAATTGTTTGTGTGTATATGTCATCGTTGATTATTTGGAAATGTAAGCAAAAGCTGGCGCACAAATGTTACCAATATTTGAATGTTCTGCAGAATTTTTAACAAAGGGCGACTTTTACAGTGGTGTTTGCCGTACTTAAAAGACATTAATGATCAATTAACACTGCTGGTCACTCTTTGACGGAGCAGTCAACATTAGCCTACGATCTTATTAGTTTGGATTGGACCGTAGATCCTATAAAAGCTCGTGAACAGGTAAGTCCAAATATTACTTTACAAGGCAATTTCGATCCTCGGGATATGTACAAGACTCCCGGAGAAATCCGTGCTTTAGTTACCGATATGGTGCGAAAATTTGGTAAAATGCGCTATATAGCAAACTTGGGACATGGCATCACTCCTCAAACTCCTATTGTCAGCATGGAAGCTTTTATAGATGCAGTGCACAAAGCTTTTTAAATATACATAATCGAAAGCTTATTCCTTAGAATTATGTTTAATTGCAAGAATAATTTTTGTTCCTTAGCTGTGGTTAATCCGTTAAAAACTCGCCTAGAAATACAAAGGATATTCGAAAAATTTATTTGTTAATATATTAACATTTTTACATTATTTTGATGTAAAATAAACACCACGGAAAGACATCATGAAGAGGTCTTTATTTCTATTCGCCAATGAACAGAGTTGATTCAAATCTGTTATTGGGCTTCTTTTGATCAAGTACGGTAGTCGCCCAGGCAAACCAAACCCACACCCAGAACAACTTCTGTAAAAAGTGAAGAAAAACCAGACACAATGCGTATAAGAAAAAATACATGTGATTTCTTCATATAAGCATTCTCTCGCAGAATTTGCCAGCAGTGGTATCAGGGAAGGAATAATTAATTAGTATTAATTAATATTAATAATTAATTAATGTCGTAGCTGCAGGGCGTCAAGACGGTTCTATAAGTTTCATCGATTTACAATACAATCAAATACTAGTGAGATTAAAGCAAGATTGGGGAACAGTGTTAAATATTACTTTTAGAACTTCATCCCGTCATCCCGTTATGGTCTCAACGAGCAATCATGGTTACGTAGCATTTTGAGTTTTAGAGGAAAAGAAAGTACGTTTCCCTTTTATAAAAAAAAGTAGTAACATAACATGAAAAAACATGCAGCTTTTAGATTTTAGATCAACACCTGTTCAAGTTTCTCTGTTAAAAAGATAATCTGTTCAAATTTCTCACATCAGTGCAGTAGCAATTTGTTTAGATTTAAAAAACATATTCATTCAAACTCTCATAGCACCAAATTCAAAAAACATACACATTCAAACTCTCATAGCACCAAATTCAGAGTCGCTTTTTCAATTCAACAAGTTATAAGTTTAATGGTATTCTAATACGAATCTTTTGTATTAAATATGTGAAAAATTACTGAAAAAATGCACAAATTCACTTATTTATATGAGAAAGATGATAAGAAAATTAAAGGGTTTGCTTAACAAATTCATTTGCCAGCTGTATCATAATTTGGAAAATTTACAGTAATGAAGTGAATCGGAAAAAGGAAGAGTCAGAGGATGAAAATTCAGAATCGGATTCCTTCCAACAACAACGTAAGAAACGAGGCAGTGAAGAACAACAAAAAACAACATCTATAAGTTTTGTACCAGCCCTAAGAAATCCTTTTGCCGAAGCCTCTGAGAAAACCAAAGGTATGATTATGGTGGAGATCTTTACGGAGCGTGATATACTCTCCAATAAAACGCTTCCTTTTTGATATCATACATACAACGTACTGTAATAGTGCATACTATTTTCTTTAAATAAATAGTACATGGACAATGCCTAGATGGACAATTTACGATAGACAATACTTTTCTTTTTTTAAATCTTTATTTAGACGCCGGTATAGATCCGTAGTAAAATGGATGAATATTCCAACACGAGCTAGTATAAGAGGATATAAAGGATAGTTGCTGAAGTCCGTTTCATTTGTAGCGTAAATAGAAAAACTTACTTACAAATTGAGTTTCTTCCAATTGCAACACAAACTTATTGGTATAATTTATAAATGAAAATAATTTATTGTAAATTTATTTGTATATCAAACAATGAAAATAATTCATTGTAAATTTCTTTGTGTATCAGACTTTGTCGTGTGATCGCGCGATTGGTTTGGTGCAAAATGATATTAAATGCTATCTGAAAATCCTAAAAGGCCGGTGCTGCATATTTCTTTTCTTTGTCATGAAATAAAAAAAAGAACATGTATGTGTGCAGTGCAGAGCAGAGTTGCTTGTAATAAATAAGAAAAATATGAAAAATATGGCTTCCCTGAAAAAAAATATAGTTTTTCTGTTAAGAAAGTAAAAAAATATAGTTTTTCTGTTAAGAAAGTAAAAAATATAGTTTTTCTGTTAAGAAAGTGAAAAATATAGTTTTTCTGTTAAGAAAATAAAAAATAGTTTTTCTGAAAAAAATATAGTTTTTCTGTTAAGAAAGTAAAAAAATATAGTTTCTCTGTTAAACTGATAGAAGTCTGGCAAAGTGCAAAGCAATAACAAGAAAAAACTCTGGAAAATCAAATACGAAATCTGTATGACAGTGTAAATCAACTACATTTATTGCAATTTATTAAACAGTAAAGATATTTAATAAAATTCTCAATATTTATAATAATATACGCCGTAGGAACCATGTAAAATTTATTTATGCAGCCATGAAGCACAGATTCATTTGAGTACATTTACTTTCCTGTGTATATTTTTGAGACCCGTTTTGAGTTGTGAGAGTTTTGCTGTACGCTGAAATATTCTAAGACCATAAAAATATCCTAAAACTATGTTAAAAAATTTCTAAGACGTTGTAGCGATTCACAGAGTTTGGAGTTGAATGCGAGCTCGACGTCAGTAAACGCGTAATAAAACAAATGCCCGCAACAGAGTTTCTCAAATATAATTGCGAAAGCATGTGGTTAGGTCTAAATTATAAAAAAGTACATGAACTACCTTCAACTTCAATTTGCGTAACGCGGTGGCGGTCAGAAAGAAGCGAGGAAAGAGAAAGAAAGGAACAAATGGGAGGGTGGTGGCCGCACTCTAGTAATGAATCGATATACTTTTATCGACCGAGCACTCATTATAACTACGACCAAAGTATACTCTGTCGTATTGAGATTTGAAATGGCGAATACCGACTTTGTGGTCGCGATTTTTACCTACTGGACTACTTATGCGCATATAATTTCTTATACGAAATAAAACCTCCTTCCATCCGCGCTTTTTTTGACGTTCTTTGGCCATCTTTTTAGATCGCCATCATTCCACCTCTTACACATTGGGAAATTTATTAAGAAATAATACTAATACTATAAATGTCTGAAAAATTTCAATTAATTAGCTTTAATTCAAAATTGATTTTTGTTTCTTCCTTTTTTCTTTTTTACACCAACAGAATAAATAATATTCAATTATTTCGTTTTCCTCCTTGCCTTGTGCCTTATTAAGAGATTTATTTTTAGTATTTTATTATTTTTACTTTTTATAGTTTTCATGTTCTTCAGGGTCGAAACTCTTGATTTCCCAAAAGCTATTTAATTGATTAAACACTTACAAGTTTTCGTTAACTGTTTATATTGAATAGCTTGGGAATTGCTTGCTTTTTATTTATACCTGTTAAGAATTGCTGTTCTCTTCTTCTTTTTCTCCTTTTGAGCTGTTTAGTTTGTAACCTCAAAGATAAGGTAATTAAAAAAATGGATAATCGAACTATTAATTAGGTAGTTGTTAACACATTCTTTAGTCCTTAAGTTAAAAAAAAAAGAAACAAAATATGGGAACAAAATTATAAAAATTAATTGAAAATAAATTTTGTTTTTGTTTTATATTTTTTCCTTTTCTCAATACTTTGTTAAATTCTTTGGTAAATTCTCGTCACTTTTTGTTACAGCTGTCATACATTACATTACATTACATTAAAATGCCATTAAAATCAGCGAAACGTTACAACAACAACGATTGTAATAAAATAATAAAAGAGAAAACAATCAAAATTTTCAACACTTATAAAAGGTAAATAACCTATGAACCTAGCGGTTCTGCTGTTAGCATTACAAGTGGATATATACTTTGCATGCCTTAAGATAATTATACACAAACATTGCATATACACATATCCACAAATACACAATTACCCACCCGCAAACATAACTGTATGCCCACCTAAACTCAACTGACGCTTATTCACATGCTATAAAACCTTAATAATTGCTTATAAACGTATAAATATATATATATATATTTATATATATGTATATATTTGTATATATATATATATATATATATATATATATTTGTATGGATACACAAATATGAAAACAGAAGGCACAAGAAAAAAGAAATTTATGTATATACATACATATATATATATATATGTATATATGTATGGATTTATGTGGATCTGTATGTGTATGATATGTGCATGAAGACAAAACTAACGTGCACATCTCGTGCTGGAGTATATGTGTATGTATCTGATTTCTAGATGTAATGTATGCTTCATATTTACATATATATTTGACGTCATCAGTTTTGTCTGCATGCAAACACGTTTTATGGCAAATGTCCAAACTATACACACAGTCGTGCATACGTTAACTTATGTTACATTTTCAATAAAAATCGCAAAAAGAAGAAGAAAAAGAATAACAACACTAACAACAACAGCATCAATTTCTTACACACCTTCGTACGCATACGTTTTTTTTAAGCAAAAGAGAGAGAGAATTAGTTTAACTTTTACACTCTATTGGTCAAATGTTTAAGTGTTTGTGCGCGGAGTGTATTACAAAATATCCCACTATTTCTAGGTTATTACTTATGCCCTAATTTCCCCCATTAGATTTTTCTCCTCTCTGATATAAATAAGACCTGCGCCCTTTAAACCTATTGATTTGCGGCTTCAAGTTTACTTCACAATGATTTTACTGAGAATTTTTTTTTATGTTTGTGCTTTTGATTTTCTTTGCCTTAGAAAAGAGGCAATTTTATCATTGTGGTTGCAACGCCTGCAAAAAACTTTTCTAAAACATTACAAATTTGTCTCTGCGTCCGACTATGCCGCTAATTATGATATTCTTATAGTGCCTTTATTATAAAAAAACGGAGACAGACTTTGATAGACTCTTTTTGTACGCTGAAATATGGAAAAAGTAAACAAGCCTATGGCTCATTGTTAAATACCCTATACCATCCTGCAATCATTCGTACAAGGACATCCCAAAATAAGGCGTTACAGTGAAAGCGATTGAAAAAGTAATCCGACTCGAACCATTTTCAATAGCGTTCATGTTTGTGCTAAAACCCATCAGTGTAGCAAAATTCGTCAATATATGTCAAAAAGTACGACGCGTATGTTGACCACAACTACACATGGACGCCGACAAAGTTCTCGAGACGAAAATATGCAATCGTATGCTTGCAATAGCAGAAGTAAAGGGCGCCCTCTCCGGGAGGTAGAGAGTTTCAGAAAGGAGCAGTACGCTGTAGATACCTTTAAACGGATGGTTAATATTGCGGCTGAAGCCGTAGCAAGCTAACGATGAAAGAGCTGAGCTAAAAAATACTACACTGTGATAACACTTGATTCAAAAATTGCATTCAACACGTCGGAATCGGGATGCATTAGAAGGGCAGCGGCCAGGATGGAAACCCTGACGTATATGATAACCCACACGATGAGCTACTTTGCAGACTTCACACACACGTACGATAGCGACAACGGGACTGAGTTCTACAAACGAATATCATCAGGCTGCCAATACCCGCCGACACCACAATAATCGTCTTCGCTGGTAACATTACCATCGTCACCGTTGCTAAGCATTTCGATCAAGCATAAATAATGACAAATGACCCAATGACGCGTGAATACGTGGCTTAACGCAGCAGTTCTGGAATTAGCAGAACAAAAAATAGAAATGATGCTAATTAGAAGCCGGAAAAAAGTCAGCATTACGCGGATAAGAGTCGACAACCACACCATTGCATCCTCTCCTGCGCTGAAATACTTAGAAGTTATGATTGACAGCCGGCTAAGCTTTAGACAGCATACGCAATGTGCTGCGGATAGGGAAACCGAAATCCAATCATCTTCGACAAGATTGATGCCAAATACTAAAAGCTCTAGAACTACCATAAGAATAGTGATATCCACGGTAGTCACATCAGCCCGGTGTGAGCCTTTGCGCTGGTGAAGATGAACTGCAGAAAATTGGCGGCGAACGAACGTCTTAGCGGCTGCAGGCAAATATGCGGTGTCCGCAACATCTCGAAAAAGGCAGCTCTGGTAATTGAAAGACGATCCCGGTCGATATTATTGCGGATGAGATAAGAAGCATCTACGCAAGGAAGCGGAGAGGGTAAGGGCAAAAGAAGTTTGAACGCTTGACCTAAGCGAATAGGTGGCAAGCACGATGAGGAAGCGCGCCGAAAGGTAGGCGGACGATCTCTCTCATCCCAAACCTGTCGGTATGGATGAACAGGCGCCATTGGAAGCTAAATAAATACTGCACACGTTTTCTGATCGATCATAGCTGCTTTCGAAGCTATCTGCACAAATGCGCTCAAGAGAACTCATCAAGATACTCAAACTGCGACGACTGGGAAGCTGTCCAATACTTGAGATATATAATCGACGTAGATGGGGATACCAAAGGATCGGTATGAGACTGACCGGCAGCCTGAGGCGCGGTGAACAGCTTTGCCACAAAGGTGCTGCCTAAATTACACCAGAGAGACAGCGGGTTCGAGAGAAAAGGAAATCGAAGCCAATAGAGTATTCCACAGCATCCTCCGGGAATAATACCTGACGGTGGTCCCGCGAAGGGGAGTGGTCGAAAAAATGCATGTGCGGGGGATGGGGACGATCTCTAATACGTAGCCGAATCGTGCACGCTGTTTCTATGGGCCAGTGGTATCTTTCGAAGATTCCTATCTCCAACTCGCACAGCAAAAAAAGGTATCAAATAAGTAGATAAGTTTTAATCGATTCAGCCAATTATTCTAAATCGATCGCCGTAGTAAAAAATGGATTTATCGTAAGTCGTGTCTAGTTTAACCTTTACGACACTTTGTATAGGGAAATCATTCAATGTAAAGTGTGATCTCTCGCAAAGGTTATGAAAAATCTATAAGAAGTTATAATTCCTAAAAAAAAACATCTTTTTGTAATGACCTAAAGCACGGTGCTCTCAATTAATTTCTGCATTGCATCATGTACACAATTTTCTCTCTTGGTACTTTATTATAGTTTCGTTGGAACTTATATATCATGGAAAGGAAAATACCGGCATTTAAAAAAAAAAAAACCAAAACCCATTTCGTCGTAATCCTTTTACTCCTCTTGCAGAACGTTGCAGCCGTGAAATTAAATAAAGAAAAAGACGGAAGAAATTCAAAAACAAAAAAGAAAAGAGAAAAAAATTATATTTAAAACTTCAAATAATACCTCAGAAATTGAAATTGACATTATGACCACTGGCATGGCGTATGGGTAACAATAGTGTGAGGTTAAAGCGAAATATTACGTGTTAACAATTATTAAACGATAATAATAGGAATAGTGGGGCATGAATCCCATTTTTTCAAATTATTATTAAAAACACAAACGAACACACACAACGAAGAAAATTTAAAAAAAACTATACAATTAAGTAGCAAATAATTTAATTAAGGGTAATAAAAAAACGAAAATATAATTTTTTGTTTTATAATAAAATGTGAAAATAATTTTAAAATTAAATTTTCAAATCTGTGTTAAATCCGAACGGAAAACAAAAGATAAACAACACTAATAAAAGTTAAATAGACAACTTGGTTGTTGGCAATAGAGGCCAATAAATCGCCATAATAAACATATGCTTGCACATGATTCTATTGCCATCGCACAGACATACAATAAACACGTCAAGAGGCTCGTCAGTCAGTTGATTGTTGATTTTATAGTCTAAATATTACAAGACTTTAGCAAAGCAATGCAGTGCTTGCTTATATGTGTTTACGTACGTGTATGTGCGTGTGCATGGGTGTAACTCTTGTTTCTATGTGTATAAGTATGTGTTTAAGGTATCACTTGATACTAAAGTGTGTTTTGTTTTCATGCTTTTCTATGCATTTAGAATTGTATTTATGTGCAATAAAAACGTAGCATACATGTAGGATGGATTCTTTTTTTTTTATTTTTTTACCCGCTATTCCACTTCACGTTGTTCGCTTTTTGTACTCATTCAAGCAGTCCACGACTTTTAGTTTTTATTTGTTTTGTTCTTTTTTTTTCATTATCAATATATTCAAATTGTTGTTGACTAAACAAGAACTTGGAAAGCAGTAGCAATGTTTTTCCTTTTGGCCTATTAAAAAATTCAAAAAATATTTTTTTATTGCATTACGGCAAAAAGCAAATTTTATGTTCATCTCTGAGAAAAGGGAATAGAGCATGTTCATTATCCTGCTGGTAACACAAGGGATCGCATACGAACTCTTATGATAGTCTGAGCTAAACGCATTTGCTATTGAAACCTTCTTCCTTTTCATCAAATATCGATAAATGTCTTGTTTGCGCATCGACGAGAATCAAAACGGATTTCATTTCTCCGAAGATAGTGTAGAATTAAGAAAAACCGGAAAATTGATCCATGACTAATACAAAAGTGCACATGCCCCTATACTTAGATCATACGCTCGCCTGTATTGAAAACACTACGGCACCTGACAAATATATAAGGTATAATAAATGTTACCTTTCCAAAGACCTATCACTTTATGAGACCATCGATGGGTACTTAAGATTCGCGTTAAAATGAATGCAATTTTCTAACTTTTCTTCATAGCAAACAACTTTATACATAAAATGAATAAAAAGTGCAATATACATAAATTATAATCATAATTATATCAAAACATTTAGAAGAGAAATAAAAAAAAAGCACGCAAATCGAGTATCCGTTTGTTATATAAGAGTTACATTGAAACTAAAAATATTTTCTCAATTTATTGCTACTAAGTTCCTTTGAAACGCAAAGGTCTATCACAAATTACTTAATATTTATAAAGTAATTATAATTTAATTAAATTTTTCCTAATTACCTTAAGCCGTATTCAGGTCGACTATTGTGTAATAAATTTGCAAAACTTTTGTGTTTCTACATAGATTTGTTAATATGGGCTAGCGCTCGCCTTATCAGCCCCTCCAGTCCAATCAATCAATCTATTCATTTTCATATTTACCACGCGTTCAAGGCATTGAGCCTTCCTCCTCCGTGCTGCCTCCGCCAATGTTATCGGTTCCCTCCTCCTAAATATATAAATGTTTGCAACAAAATTGCTTCCATTATTAAATAATTATAAAAAAGTTCAAATGAATCATGAAAAGAATAATGTCCTACCTTTCCGCAAGGAAATTCTGCAACAGATTCGTTTTTATTTCATTGCTGCATTTTAACGAAAATTCACCGATAAACTAGTGCTAATTCAGACTCGCTCATTTAATTTTTTCAGATGCTTACAAATTCAGTGTCGCCATTACAATGAAAACAAGTGCTAATTCAGACTTCCAAACGATTGTATTGAGTAAGCAAATCAGTCACATAGCATGCATGTTAACATATGCTTTTCACGTAATACATTTAACGAGCAATGGCAAGTGCAGTCAAGGCTGTTATTCCTTTTGTGATTGTGGTTTGGGTATTTATACATCCATTTACTGGGCCTTTAAGAGCCTTTTTTCAAATCACTAATTAAAATTTTTTCAAACATTTCTTTGTTTCAGTTAAAAAGCATTTACGAATACAATCACATTACTTTAAATATATATACTTTCGCACACGCTCTTCAAGACTTTTTGCAATTTTCGTCGAATAGGCTGATGTCTTTAAAAAAGACTGTGTCAAGTATGTTTATAGGCAAACGGCATTTTTCTACAATGCGAATTTATAATATAAATACGATAAAAAATATTTTATTGAAAATTATTGGTTTGAATTAACGAACAAAAGTTTTTTGACGTGGCATCTTCTGACTGTTTGTGGATGGAATAGCTGGCTAGAAATAGATGGAGGAAATAACTTCCGAGTCGTTTTATCATCGCTACCGCCATTCTGTCAATATTCTCTGATGGACAGCAGTCTTAAGTCTGTAAACATCATCATAATTTCCTCTTGTGGTAGTTCCTCCTTTTTTGCCGCTATACAGTAGTGCTCCTTCAAGTGCTCGATGGATAATACACCTGCCAACACCGCTGACGTTGCCGTTGAGACAGTGCACTAGGGGAATATCATGCTCAACGTGCACAGCCTTTGAAAGCTCCAAGCTTTTGCAGAAGATGTTAAGTTTGTAATATTTTCTCTGCCCAAATTGGATCGACATATATTATTTGCGCATAAGCTAGGTTATATATAAGTTTTCGTATCGGCTGTTCTGACCCGTTCACTTTTGGCATAATTTTGCATAGAGTGGTTGCGGTGGACCACGCTTTACTTGAAACCTTTTTAACGTCTTCCGCGAACACTGCTTTTGTATCTAATTGCGCTATCCAAGCTATCAAAAACTCGTTTTCAAACATATCTTTGTCTCTATGTCCACATGCGAGCAAATCCCGATTTCTTGCCTACATACCTGGTATAGATCAAAATTCCTAACACAGCTTCCTTTTAAATATGAATAATAAATATGTAAAAGTAATAAAATAGATTAATTTTTTCTAAATAATTACCGAAATGTAATAATGAATACACTGTGTTTTATTATGGAAAGTTTTTACTGATCTACTAAAGAAAGAGTAAAATAACAACTTTGCACTTAACAAAGAAAAACGCCGATTCCTTAGAAATATATGATGAAGTTCGTCATATATAGCGACTATATTAATGTGTTTTTGTAAATTTTTTCCCTAATGACCTAATGACCCTAATTGTATGTGGTGGTATTGTATGTGGAATAGGAAGCGTTGCTTTAATTTATGTAAAAAGCTTTTTTCTTCTTTGATAGTCAATCATCCAGTCAAGAGATTAAGGGATTATTTTCCCAAAACAAAAAGCATATTTTCTCTGTTTTTTCTTTTTTTTTTTTGCAACATAAAAAAAATTTTGATTTTATTTCAACTTTTAAGCATGTCAAAGAGCAACATGTGACGTAGATTTCGTAAAACTTTCTTTTCAAAATTTGGAAAATTTACTCCTGCGGAAACTTTTCATTTTCGCGAAGGTAACGATAATATGAATATATTTTTTTAGTAGATGAAAGTAACTCGTGCTTGGAGTTAGAGGAATGAAAGGCAGAAATTTAAAAAAAATTTTAAATTTAGAAGAGCTGTGCAAAATTCCAACGACATCAACGCGTTCGTTTCTAACAACGTCGTCAACCAAGTTTAAAAATAAAGCTGTAAGTAACACGCATTTAAAGTTTACAGTAGCAGCCATTGATTAGGTTGTAATAGGAATTTTCAAAGTTTTATTAGATAAAAAGTGGAAAAAATAATAAAAAGGATTTCTACATTCTTTAAAGTGCACCTTATCCCTTACAGAAGAGTTCAAGATACTGTTCCGTTCCGTACGATCAAATTTTCTGCATTCATTCAAATAAAATTCATTATCGAAAAATATAAAAGGTGGACAACTTTCTCGTACAACGACCTATCGAACTCGGTTTCAAGAATCTTCATACGCATCAAATTCCGCGGAGAGTACCTCGAAAATTGCAACCGATGGCTTGGAGAGCCCACACATGGAAAAGAACCGTGTGTCAAAGAGTAAATATAAAAATATTTATAAAGTAAGGGAGAACAAGATTCGATTTATTGCTTCGATTCTTGAAACGAGGGATTATCATTATATGTATTGGTAAATATAATAAAAGATATCTTAGGATATTTCTCTTTAGTTCAGTGAAGAAACTCAGTTTCTATCATAGGCTATTAAAACTCGTGAATGTAATGAGTTTTAACCTATTTATAATATTTTCTGAAATTTATTGGAGAAAAGCAAGCTGGCGAAATTTATCTCCAGTGATTACGAGTAAAAAATATTTCTTTTAAAAGCAAAAGATTTTTGTATCATTCATTAGTGAGTTCTCAATTTTTTGTGGAGTGCTAGGAACAGGAAGAGAAATATTAAATTTCAGAATTAGCCGCCAATGTGTCCAACGATATGCGAACGAAACATATTACACCTCGTCACGTACAGCTAGCAATTCGTGGTGATGAAGAACTTGACTCATCTATTAAAGTCAATGTAGATGAAGGAGGCATTGTTGCACATCTACTTCGCTTTCTATGTCAACAAATTCCCTAACGAACTAAAACACTCACTAATCGCAATACCTTGGACATAAGATAACAACTTATTTACAAGATACATGTCCTTTTCTAAACTGCATTGCAAATGTTTTTTTTATACCCATCGCGCAAGGTATATCTACTTCGTCAAAACGTTTGCAATGTCCAGAAGGACGCATCAGACACACCACAAATTATATATGTCCCTGATTAGCGTCAAATTCTAAATCGATTTAAGCATGTCCGTCTTTGTAGTCTGTGAAGTCTCCTGGCCGTAAAACTAACGCTATCCATTTCAAATTTTGCAGAAATATTGGAAGTGCTTGCACGCAGGTTGTTTTCGAAAATGAGTCAAGCCGGTCGAAAGACGCGCCTACAGTGTACCTTAAAGTTACAATACCTCTGTTTTTCAACAGCGATAAATAATTTGTTTTAATACCTTGACTGTTAACTATATAAATTTTCGTCAAGTTTCAAATTTGGAGCGCACCTAAGCGTATTCACCTATTCGTCTGCCCATCCGTCTGTTGGCGAAAATGAAGATATCGCCTACAAATTCGCAAAAAAATTTGGAATTGGCCTAAACTTTTCAAAGCACATGCCTACAACGCGCACGTGCTCGACAAAAAATGATGAAAGGATGAAAATTTTGTTCTTTTACTTCTTTTCTCTTTTATAGGATAACGGTGATGGCTATAAAAGTTTCGGTCTCAGCCGAATTTAATTTCCTTACTTGTTCAAGTGGTAATCAAAACAATTTCAAAATTCTTACAAAAAAGTAATTTTCTACTTATATCCGAAAAAGTGAAAAATATTCTTTGATGACGAATCACACGATCAATTACTTCATCTCGATATAATTACGTGCTTGTTTTCGTTCATAAGGTTTGCGTAATATACTGCGCCCTTTAAATTACATCTCTTTGACCTCTATATACTTAAAAACAAAGACACCAAATGCTTGAATCTGTATCACGATAGCTAACTTATGAATTGGCAGCAAATGTAAAGCTTTTAAACAAAACTTAGTAAAAGCATTTAAGTTTTAAAGCGATTTAAACCTTCACTTAATTAAAGGCGATTTTAATTATTTAAGATTGCATGTTCTTCGTGCATAAAAAGGAATTTCGAGAACGCCAACAACCCTCCTAATGTACAATCTATTCATTCTTATGATGTCTTTATGTTAAACTCAATTACTTTCAAAAGACTTTTTCAGATTTTAAGGCTCCAGTATTCGATTACCCAAAAAGAAAGTTAAAGAAATAAATACACAATGTGTGCTTTAGAGGAAAAACAAAAAAAAAAAAACTTTAACATTAGTTTCACTTCAATGAACATATATGCATAACATTTTGTAATAGCAACAGCAGCAGTTAAGTGTCAATTTTCATTTATTTCTTTTCTCTGGACGAAAACTTTAAGAAACAAAAGCCAGAGTAAGGTAAATTTCATCGAGTACACTATGAAAGACATGAAATGTGAATAAAAAAGAAGAGAAAGATTAAACGTTGCAATCCAATTTAGTTTATTTATAGTAAAAATATTAAAGAAGAGACTTATCTTCTACGGACACCATTTACTTTCCCTAAATCAATAACTAACGCAATACATATATATCAAAAGAAAAATCTAATGGTTATGTTTCTTATAATAACTTATCTTAGAATTCTACTGCTAAACTCATACATACAAGCTCACGGCTAGTAATTAATAATTAAATGAAGGGCTTCAAATTAAAAAACTTATCTTCGGTGATCCTCGGACAGAAGGAATCGTCTCCCATAGAAATATCCCTATGATGTGTAAGTCCTATGATGTGTAAGTCCAAGCGGATGATGAAAGAGTTTCTTGCGGTCGGTGATGCATTATGTTCTCGGAGTGTTGATCCAAAAAGCAGAGGATGTCTATTGTTTCTTTTCTCCACACCTCTGTTCGAATTCGGATTGGTGTTGCAAATCGGTTTAATGATCTGCTGACTGAGGTCAATCGATCTACTTCGAATGTGACGTCCCAAAACTGACAAGAACAAACTGTTTACTATAAGAGAAAATGAGTATAAAGTAAAATGTACTTATTCTACGTTAAATACAGAAGAGTAACATACAACTTTCTGTAGCAAAACAAGTCCTGCGTCTTTGGTTCTTACACATTATTGAAGTAGTTATGTAATTGCTTTGCTATCCACAAAGACGGCAACGTGTTGAAATACACCTGATTCCAGCAATTAGTTGAGTTGAGAAACAAATCCTTCAAGAAACTATTGAGAAATGCTTTAAATAATCCTTTTATATTATTTCTACCATTTTAGCTTAACGACCTTTTATTCCCCGTACAGTTCCATTTTGGAATGCGTAATCTTTAACTCTGAAATCCTTTGATGATTGATTCCTTGAATATGTTTAGAAGAAAATTGACCATATTCTCAAACACGTAAATTTTTTTTATTGCTGGCAGCGAGCAATTGCTAGGGATATTATGAAACAAGGTACTCACATTACATTTTTTATTGTTATATTACAGAATTTATTTGTAGCCCTAAAAATCTTTATTTATTTTTTTCAAATCAATCAAGACAATTCACCATATTTTCGGACACCGTAGTATGGACATAGGCCTGCATAGGGTTTATTGTTACTATAATAATAGTAAATCAAATGAAATGAAATAAATTGAAATTTATATTAAAATACGCTGCTCATAATAAATAAAAGACAGAGGAAGATTTCTGAAATGCCAAAGAATGGTTGCACTTATCTTAAAACCAAGCAATGATTCAGAACTAATCTATACAACTTTTGCAAAGGCCCAATAACCGTCCAGGGACCTTCCCCTCAAAACGTTTGATCGTCCGAACTTTGAGTATTAAAATTTCATCCGTGGCCTAATATAATTTGTCTCGTTTTTTTTTGATTGATTTCTCTTCTGTTCGGTGACAACAAGTTACAGTGAATATGTCGTACCTCACACAACGTTTTTTTTTTTGTGTTTTCTTTTAATGAAACTTATATTGTAACACATAGTTGAAGTAACTGAAAAGTAAGATTTCGTACAACGCAACTCAGATCTACGGAAAGTAGTAAAAGAACTAAATTTTCATGCTCTACAAATGGGTGGAGTGAGAGCGACAGATTTCTATTTTCAAAATTTTGTCGCATAGGGGTGCGGGTGTTGTAGGCGTGTCCTTAGGAAAGTCAATTCCAAATGTTTACCGCAAATACTACAAAGTTGCGCAAGCAAACAGATGGACGACGAACAGGCGGACATGTTTAGGTGCATTCCAAATTTGAAACTGGTCAACATACTTTATATACTTTACGGGGTTTTTGAAAATTGTTTTTCCTCGTTATAAATTTATTGAAAAAACAATTAAATTTTGATATTTGTACAGGTACTACCGCATAACATAAATTAGCATTTTTGCAGTCGGTACATCACAATTTATATTTTTATATAGGCACAACAGGATTGCCCATAGACGTGGAAATTTATGAACATTGAGAAAACGATCCAATCTTATTTTTTGCTGTTGAAAACAGATGTGTTGACAGTTTTTGTGGATCCATTCTTGTAATCGCTCGTCGATTTGCATGGTACAGCCAGACATACTTAGATCGATTGAACGATTAAAAACGTTATGCTGAACAAAAAATATATATGCTTGAAAGGATTCCTAAAGTTTCCTTCTGCCTTTTGTAAAAATATCGTCCAGACGCATATTTTTACTTCGATAGTGAGCAGAAAAGTGATAAGAAAGCTTTAAATAAATAAGTTGAATTTATCTACTTCCATTTACTGTACATTTACTGAGTACTTTATCGTTGATGTAGAGTTCGCTTCGGACCAGTGAGATCCGCATAAGTTCATTCCAAAACCTTGTTTGCCCTTTGAGGCATATAGGGTGATGCTAGCAGCAAAAAATGTATTCATCGGTAACATTCTTCACTTTTATGAATACAGTAGAAAATAGCTCTCTCCTTTTTTCTAGCAAACTATTACAATAATTAAAAATACGCTTGACATGCTTTTTGTGGTAAAATCTGCCCTATGATTTGGTTATCTAACAGGATAGACGATTGTAAATTGTTCAAATAATCGATGTTTTTTCTCCGTTTAATAGATGCTTTGAACATTCGATAATACGTCAAAAAATACAGGTTGTGGCATAAAAGCTTCGGGAAAACAGAAATACGAGGAATATTTGAAATTCGAAGGGTTATTTTATAGCCCTGGAGCCACAGACTAGTGGGATAGTTAATTTAAACAATTTTTATTAACGTGAAATCTCAAAATGTATATTTAATGACTTTTTTTTTTCGCTTCTTGCAGTTACATCGAAAATTGTCCTTTGTTTTAGTTAAGAACTTAAGTCAATGGATATCAATTGAAGTTTACTTTTTTATGTACTGTGGTAGCTTTGCAAGGTATAGTAGGTACACTCATAAATAATATGTGAATAGAGAAAATCGATTTTCCAATTTTTTTGAACTCAAAACATAAGTTATGCTTCTTTTCGTAAGATCGATTTCGCTCTACGAAAAGTTGAAGCTTGACAAAACCATTGTTACAAGACATGGTTGTTATTGTACATAACCATAAGGAAATAAATTCAATATGGGTGTTTCTGTGCATTCGACTCATGCTTATAAGCCAATCTAGAACTAATTATGAGCTATTTAGTCCGTTTCGACATGTCTGCAAAAGTTATAATGAGTGCTAGTCGCTTCTCTTTGCTTTCAGAATGCTCGCAATTGGATCAGTCATCTACAGTTGCCAGATTATATGCATATTCTTATACAAACGTTTATAACTCTGGAGCTCTACGCACGATAAATATCTTGTTAGCCTTAACTAGTAAGTTACCATCCCTATTAGTTGAGTAATTAATTCATTAATTCATTTACTAGACCACAGTTATTCTTTTCTCTCTAATTCTCTTATATAAGTTGTAAAAATAATTTAGTCGAAGAAATAAATTCTAAGGCTAAAGTCTGAAGGCACTGGCATCTAACTCTATTGACTGCATTGCCACCTCCACCGTGCTTGGGATTTGAATCGACTACTACTGAATTGATAGTGGGGATCCATTGCCTACTCAGTCAGTCATGCGAATACAAAGTTTATTTATTTAGTTTTAAGTTTATTTGTTAATTGTTATTCTAAATTTACTCTGGCAATTGGAAGAAAATATCTATTTAAGTTTCAACTGATTCAGTAGTCGGTACGCACTTTCTCTTCTCGTTGAGATAAAAATAAAACAATTTAAGAGAGCGTAAGCGATTCAAAGGTTATTAGCTACAAACCCGAAATCATCTTCGAAATTGAATGAAAATTTTCCAATTTTTTTAAAAAATATTCAATGACTAATATTTATTTAGAATTAATATTAATGATTGTATACATTTAACCATAATTAATACATAGACAATAACTTTGAAAATTGGCATATTTGCAATTTACCCGCACCCACTTCACGTGAAGCTGTTAGCCATCACGTCTCCCTAACGTATCCGCAACATATAAGGGAAGGAAATGGACGCACGTTATATGTTCGCTTAACATTACGAGTTATAAAAATGCACCTTCATTTCAATATCTTTCTTTTAAAAATTTTTTACATTAACATGTCAAAAACTGGGCAGCAAAATACATTTCTTGGTAGTTTACTGAGACGCAGACGGAATAATCATATGTTATTCTTACTAGACATTTTGCTATCCACAACAATGCAGATCGAATTAGGAGTTTTCGACGCCACATACACTCTCCCGGTCCCCTAAGAAAAACCTCTTGCAGTCTGTCCGTTTTTGAATTACTAAAACTAATTTTCGTTTCTTTTCTTTGATGACGATCTGCTTTTTATTAAAAGGCATTTCACGCCTTTATATATATACATATATATAATCTATATGCTTATTTATTTTCAGCATTCCAGCCTAAATCAGTACTCGGACGATAACCTGTAGCCTATACAAGTATCGGTCCAGGGATAGAAATTGCCCATGACTGGTCTGGCCTGGTTGACTGTATAAATCAAAACGGTGCAATTATATTTTCTTGTTCGCTTTAACCTCTACCCGTTAAATGTTATCTCGACCGATCGCTATCTCACTACCTCATATGGTAATATAACCTACATGACAATATAAAATATTGTAACGTACACCCCGCCTTTTATGGGCTTACGTTTTTACCTGACTTCTTTTTAGATTAAGTTAGTACCGCAGAACTGTGATTTTCAGGATTTCATTTAGAATTCTTAGGAGACTTATTTACAAATTCTTTACAATAACTTTTTATTTACAAAACACTTTAAGTCCCGTTCGGGTCTTGTTTGTTAGAATACTGAAATTCAACTCTCTTGACTCGACTCAGTTTGCCTCCCGCAAATATTCTCCTTATATATCCTTTACTAATGTGTAATTTTGTCGCGCGGTTCTTGTGTCCCCTTAATCCCATTTTCCGCCAAATGTTCTGCTAATCTCTCGTAATCTTTTCGGCAATCGTCAAGTGCATGAGGCAAAACGTTATAAATTTTTATTTGGCTTTCCTTTTCTTTGAGCTTGGGTTTCTTAGAAAATCGTCTAGTTTTCATGAAAACTCGGAACAATGCCACAAAATTCTAGATTAGTTGTGGGAGTGTTGTAATGTACGACTTGAGCCCCAATTCAAGGATGACTTACATCCTCATGAACTATAGATAATAAATATTAAATCAGTACTTTCGTAACTTTTTTTTCCATGTAGGACTTTTCGATTCGTGTTCTATGTGATACATGGCATATTGAGAAGATTTGAGTACTTTCGGTTAAGAGAAAGCCAAAAATCACGTTTTTTTTCATATAATGCGATGCCAAGATTTAAAACAACAAAATCATATTTTCCGTCAAAACAAAATCATATCTTCCGAAATCACAGATTAATACTCAACTTAATACTCAAATTAACAGCAAAGTTCAATGTAAACGTCCGTTTTTCTAAATATAAAAACGTCAAGGTTCAGTTTACTTAGTAGTTTAAAATAAGCAATACAATGTAAACATATGCTTTTTCAAAAGAAGACATTCGACTAAAACACTGCAAACGTCGTTCACTGTAAGCGTTCTTTTGTAAGTAGATGTATAAAGTTATGAAGCGAATCCACTGGATATTCATTGAAATTCGATTTTTAATTTACATTCATACATACATACAAAGCTATTTTGTTCTGCTATACTGTTAATCAAGCGAGATGCTTTTTAAATACACACACGAGACTACATCGATAAGTTTTGGTGACAAAAAAATAAACAAAAATATAATTTTCCATTAAATATGCACATGACGTCAATACGCTTTCAATAGCTTCTAATAAAATGGTTTTTATTTTTGGTACTATATTTTACACAATATTACTAAGGGCAAAAGATGATATCATTACACATACACACTTATGAGCATATAATTTTTAATAAAAAGGAAAATAAATAGAGAGAAGGAGAGGAGTAGAAAAATACTTGTCACTATCATCACAATGACAAATTATTTGTTTGATATGAAACGAAATTTACTTACATACTGAGACATATATCCATCGTTTGCTGATATAACGTGCATGCACCCTTCATTGCTATGCGGAAAAAAATGAAAGCAACATACATGTAAATTACAGCCAGTATGTATAGTGTTTGTATATTTTGAGGAGGGCGAATAAATTACATTCAATATAACTTAAAAAATGCTGAATAAAACTTTTTTCAAAAATTCAGTGCAAGTGAGTATAACAATCCCAACGAATATTGCAAAGTAAGATAGCGATGTATTTGGATAATCTCTACCGCACACAATGTCATTGAATTTTGTTTTACTCTCGGTTTTCTTGATTGATAAAGATTATTAGTGTACGTTATCTTTACATAGTGTGTTACCAGATCAGATTTAAATTTGATGTATAAATATAAAAATTTTAACCACACATTTGCTATAACTCGTAAGTTTGGCAATAATTAAAGGTTTGCTTGTAGTTTTTTAAATTATATGGGCTTGTTTATGAGCTTGTGTGGCCGACAAACAATTTCACCATTTTATCGTAATTCTGGCAATAAGAAGAGTTCCAGCGGCAATTAGACGGACGGGCGGATTATGAAGAATGTGTTTCTTCTGTGTTTTTAAATGACCAATCACTAAAGGAATGCCCACTATTCGCGTAATGTGATGACGGTCAAAAAGAAACGAGGAAAATGCGTAAAAGAAGGAATAAGGAGGTGGTGGCCGCAGCTCAGTGGGTGAGAGCCCAATCGACAAATTTTATACCTTCACCGACTGAAGATTCTCTATAGCTATGACTAAAGCAAACTCTACTGCACTGAGATTTGAACTCCGCGAATACCTACTTGGTAGACGCGATTGTTACTAACTCGGTTACTGTGTCATTATACTACGTTTCATCGTTTTTTGTTGATAAGTACTAAAAATTGAAAAAAACTTCTTTATAACAATTTTTAAAAATGGGACATAATAGTCCAACCTGGAAAAGTGGTCATAGCAATAATCCAATCCAATTCATTTGTGCTTGGGTCAAATCAGCGACAGTGCATCAAATTTCTTTAATATAGCCGGAAAATTCCAGTGACCATGAAAACGCAGGCGTACATACGAGGTGGACACATTGACAAACTTGCTTAAATATGCTGAGAATTGGTGTCCGAATGAGTTGGTGGGTCTATTTTAAGTCTCTCGGAGTCTTGCAGCATGATTATTTTCTCGTTACTCGGACATTCAATGATAAGATGACGGCCACACAAGTTGGTAGACAGACGGATTGATCTTTGGGTAAATTGCAAGGCGTGTAGCGCTTGTGTAAGCAAGCAGACAGTCAAAAAAGTAGCTCGAGAAACTTAAACATGGATTTACAATGGATAAGCAAGTGACAGAAAGACGCAGACAAAAAAAAAAAAGAATAAAAATAAATCGACATAGAGGATAGAGCAGATCGTACAGTGCATATGGCATCTCTCATATACATTACTTTCATCCTTCAGCAATGCATTGGTGATATAAGACAGCAGTTCGTACAAATTCTTTAACAATTTATTAATCTACTTTTATGTTCATTGTACGGCATTTCATTAAATTTTATACAAAACACTCATACCCCGTCCACGAAATCCAAAAACAGTTAAACTGTACGTATGGTCTTTAGAACTTAAGCAAAGCCTACCCTTCCTTATATATAAATGAAAGAAGTTTCATATTAAATTACTTTTTTTTATTGATTTAATGTATCGTCAGAGAAGTCATATTAAGCACGATGCTTTCCATTTATTTTGCACATAAATAAAAAAAATAAACTTTGTAGAGAAATTTGTAAAAAATATTATATTTTATGAAAAAGTGATTTTTATTGCTTTTAATAAAATTAACTCATGCTTACATAATTCATGCATTAACACGTACATTTCCATATGCATAAAGTATGTACGGTTATGGTAGGTCTGCAAAAACAAAAACAAACGTACAGCATGCCCAGCCGTAACTCTTAACTATAACAACTTACGATTATACCCGTTAACGTACAAAGCAGCAGCATACAAGCAGACGAGCAGTGAGAACCATATACAAATTTTGTAGTAACTGCACTGGATTACTCCGTTGAACGCTTCGCTGCATTATAACCTAGTACGCTATTCATAAAAGGTGGCGACATGACACAAACGTGTTTATGGTTAAAAGGAAAAAGAAGAAAGTAAAAAAGTTAAAACTTAAAAAGTGTTGGTAAAAACAATTCAAAGGTAAAGAGACCAATTTTTTTTTTTTTATGAAATTTATAATAAAATTTATCTACTTTCCTTTTCGTTTTCGTCTTACTTTCCAACGAAGAAGGGATGAAGGTAGTAAGTTCGTCATTGTACGATAAGCTATTTATCGAAATTGATTTCATTATAGTTATTATTTTTTCTTCCTTTTTAGTGCATTTCATTCTTTGCTTTATGTGGCTTTATTCTATCACCATTTTTGGTTTTTTTACTGTCCCTTCTCTTGTGGAGGAACTCTAGAAGAGATGATACTTTTACAGCAAGATGACTTTTCATGTGATCACTTCGGGCCAGTCTTAACACACACATTGCTGAGGCCGGACTGCTGTCAAGGAGATAATATTAATACTGGAAATATTAATATTTGAAGCATTAAGGGTCAAGGGTTAAGAATTTTGAGATGAAGAAAAAATAGAGAGAGTGACTCCCCTTGTTTGTGCAAATTGGCACTCTGCAGCTGCTAGAGGGAGGTTTATTATTTTTGTTCATATTTTTCAGTTGGGTTGAATGTGACCGTAAGGAGGAGATGCCATTGCCGCATCAGCGTAGTTACAAGCCAGGCCTGAAGCATTCGATGCATTCATCGCATTTGACGATGACAAGTCTGCAAGTCTGTTATGTGAATTTGAGAGAAAAACAGCTGCAGAATGTTCACAAATCAATGCATGTTTTTCTCTCAAATTCACATAACACGCATTGATTTGTGAACATTCTGTAGCTGCTTTTCTCTCAAATTCACATGATCCTGACATGGAGCGTGCATTAAAATATCAACTTCAATTCAAATTTCAATTAATTTGATGTTTCGTATATATCAAGAATTATATAAATAACTTCAGAAACCAAAAAAGCAAAAGCTAATAACAGATTTTATAAGAACAAAAAACCAGTGGAGGCCGGGAATAACGAATGAAATTCTTCTCAAATTCATTTTAAATTTTTATATGTCGTGTATTTTACGGACTGAATTTTCACTGTACACTAATATTCATTTCACCTCCTAGGTGATTTCAAAAAAATATTTTATTTTGTAATGAATCGAAGTCAAAGTTAATATTAAGAAACAAAGCGAAAATTGCAAAAATTCCACTTTTGCGGGCACAGCTGTAAAGAAATTTTATAATGATTGATCTCAGCCTGAGTGGTTGGTGCAAAGATGAAAAAAGATTTTTATGCAGTTTTCAACCATTCAAGTTAAACTTTAAAATAGCAGGGACTAAAGTTTATTTTCTTTTTTTCATTTTCTTTACATAACGTGAAGAGATTCGATCCATTTGCTTAGCCGAAAATCTCTATTCGGAGATGACGTAAAGATAAGGTAAAACCACTGGGCCGTCATGATATGTTAAACTAAATAAATTTGTTACCTTTTATCAGCTGTGCTCGTATAAAGATCGTTTCTCAAGGTTCTTTAATTAAATGAATAAATGCTTTTTTATCATGTACCAAATAAAACTTAATTTATTTTAATTCTTTACAAGCGATCTTTACATGAACATGGTTCGTATGCAGGTAGAATAATAGAAAAGTAGATTATGAACAGGAGCAATCGGTTGGCTAAAGGCTATTCAATACAATAATATTTTTTCTAGCTCGAACCTTAAAAATTTCGTTCATACAAGCAGCAAAAATCTCCAGCTATAATGTATTCTCTTCGATATAAATGTTTTATGGTTTCTTAGCAGAATTTACGATACGTGATCTTCACATTTCTTTCAGTTAAGCAGTTTGCAAGGACACAAAGGAATGAAAACTTTCCAATCAAGCTTCTGCCAATCCATAAGTCACAATGCACGGATAACTAAATGCAGAAGTTATTAGCATAGGAAGTCCTTCTATTCTCATCGAACATATTGCACATTCTTCTTGTCTACTGCGAATGCGTCCAGCTACGTCCACTAAGAAGCTTCTCGGCTAAGAAGACCCCTGCTTATCGGCAAAGCTAACCATCCTGCCAATTCATATAAGAAAAATTAGAAAGACTGTGAAGGAGAGAGTTGGCAACCCAATATATGCATATGTCTAAAACGATTCGATATCTACATAGCGCTACCATTGTTCGTATAATAACTTTTCAAATGGAGTGTTATATCTGAAGTGGCGGAAAACGTAGTCCAATCCGAATGATATTCAACAGCACCGTTGGATCAAACAATGTCATAGTACCGAATTTCACTAAAATATCTCAAAAATTGCGGCCTATAGACTCAACACAAGCCAACAAGAGGGTCAGACGGATAGAAGACTGGCACGCTTAGAACAATTCAGAGAGTGATTTCCAGAAAGAGATTCTGAATCGATCGATTTAATGAAAGGGAGGACTACACCAAGTCCGTCTACGTGTTACATACATCAGCACAAACTTTTGGTTTTGGGAATGTCTATTCCGACCTTAGATGACTTATTTCTTCGTTCCACCGATATGCTGTTTTATCGCTTCTATTAGAATCTCTAACTTTTGGCATTCTCGCCTCATGTATATATATATCGAGGAGGTATGCCACGACAGCATTCAGATCTTTCTTTTGATATAGATAAGTGTACTGTTGCCCGTTTTTATTGCCCAACAGAGTTGCTGCGCCCGCGTCATCGTTCAGTTTGCGTTCATTTCACTTGTTTGACTTCTTATACGTTCGTTGTAGTGCATCATTGTCTATGTCGAAATAGATATACTGGAGATCACTTATGGTTTCACTTTCTGCCACTATTCAACGCGTACATGAATTTGCCAACACAAAACCAACTAATAAATTTATGTGTATTACAGTGCCCTGTATTCCTCTTCCGATACTAAGGGCAGAGCCTGCGTTCATTACAACGAGAGCTAATGATGCAATCATTTCACTATTTGTAATGTCTCTTCTATCCGACCTTTCCGAGTGCATTTCTGGTACTTGTTATTAAAATCCTCTGCTACTGTCTTCACCCTTGCAACCGATTCAACTTATGTAATCGATGGCTAATTGCGTTAAGGCATAAACGACGATGCGCTGCTCACTGTTTGCCTCGGCCCGGTTGAGTCATATTTTAGAAACCGGCTTTTCAGATAGAAATTGCGTAAGGTAACCTGCTAGCAATCACCTTAATGGACATCGAAAGAAGAAATGCGCCGGTCTTTTGCAAGTCGTGCTTCGACATCCGATCCCTAATCTATAGCGCGGGCGGGGAGATCGGATAATTTGGGAGGGTCCATCTCTAAGTAATGCGAAAAGGGTTTCACTCCCTCTGTAGGCCCACTAGTTGACAGTGCCCTGCGACTACCTCCATAAAAAAAAATATATATACCCTTGTACTAAAAGTGATGTATGGCATCAAAATTTAGTTTACTTTATTTACTCTAGAGTATTCCTTCGCAATACTCCTTATGAACCCACCTTACCGCTTTTAGTGACTCGTTATTTATTCTTGCGAAACGGAGATAAGTTTGCCAGATCACACACTGAATAAATTAAATCTTGATTCAAATCTTGTGGAACGTGTCAACCTTTCTTTCCGAAAAAACTTCTTCTGAATTGTTCGACTGCATATTTTTATAGTCGCCTTCCAACTTAATATTTGAGTTTCGAATTTAACCAATAAAAACGAAAATTTGAAGGCACGTTTACCTTTGTGAAAACAAGCTGCACCTCATGTTTGCGAATAAAAAACATGTCTCTGTAATCAGTTTCTTTTAAATAATTTTGCACACCTACGAAGGAACTGGCTAGTAAACTCAACAGCTGTCGATTATCGAGTCACTTTAACGAGTAGCGAGTTGACATAAAGCATGCATTTGTCTTATCGTCAAATGAAAAATCGATCGTACAATATTGATGGGAATTTTGTCAAGGTAAAGAAAAAAAAATGTAATAGTTGCACATTTTTGTGAAATGAATAAAAAATATTCGATTATAAATTTGAGACTAACTGTGGGCGAAACACTAGCTCGACTTTGTCGATTTTCCATATTTAAACTGACAAGAAGAAATAGACCGAATCAAATTGTCTTAGCTGGGATTTCGGTCTCGTTGCACAATTTTCTTCTACTTTTGCGAGAACCCATATCAACAATACATGATTTACTGAGTTACGCTTTACGCTTGTTTTTGATTGGTAAATTTTCGAAAGTATGTAATGGAAATTGATATAATGAATAAAAGAAAAAATCTAAAGAAATTTAGAAATGAAATGTGAAACGTGTTAAGAATTGGAAAAAAAATGACTTTCGGGTTTAGAAATTTAAAAATAAAAACAAGATTAGAAATAATTTTCTCATTTTACTTATTTCGCGAAATTTAAAAAAATTCATAGTCAACGCAAATTGCCTTTATAATCCAAATAAAATTCTTAAATTTATAAATATGAAAAAACATGGATGAAGCTAGGAATAAGGTCTGCGAAGGTCGAGGCCGAGATTTGAGCCGCATGATTGGCATCTTGATTGGCTTCCTGTTAGCGATACCACATTTCTTTCAAACTTTTTTCTCTCCATTTGCATCCGACAGTCGAGGTGACAGTAGCCCTACTCGTGCTTATGCCCGCAATACTAGCCGTGGCGGTGGACAAAGTCCCGGTGGTGGTTCTTTACGTAGCCATTGTATTATTATGGATTGCAATATACCAGGAGTGGAATGACTCGAATGCATTATCTCTCCACGGTCAATGTCAATAATTTAGTTTACGGACAAAGAAATATAACACGCTTATTTCTCTTGTATTGTATTGATATGTCTAGCTATTAAAGAATTTGCCAAGTTTTTTTAAACATTTCATCGACAAAATCTCTTCACTTTCAATATTTTTGTTGGCCCTATGTCAGAACCTTTGCAAAGGGGACTTAAATGGGAATTATGGAATTTTTTATTCGATTATGTCCTCATATCAAACGAAAGAAATTATTTATGGCTATTAAGTCTTCTTATTTAGGATTAGTTCGAATTACTCAATACGATCAAGAAAGTAATAAAATTTTTTAGTGTTCAGTTCCTAGCCTACTAAGCTATACATCCATCCTTCTAGTTTTTTCGGATGTGATAACGTTCACCTATACAAAAATACAAGCTCTTTGAATCCCATGTTAGTAATGAAAAGCTCACACATCTTATAGTAAGTAAACAAGAGTCCTTTTCCAGTAGCTATTGCGTTTCAATAGCAATTAAAGTCATATAATGTGACGCTCAACGATTATTTATTATTTTGGTTTGAGTATGGTAACAACTAATGACAATCACTTGAGTTGGTAACCGCCATTCATAATATCAGGTCTTGTAACTCGAAAACTTCTAATTAGCTTCGATTTGTTTAGGGAACAGTAGTTAGGTTTTTTCGCCAGAACTTGCTTTCTCGGAAATGTATAACTTATATATTTATAAAAACTCATTGCATTTAAGAAAAAACACTACTGCAAATCAATCAACCGTGCCGTCTTATACTAGTCATGCTTATAAAAAATCTCGTGACATCAGCTGACCGACACTTCCATATATGCAGCGATCACAAAAATAAAGGGCGTAAAGAACTTAATAAGGGCCAAATTGCAGATAACAACATCAATAATATTTAACAATGATTTTTCAACAAAAGATTTACAGGCAATGAACGCTGAAGAAAATAAACCAAGAGGAAAGGTATATGCAGTTTCGACAGAAACTTGTAACATCATCATATTGTGTGCAATATTTGAATGCAAAATAGCTCGAATATCTTACCGTGGACATTGCAGTCCATATACATGCAAGTACATACATATGCATGTATGAAACTATACTTTCTAACGATTTAGTAGCACATGTTAGGTAACTATATAAATAAAAATGCTACATATTTCCCCTTGATTTCATACAGTTATTGTTTTTTTGCGGTGTTTTTTATGCGTTTTTTGTGTGCGAGAGTGGTTTTACGACATTTATTTTGTTTATGAGATTTATTTTATGAGATTTATTTTGTTTATGCGATTTGTTTTATGCAGCCTTTGTGTGGCGCTGCATGAATATATATAAAGACTGCGAGAAAAAGAGGGCAAGGAAGAGTACGCGCGTTTTGGGCTATGACATGCTCAGTTAAGTGTATTTTGAAAATATGTGAAATCCCACTTTTTTAAAACGTTCACTTGTGCAATTTAACTATTTGTTTTATTAAGAAAGCACCTTGATATATTTTGCAAGGGAGACCTTTTTATGCGGTTTTCCTCCATCGCATGAAATAAATAATATGTTGTGAACAATCGTTTATTAGAGCTATTTATGGTGTTACTAATTACTTTTTGTTTTTTAGGTCCCTTTCTAACGCACGAAAACAGCTTTAGCTGTTTGGTCTATAAATAATTACAAGCGAGCTCCTGATTTCCGAATTCTTAAACGGGAGATTCCCAAACGTCGAGTTGTACAGCTTAGGCTAAGGTTTTACCTTGCAGAAGAAAGTAAACTTTAATAATTTTGATTAGGACTAGTTTTGCTAAAATTCCAAGCTATTTGAGAAGAGTGACAACAAAATATTTTCGACTAACATTGTTTTCTATGCAAAATTTTTAAATCGTGATAAACGTGATTTCAATGGATGGAAACATACACATATGCGATCAAGTTGATTCACTATGAATAAAAGTATATGTATAGTTCTTGGACTTTGCCGAACACATATTTCCATGATTTGCAATTACCTGACAAATGTAACACATCCCCTACGTTATGTGTGAAAGTCTGTGTTACATTTGTATATAGGCATAGTCACTTCCGGATAATATAATTAATCACACATTTAATTTTACTGCTTTCCTTACAAAATATAGTTTTTACATCCTTTACGCATTGTGCACACCTTCACGTATCACGCTTACCTATCAACATTCTTAATAATGATAGGTGTTGTAAAATGAGGTCATATAAATGCGCGTAAACTTATTCATATGAATTTGTGGAGAAAATATCATTTACTAAACGATGACTGCTTTGTAACTGATAATCGCAACATGAAAATTAATTAAAAAACATTTTCAGCTTTAATAATTTTGCCGCAAGAACTAGAGTCATATGCAACACATTTTTATAACCACCGAACCGCATAATGCCAGGATACCAATACAAGTTTAACAATTTAAAAACATCGCTGTTAATAAATTACGAATTTTTTGATTATCAGAATGATTTATTTATTCTTATTATTATAGCCACATCCAAAAGGATATAATATCTTTTTCCATCTTCTATTATACCGACCGATTCATGTCCGACTTTTGAATCGATATTAGCTTGTCCGTCCACATGATCGTGTTACTTCTTGTATTTACTGATGAGTTTTGGCCCTAGGATGAGCGTTATTGAAAATGGTTCGGAGCAACCTCTTCCCACATATTTAAAAATCCTTTATATGAGTAAATGTATTACGGGAAGTAAATGTATGAAGGCTCTCTCCCACTACAGCGTTTTTACTTGCTTTTTGTTGGTACTTCGCTAGTATTTCACTCAAGCGATGTGTCTGACAATATCTAACAGGGTGACGGTTAGAAAGAAGTGAGCAACGTGCAAGAGTTAAAGAGTTTATTTAGCTTATTATTAGGGTTAGACTTTTACCGACTGAGCACTCACTGCAGCTATGGCCAAGTTTGCTCTATCGCGCTAAGATTTAAATCCGCGAGAACCAACTTAGTAGTCACGACTCTTATCTATTCGGTGCAGAAGTTGGATGTAATCGACAATTTTTATAACCACCACCGAAGAAAGGGAGGTCAAAACCCTTACAATGCCCAGAAGGAAGCTTTAGGAACCCCACAAAGTAAGCACATTCTTGATTATCGTTAAATTGTAAATTGATTTAAGAATGCCTGTCTATCCAACTGGTTGTCTGTCCGTCTGTTCAATGTCTATTGTAAATATTCTCGTACCCGCAAAAATGAAGCTATCGACTTGAAATTTGGAAGAAACGTTGAAAATTTTTGCACGCAAATTGGTGCTCAGAATGGGACAAATCGATCGAAGAGCGCGTCTACGGTACTACGTAAACTGAGGACACCTCTGTTTTTCAAATGGAATAAAAATTTGTTTTTTTCGCTTATTATTCCAGCAGATACACCTACAAAAATTTGATCGTATGTTCTATGGGGAATGCCCTACAAAAATGGAAAAAATCGGCCACGCTTTCTTAGTTATATAATGTATCACAAATTCTCGTTTTTTTTCAAAATGCTTATGGCCGAGTTTAACAAGGTGAAAAGTCCTATAAAGCATATAAACACTTGGCCAGTTTCAAATTCGGAATACACCTCGCCACGCGCGTCTCTTTGTCTGCCTCTCTGCCCATCCGCCCGTCTGCGCAACTTTGTAGTATCTGTGACAAACACTTTCCCATTCGCGAAAATGGAAATTTAAAGTTGATATATAATAATAATAAATATACATATAAACATATATATACGTCTGAGAGAAATAGCACTACAACCCTGTACCGCAAGTAATGTAGGGTGCAAAAAAGTGATGTAGATACCCTATGTTATTAAATGTAACATTTTCCCTGTTCTTTACCACTGTCTTCAATAACTTTATCTGTATCGATAAGTTTGATTTTACCATCTATATATTTCCTTGTTGTTGAAATACTTCCTTTCGGATGGATGGATCTGCAAAAAAATAAAAGATATATTCAAATAGTAGATGTTCAGACAGGTTACTTTATTCAAATTATTATATAAAAAAATGCACTTACTTACTTAAATAATAAATCTCCTTGCATATATATTTATCTAATAAAATTGTCTCAATTACACTTCCCGTTCTTCGCTTTCAGTTTTTCAATTTTTAAAAAAATTTTGTAAAGATCTTGAAGGAAAAAATTTTTTATGTGTTTAGTTTTGAATTCGCTATACCTCCCTTTGATTTGTAAACAATTTCATATGTTCTCTTTTGAATTCGCTATATCTTCTTTTGAATTCGCTATATCTCCCTTTGATTTCGCTATACCTCCTTTTGAATTCGCTATACTTCCTTTTGAATTCGCTATATCCCCCTTCGATTTGTGAACAACTCTGGGTTCACATTGGACCTTTCCCAGTGTGGTTTCAGTTTTTCATTTCCTGAATAACACAAAAAGAAGAAGAAGGAACAACAAATTTGTAAAAGGCAACTAATATAAAATAAGTAATATAAAGTCATATATAGAATTTGCAATGAACCAAAACCATTATACGTTTTTTTTGCTTTTCGGAACAGAGGTGTTCTAACGTTACGCTGTACTGCAGGCTTCTAAAATCTCTGCTGCATTTGAAGGCAACTTCTTTATCATTACAAATCGAAAAATGTTTATGATGGACAGGCCGACGGGGATTTCGATATCGTGCTAATCAACAACATATGTACTTTATGTGGTCTTTATAGCTTTTTTTTGAGTGTCCGCAATTTTTTGATAAAATGAATATACACTTTACCTTTCAGATATGATATTATATTTGTAATGTCATATATATTTTCTTCGCTTTCATCGTAGCTAAGCCAAAGTCAAAAACAATTGTCATACGCAGATGTCTCTTACAAATGTTTTAAAGAAAATTTTTCTAACATACAATGCGCTTCTTTTCTTCAAATAAAACAATTTGTTTTTATGTCTTTTATTAAATAAATTGTTCCACGTAAAGCTAGAGCAAAATGTTTTAAAAATTTCAAATTACATTTTGTATTATCCATACTTTCCCTCAAGCAATACTTACGAATCTGCATATTTTACAAAATTATTCCAATTGTATAGCCGCCAACGCCGCGTTATCAACCATGTGGACAATATTTTACGCATTTATCAATCACTTTTAACGTCAGTTTGCGTAATACATAATTGTATACATTTTTTGTTTACAATACTATACAAAAGGAAAGGAAAACAAGCAAAATAAATAACACAATAATTAGAGCAAACGAAAGCCCTCTCAGAGAGTTTCACCAAAGTCTTACTAACGCTC
Source organism: Glossina pallidipes (assembly GCA_000688715.1). NCBI lineage: Eukaryota > Metazoa > Arthropoda > Insecta > Diptera > Glossinidae > Glossina > Glossina pallidipes. Next base: position 352,110 of record KK500009.1, on the reverse strand, counting down.
ACGAGTAATAACAACAAAATCCCCATATTTTTTTGCAATGCATTCATATTGGAAATATCACAAAGTTGAACAGTTGAAAACGTAAAACGCAGCTGAGCGGAGGTGATATAACGGAGAAAGTGTTTGCAGGCTATCAAAAGTTGATCTTAATTTCGTTCTGATACATGCTTAGCCATAGAATATTTGCGTTATAAGCAAAACAAGAAAAAGTGCAATGTTATCAAAATTCCACGATAAACGGATTAAAAGTAAATGAAAAATGGATTAACATAGAAAAAAATTAAATTAAATTAATTGCAATTAAAAGGCATTGAATTTATTTGGAAATAAATTAATTAACTTTTTCTTCCTTCATCTAGCATTCCTTTACCTTTATACGAAGTTATTTTATTTACTTTCCATCATCTACTGGTTTCTCCCATCAGTTTTTTCTTCGTTTTTTGTTTTTCACCTTTAATTTTATTATTTACTACAACAGTATTTCCAACATTGCACTGTCATCCACTTATCTCTTAATTAAGTTTCCATGCCATCTTTATTTCTTACACTCTTGGCGCTTTTTTCCTATCATACATTAGCCCTGTTTGTTTGCAACCATTTTGATACAGATGCTGCTCCTACTGTTACATGTATACTATAACTCTGTCTGCACATTACTCTTCAACACCACATCTATCTTTTTGATGTTTTTGTTCGTAGTTTAGTATACGTTTGCGTAGGCAACTGCGTCATTACTAGTTCAGTTTCGCTTGATATTAAATGTAACCTACAATTTGTCGCATTGTTTACACGTGATATTTTTCCCCACTTTTTATGTTTGATTTGGAGGAAAATGTAAAAATCTAACTTATTAATCAAGAACTTTTTAAGTATAATGAGCCAAACTTAAAAAATACACATATATGTATATAGAAAATTTTTAAATTATTATAATTCTGCAAGAAAAATGAAGGCATTAATAAATAAAAACTCATAACATGTATAGCGAACGTCAGCAAGTGTTGAAGAAAGAAAAACAATCACAAAATCATTGAATTTTATTATACATAATTTTAAATGCGTAAAAGAAAAGTTTTTCGAACTGAGAAAAAAATTAAACTTGGAATAATTTACTAAAAATCGGTGAAGGTGTTAAGTGTTATTAAAAAAATCATTACCTCAAAGTGGTTTAAAAGATCGTATTTTTGATAAAAAAATTACATTTTTCTAAATCTTCAAATAAATTAAGAACGTATTCGCTGTGCCGCTCAGTCATCGAAATTTCTTTTCCATTTTTGAAATGGATTACATAAAACTCCGATGCTAACGCTCAGCCATAACTATTGTTCACTTTTATTTATGACAAAAGAATTTTCTTTAGTTTTGTTCTTTTTTTCGTTTGGCTTTGCAAATCAACCGTTGAAGGAAACTAAGAAAATGTTGCCTACTTTCAGACACACTATTTTCTTCTGCAGATGAAATAAATGAAATGTCATGAGAGTTAACAGAGATTTCCATTTTCATTCATTTTGTGAAAACTTTTACTTCTTTTTTACTTTTACAAAAGTACTGCATTTTTAAGCAGTATTAAATTCTGATTCGATTTGGATATGTCCATCTGTGTAGCAGTTTGAAGTTTGGAGTTTAAGAACGTTTTTTCTAATGTACTTTTGCATCTCATTGATCAAGAAATGGTCAAGTACTCACTTTCTGAACAGTTATACGTTTCATTGGCCGAGTAAGTAAGAACCGCGACTACCAACACAGTCTTCACAGCTTCAAACCCCAAGTACGGTAGAATTTTCTTTGGTCGCAGCTATTGCGTGTGCTCAATCGGTAAAGGCATAACACTTGTCGTTTGAACAGACACGCACTAGGCTGCGGCCACTATCTCTTTACTGTTCCTCTTTCCTCTCTTCTTCCCGACACTCATCAACTAATAGGGGACATTCCCTAAGTGGTTACACGAAAGTCACAGAAACTGAGGCTACAAACTGTACGGTCTGTAACATAAAATTTGCGTTGGGGTAGTTTTTTCATAAAAAAAGACGCCAAAATTTCTATGCTTGTGTAGTCTTCCTACTCATATAGAATTTCCACTTGGACTGCGGTCTCTTTTATTAAGACTGTTTTCGAGAGGAAAACAAACCTGACCTCAACCTCTTAGAACCTCTTAGAAGGCGGACAAAAACCATTCAAATCCGTGGGCTTGTCTTCAGAAAATACATAATTTTTTTTTGCTCCTCACAGTATTGAAGTTCAAATTCTTTTTTATTAAATTAATATACTTTAGGAATACTTAAAAAAAATTACTTGTATATTTTCATCGATGCCTTATGATCCAACTCTGCATAAATATTTACCGGGTCTTGTAATTAATGAAATTAAACAATATATAAATAAGCTCATTAACAATAAGTATATAGAATAACAAAAAATATTATGTTAGATAACTAATAAACATCTAAACTAAAATAACATCAAGTCACGCTTATTAACCATTTCTTCAAATTTCAAACACAAAATAAAAAGTGTGATAAATATTGAGCATCTAAGATTCATATAAAAAATATTTCGAAATTCTAACAAACTGAAACAGACGAACAACAGCCGGACAAGTAAACTAAAAACTATTCACTCCCGTGTTTCAGAGTTAAATGGCAATTATTAAAATTGAGACGATTTGACAGTCACTGAAAAATTAACTTTCGCACTAACGATGAAAAAAATAAACGACTGTTGGACAAACAAAGTCCAAGGTGTCCATGCCCGCATACTTAGCAACAACTAATTGTGAATTACGAATACGGAGACAATATACTTTATTACTTGTTTTTAAGGGCAGGCAAGCGCTTTAAACAAATAATGTACCTAATGTCGCATTCAGCCGAGGGTTACAGCAGTCTTTCGCATTATTTTGCAAGGGTATGGCGTCTCCGTTTTGGTAGACATTAAAAGTATTACTTTTTATTTCAAAGCGTACATCCATTCATGGCTATTGCTCTTGTTCTACTCTTTTTTTTTTTTGTTGATTTTGCACTACTTACAGCAGCATCACGGTGGCTATTGCAAAATTTCCGAAAAAAATTAAAAACATGTTTACTAAGTGATTTTAGAAGGAAAGCCAAGAGTATTGTTGGGCTAATAAATCTTTTATTTATACCTTTTAATGAGTTGACGCTTTGCTTCTCTATGATCATTCAGATTTTTCTAGAATTAATGCTACGGAATTCTTTGGGGCTTTCATCTCGTACCACCTCTCAACCACATCGTTTTTTTGGTTGACGCACGGAAACGTATCTGCAGCATCTCAGCATTCCCTGAATATTTTGTTAATGTCTTAATTTGCAATATTTTTATAAATATTATTAATCAAAAGAAAAAAAATCAATTTAAAGTGACAATTAATACGAAATTGAAAAATAGAAAGCAAATGAGATATGATCAGAAAAAAATCTTTCGCGAGAAACAAACAGAACAACTTATTGTATTCGGTTTATAAGACAAATTTTATATATCCTACCTATAAGACTACTCTTGAAATTCAATTTATTTCAAATGAATGTTGTATAAGTAACTCAAGATGAGACTTGTAGTAGTAACTTTTCTTGGAGTGTTGATCGATATCCTCCAGATTTAAAGGAAATTATTTCCCAATTTTTGCTTTCGGTAAAACTTTTTTGACTAGAGAAGTTTGTCTTGTTTCGTAAGTTTGCTTAGACCTCAAATAGCTATAGTCATAGCAGAAAACCCACTCAGAATCTGTGTTGGAAAAAATACATATGATTTGATGAGGAGAAATACATATGATTTCTTCTCATATAAACATTCTCTCACAGAACTCAATTCAATTATTTTTTGATGTAGGTTGAATATTATCATTTCTTGGTGTAAGTGGTTTATTTTCTGCCAGGAAGGGGCTGATTTTCTTGATGTAGGTTGAATGTTATCATTTCTTTTTATTATCTTGGTTTAAGTGGTTTATTTTCTGCCAGGATGTTGGTTGATGTTGGTTGAGTGTTATTATTTCTTTTTATTTCTTGGTGTAGGATTCAATTCAGTTATTTCTTGATGCAGTGATCGTTATCTTTTATCAAGTTGTTCGGAAAATCATGTCGTTTATTTCCAGCCAAGTTGACACTTGAGCCGTATTTTCCTTATATGTTTGTTCGTTTAATTGTGGGTAATATCGTATTTGTATGGTGCCTTAACAACTATGGAAAGCAGCAAAATCTACCGTATATTAATTTTTTACTATCGAAAATTAAAAAAAAATGTACGGGTATGATTAATTATTATCATCTGTGATTGGCAACGCAAACGCGGAAGGAGTTTTTGTTCGATGTGGAGTTGCTTCGCATTCCCAAAGAAAGACGGAGCTTCTAGAGATAGTCCTCACTCTTACGAGAGAAAGGGATACGTTCATATACGATTTCTAGTTGCATTCGGGAAGTAATTATTCCCGCCGCCGTGGGGTTAAGCCTATATAGTAGCGTAACCACGTTAACCCCTTAGAGACATCTGTTGCGAGACATCAAAGAGAGTTATACCAGTGCTCGATCGACAGACCATTCGGCACTGATGGTTCAAATTCACCTATTTCCCTATTAGTCATGGCGCGATACCTTTCATGCGTAAAGTATACCAACCAGTTTGTTGAGTATGGACTTAGACAATAATATCATCTCTTAAACGAACTTTCTAAAGATCATAGGACTGTTAGTCGAACTGCACCCAGCAGCACTAAGAAATAACGCAAATGACAAACTTTATACTATATATATATATAAAGCTTTATATATATGAGGTCCTCTGGCAGTTGAGAAAAAATCAGGCTTCATTGAGATTGGGGTTCATTTGGAGATATTGTAGTAGAAACTCTAAACAAAATTTAAACGGTGCCGTTCGTTGAGAAGAAGGAAAGAAGAACCCGTCTGCTGTTAAATTTCGCCGGCATACACGAATCGATTTAGCTGAAAATAGCTTGATCAATTAGGTATACAAGTTCTAGAGAACAAAATGCGATAAACAATAAAACGGAATCAGCGAACCTTTCACAATGTTCCTGTTTCAATAAATGTAAAAAGAAAAATGCAAAGAGTAAAGAGAAACCTATTAACTTCTATGGGATAGTTGATAAGAATGTGAACTTAACGAATGTGCGTCTTTGTGATGAATTCCTCACTCTGCGACTATTTTATTCACATAATTGCGTAAGTGCATATGTAGTAGGTGCACAGAGTTCTTTTGCAAGTGATGAGCTGGTTTGGCATTGTGTTCTTCAACTTTTCTTCTTTAAATAAATTTTATTCAGGTCTTTCAATACAAATTTTTTCAACAATTGATCAAATATGTTGCAGAGCAACCCGAAAAATATGGAACTACGTTGAATCAAATTAAAGTCAGGGTTAATCCTGATAGAAGATCGAAATATTTCTGGACTGGAAAAAGTGTTTTATAAAGAATTTTGTCACCAAAGTTAAGTTTCCAACTCTGATGTTGAAGAATTTTTGCCGTTTTTGCCATATAGTACTTATTTGCTCCAGTTTCTGCCAACGTTTCAAGCTATAAAAGTCTAAATTTGAGCCACGAAGTTTCCAAAGCCGTAACTTTAAGTGCACATGCTTAAGGTCGTTGTAATCGTATGTTGACTTGTGTCTTCCGCAAAATAGCGCAATATACCTGACATAGAAATTTAAGTATATATATGAACCCGTTTTCTTACGCTTCTTTCTTCACATCTAATCTCGATACATTCTTTTATAACAATAATTAAATTTTACTGTGTTTGTTCATATTTCATGATTTATTTATGCAAAGAAACTAATACAAACACACATACAACCTTGTATTATACATTGTAGGCAAGATATATATTTTGTATCCCACACCTTTTACGGTACAACGTCATATTTAGTTTGTACATTTGTAGCAGACGCACCTTTAATTGTATCGGTCGATTCAGAATCACTGTTTGCACTTGGCTGTCCTTGGCTTCCAAGTTTATGTTCAACATACAGGTCGCAATTTTTGAAATATTTTTATGAAATTTGGTACATCGACGTGTTTTAGCCCACGATCGAACGCTATTGAAAATCGTCGCGAACGGAGCACTTTTCCGATTACTTCCCATCTAACGCCTTAAATTGGAAATTGACAACTGTATTAAGGGAAGCGGTGTAGAGTATTTACTGGTCAGTCGTAGAACACCACAATATTTTTACCTTTTTGACTCCGAATCCTATAAAGAAAAATTTTTTTGTTAATACAAAGAGCAACTCTGAACTTGCAAATTTTTTTTTGTGTGCTAATAGTTAATTTAAAGTAATGTAAATACAAATTTTTTTATGGTATGTAATCTGCAATAATCAAAACGCTTTAAGGCTCATGGTGCACAGTTTACGATTAGACTAAGTGCGTAAAAAAATTTGTTGAATAAATTTAACCTTTCTATTTGTTGTCCAAAAATCCGTATGTATAGGAATATGAATTACTAATTTTATTACAGCTAGGGACGCGCTTACAAGCAGTATCAGTGTCTCCCACAAGACATTTCCATTTGTATGAACGATTTAGCAGAAGGTACGCACTTTACGCTGCGAAGGAGTAAAGAGCATAAGGCGATGTTGATTTCATATGAACATATATATTTTCTATACTGACACAATTTCATTAAACGATTCGAAGATTGTAAGAAGATTGCCAATTGTATTTTATTTGGTTGTTTATTTAACAACAAGTTGTTCCATATCGTAATTAGTACCGATAAAGTTACAGCTTACATTGCTTTGTCATGAAGTAACTTCACAAAAGTATTATTATTATTATTATATAAATTTAGCCAGAGAATAGATTCTAAGACTTAAGTCTTAAAGCACTAACATCTAAGGCTTTCGACTTTTACTTTTTTTAAGTCGACTAGTAGTCGAATACAAATTCAAGTAAACGGATTAAATAATTGAAAGAGTTAAGTTGGCAAAATTATCCACCATAATCACCCATTTTACAAAAAAATTTAACAGAAGTATTATTAAAGGGAAATAAAAGAATAAACCTTCAATTCGGTTTAGTTGTTATGTTGAAGGTGGAAGTCAATACACGTTGGATGACCACAGAAGAAGAGAAAGAAAACCGGATCTTTAGCATCTATGGCGAGACAAACCAAACCGGTGCTTCGACATTACTTGCTGGGAGGGGGAGGATGCCACAACTCCGTTGTCAGTCATACCTACTTAAAGTTAACTGAATGCCTACACGAATCGAAGAGCATGCGGCGTTACAATAATGGACAATTTTTGGGTCCTCACAAGTTCTCTCTGATGTAATTGTCGAAAATTTATAAAATTGCAGGAAATTAGAGAAAAAAGTAAATTGCAGTTCATTGACGATTCATCTGTGGTGCTTCTAATTTTCTATATTTAATGCAGGCACAATGGGGCATATATTTAATGAATATTAAATTCATTCTCATTATCTGCTGTGTTTGTTAAATAAAATTTGAATAACAATTTAAAGAAGCTTTTAAATGCAATTTCTTTCGAAAGAATAATTTTTGTTTATTCTTTCGTCTCCAAGATAAAGGATTGAAACATCATTTTAAGTATACCTTATAGCTTCCGTTAACCTTCTTTTTTCTGTATACGTTGTAAATAACCGTGCATTTAGTACATTTGTAATGGGTGGTCAAAGAAAAAGTTTGTGTCGTTTTTCTTTATAAATAATATTAGAGTCGTGCTGCTCTGATAGTTCCACCTCTTTCGAGCCTTAATGTAACGCGTATAAGGGGTAAAATTCGTTCCTAGTTAAAAATCTTAGATAATTAGAACTCTAAGTCCATCAAGACTTAATGGAGCGCGTATAAAAAATCGTATACCTTATATAGTTAAAAAAAAGGCGAAAACATTTTTACATCTATCACATTAATCGAAGTGATATAAAACTCAGAGTACATCTTATGACACATCATCACGGAACGAAATATTGACTAAATATCACTTGTGAACCACTGGCATAAAAATGGATACTGAACGAAGAAGGAAAGACGAGAGTACATCTTATGATACATCGTCACGGAACTAAATATTGACTTAATACCACTTACGGACCACTGGCATAAAAATGGATACTGAAGGAAGCTCGATATTTGCGTCACTTACGAAAAATGTGTACTAGGATAAACTGCCATTGCAATCCAATCCTTAAACAGAAGCACTCGACTCATTCTATATATGATTGATGGCGTTCGATGAAAATTGGCTCACATATGATAATAGTATACCAAAAAGACCATGGGCCAAAATGGATGAAAATACCCAAACCACGATAAAATGGACACTATTTCTACGTAAAGTAACACCTTCTATTTGAACAATTGGAAATGAATCGCGTGTCGCAGCCAGGCGATTTATTCTAATTTTTACAAAAACAACTAATGCGATTAACGCGCGTAATCAAAGTGAAGCATCCAAAATTGATCAGTGAGAGAAATGTCGTCTTCCATCACGACAATGCCAGACCGTGCACATCCTTAGTGATTCAGCACAAATTGGGACAGTTTGCTTGGGAAGTTTTGGTGTATCTATTATATAGTTCCAACTTTTCCCAATTTCATAGCCACTTGTTTCTCTCATGTAGAAGTCTCTTAATGGCGTGAAGCTGACTTTAAAGTGGGCGTGTGAAAATGATTCGGTCGAGTTTCGGGTAATTTTGATGCGTCCATTATGAAGTTGCATTCTTAATACTTATTTTCGTGATCGTGTAGAGTTATTTTAATAGCGTAAAGCTGACTTCAAAAGAGGCGTGTGAAAATGACTCGATTCAGTTTTTCGGTTAGAAATTGGAGAATTTTTGCAGTGATGGCATAGTAATGTGACCATACCAACTTCAAATGGTTGTTGAAAAAATGGCATTATGACGTTCATTTAACATGCAAGAAAAAGGAATTTGAATTTTAATGAAAGACGCCACGAACTTTTGCTGGGAGGTATATCAATTTATTTGTATGTATAAATATATATGTAAATATATGTTTCTGCGTATGCGTGCGTACATTTACTTATGTAGGGAACTATAAACATGTAAGAAATCGTAGATTGTAGTTGTCTGAAGACGACACTTGCATACATATCACCTAAAGAACAAAGGTTTGATAAACAACGAAAATGAAATACTAAACGGTTTCCGCCAGCTTTTAAGATATTTTCGATGCTTTGAGTACAATTTCTAATTATTTTTAACTAACAGTATATATTCACGTTTTTAATTTTGCGGATTTTCCTGAAAATGTGAGGACACAGATCGAAGACCCCAGATTAATGAAATCGATGTGCTATGCCAATTAGGAGAATATAGACTTCATAGAGATTCTGATGCTTTTTTATAGAGATAACAAGCAGAATGACAATATTAATAGACTTCCACCCTGTCTGGTTGCGTATAAAAAGAAGTCAAGGTAAAAACCTATAAAACAAATGGATGTAAAAAGAAGAAAAAATATGCTTAAACAGATATACGCACAAACGTGAAAAAGCGGAAAATGAAGGCATAAAAACGCATAAAATCGAAAATGAAACGGAATGAAAAATGCAAACAAGCACAAGTAAGATTATATGTACGTGTATGTGTATATTAGTTAGCACATTATTGAAAAAAAAAAAAAAAATGAGAATGAAAATGAAAATTATAAAATTAATATTAAGCTCAAGTTCTACAAACAAAACCAAATAATTAAAATAACAAAAAATCAATTAAGCTCAACGTATACATAAAAATAATTATCATCATAACGAAATTAGAAAAGCAATATTTTCATTATTTAACTACAAATTTAAATAAAACGAAATAATTAATTTCGACGAAAGGAAAAGAAAACGAAATGCCATTTGGCCGTAAATCACCTCTAGAGGCTTTAGCTCTGCCCGGAGTTATTCTAGCCTACAAATACAGTCAATTTCGTCAAAGGCGTCGTGAGGCTGCCAGTCGACGTGTTACGGAACGTGAACTTTCAGCTTTGCATCATAAAATTGTAAGTAAGAGATAACTTTTTGCTAAGAGACTTAGTTGTAATGAAATTTTAAAATTTTAAAATTAGGCTTAAAGTATTTGCCCTTGAAAGGTACGCGGAGAGAGAGATAGTAAAAAAAGTAAATTTGATTTCCCCCTTTCCCATTTTTCTTTCTGCTTCTATGTACGCAATCTTTTTTGGTAGAATAATTGAATTTAGACAAAAAAGACAAAAAGAAGAGAACAAATGGCGATTGCCGTCTAAAAATTTATTCAATTATTATGCGTTTTTTAACCTATTTTACATCTTTCTGTTGCTTATAATACAATTTTAAAAAAATATATATATAAATCACAGTGTCTCTCTCATTAAAATACAACAAACACGATGTTTGTAAGTGTATTTGTGTATGTAATGCATAAGAATGTAACAAGCTTTTGTTTTGATCACAAGCGATAATGATGTGTGTGTTCGAATTCTTTTGTATGCTTTGGCCATAGGCTCATATGCGTACACTCAACGGCAAAAGTGCGCACATTTCTATCATATATCTAGGATTATACGTGGGCCGTAATAAGGAAAAATAAAAAATTGTCAATACCATTGAGCATTCCCTCCTCATGACGGCCGCTAACTATTGCATTGAAGCCTTTTTTGGGTGCCTAGGGTATAATTTAGATAGACTTCAATTGTTAATCGTGTGTACAACTTGTTATACCTCTTAAACTTAAAGACCATATCTGCTTTCTTGAAATTCTCCTTACCCGATTATTTAAAATTGCGGTTGCTTGTCTATCTCCACAAAATCATCTAAGCCCGATCGCCAAGCTTTTTAATTGAACAACTGCAATTCGCTAGATCGAATAGAAATCCTTTCAAATTAATAGCACGTTTGTCTAACTCATCAGCCGAACGATTGTCTACTGTTCTACTGTTGCTAGATATTGGAATGTGCTACCACTGAATCCGAAATCCTTCAATGGTTCTTTGAATATGTTTAGAAGGAAATTGAACGCACTGCTAAACTTAAAATGTATGTTTTGCTGTTGGTAAGAATTGACGATTAACGAGTTCATGGAACAAGACGATTACATTAGTAACTATCTAGCTGACTTGTATATTTACTTAAGTTATAATTCCTTTGTGCACATAAAATATATCTATGTTAGTAGGTGACAAGCGCATGGTTTTATAATTACTTAATAAATGAAACGAAAATGAAATATTGCTTTACAGTGTTTCAAAATATTTCTATATTTCTATATATCTATGATTTATATAATTTTGCACTTCATCCAACTATCTCTCATAGCGTTTCTTTCCTTTTCGTTCGAAGTACCTCCAAGACATTAACTTTTACCACATCGGCGGTTTCTTCCGGCAACGAAAATCGCTCTCTTCAGGTTTTATACCCGGCTGTCAGTTGCAAAATTAAATCATTGGTCATGATGAAAAATTATCAGTGATCCTTTTGTTTTCTTCTTATCTTACCAAAAACTTCCGGCAAACTTATGGTTTTATACTATTTGGGTTGCGTCTCCCTGAAGGCACTGTTGCTACCTGACCCTTTTTGCCGAAAACACAACCCATCATTTTTCGCGAGGTATTCCGAATGCAAGCAACTTTTATTGAATTTAGTTCACCTTGAAACATTCATAGATTCAGCTTGCTGTTCATTTTCCGATCCAGTGTTCATCACTGCCTTGCGTTTCTTAAGCATTTCCTTTCACCAATCGAGTATCTTTTTCAGATTTTTCAAATTTTTTTGCTATTCAACGAGAAAAAAGCCTTTTGGAGAACTAAATAATTATGGAAAAGTTTATATATGCTGGTTGATCTGACGCGTAAAGTTACTTCAATTCCGCAGCATGTCGCATGTCGATGTCGCTTTGTCAGTCTTTATCCAAATGCCTTTCCAATATGTTGGTACCAAGTTTCGAAACTCCTGCAGTTGTGAGCCTTATAGATACTTCATTTGTTTAGAGGTAAAAGCCCACAAACATTTTAATTCTCTTTAAAAGGAGACGTTTGCTACGATTAAGAAAATATTACGTGTAGTATAGTGAACTTTCAAAGACCGATCTGTTCTTATTGAAACTAAACGAGGCGATCTCTGTCGAACACAAGTAATGAAGATATGGCGATAGAACGATCAGTATACATATCTTGAAAAACTGAAAGCCAAAGAAACAAGTGAGACCATTATAGTCGGGTAACATGCAGTCCTTTATTTATTTTTATAATAAAATATCGAAACGTAGTTTCCATTTCATGTAAAACCATATATTTTGTGGGCTTCTCTCAATAAGGCAAAAACATAGAAAGTAAACTAACGAGATCTAAACTTAGCAGAACTGTTTTCTTCGTAAAGATCTTTTTATGCTTCACTTCGCAAGGTATTAAAAACTAAATCTTATTGCCATATAACGACTTACTTTAAATAAAGACCATTACACGGCATAGCAAAAATGGGTCCACATTAACGTGGTGAATTTATACGTCAAACTACTATTATGAACCCTTACTCGTTCGAAACATAATTAGGTATTTTGTTATATAAAAGCCCCCCCAGCGGTTATAGAAACATTCGCCCATTCGGTTCAAAATTTTCACATCGATTAAGAATGCCGAAATACTATTACTTGGCCATTTTGATTAAGAAATTTTGAAAATTGCTGATTTTTCATATAACAAGTGGTCGCAAAAATGATCCAATACAATCTGATTTGAATATAATTCGCCCTTGGACCTAGACAAATCGATGTACAAAACTTCTTTAAAACGTTCCAAAATCGAGATTTGTAGATTGAACATAAAAATACATAAGCAAACATCTTGTGTTCCACTTAAAGGTCGCAAGGACATTTTTTTGAACATTTCCCATAACAATTTATTTTTAAATTGTTTTTAATTGAGTTTAATATTTATTCATCCAAAATCATTTTGATAAAAATGAAAAAGTTTTGCTTGTCAATGACAATGATAGCGGATATCCTGTTCGATAACTTTTATGCTCCACTGTATAGATAATCCTATAGCATAATGTTTTTATTTACACTTGAAAGCATTTTCTAGTGTGTTTATAATTCAAGCAAAGGTCAATAACAATGATTGTCATGTGTATTTTAAACAAACAAATAACAACAACAGCAACAAATAATAGCAGGTCCACAGAACAGCTTGAAAATTTTATTGGGATATAACTTTTTATAAAATGTTTTTTTCTATCATCAAGCAGTTACAATAAATTTGTGATTCCGCTACCAGTAGTCAATGATATGGTGCAGTCACTTACGTAAATGAGTATACAGTCTGATCACACTAAAGATTCAACTTTGGCTGTCTAAATATTAACCCGCCTGCTGGCAAAACAAAAGCCTTTATTATTAAGAAAATCTGTAAGAGTGAAAGAAAGCCTTTTCATTGGATTTTCCTATAGTCTCCACCGCAGGATGGCCATATACTTATTGCGGCTTAATGTTTGGAACGCCTAAATGGAAGCAGTGTCAAGGTCTGAATCGATTTAGCCGCCTCTGCCAGGTTATGTAGTGTGTGTTGTTGACACTTTGCTGGATGTAAAAATGAACGCATCGTCCCCAAGCTGGGTAGAAACATAGGCACGCTGGTGAGATATGGTGCACACCACCACCTAATGGATTAATTTTTTCTTAATAATACCAGCGATATGGGTATCAAACAAAGATACTTGGAAAGTGGAGTGCGCCAAGCCAAGTGTATTATTTCTGAATTACTTTTGGTGAACGTCAATGGTTAGATGACGTGCTTTTCTCTATTCTAAATTCTAAATTTTCAAAGACTTAAACCCTTAGAAACCCCTTAGAAGTCCACATGTATATGTTCGCCATATGCGGTCAAGTATATTGTAATACCTCCCTATAAAAAAATTTATGTACAAAAAAATTTAAAAATTCAAGTGCCTTAAAAAATTCATATATATGGCCGCTGCTGTTATTCGATGTGTTCAGTTTTTATTGCCGGCATTTACGCTTTATTCTCAATTACGGTTCCCCTAAAATGACACCGGAGTTGTTAGTCGACATCCTTTGCCTACTTGACCACTCACGCGGTAGATTCTCCAATAGAAAGGATAGCCTTAGAAGCTAGCGCTTTAAGTTTTTAGTCGCAGTCTAAACTAATACGAAAACAAGTAAGAGAATATAATAGAAATGCGGTTGTCACCGAATATAAATTTTAAAAAATATATCTCTTCATTATATAAAGATTCAGTTTTCGTACGAAGGGTTATATAAGAGCGGGTTCAAACTATCGCCGCAGCCGAAGAAAATTTTTCATACCAATTTAAAATGTTGAAAAACTATTACTCAGCGGCTTTTGTCGAGAAATTTTGTAAATTGCAATTTTTTTCCATATAACAACTTTCGGAAATAGGATGTTATGTGGAAAGTGGCCGTCAAAGCGGACGGATCCGAAACATTTTTTAAAACGTTTTTCTTTGGGCAAAACCACCTCAGTGTACCAAATTTCGTCAAAACGTCTACAAATTAGCGGCCTGTAGCTTGAACAGAAAAATACATGCGCATATATCAGAAGGACAAACAAGCTTGGATTCATTCGGAAATTATTCTGAATCAATGGGAACAATAAAATGTGAGTCTACTTTAAATTTTTTTGAGTTTTACGTATGTCCACACAAACTTAATATACCTTACACAATAGGGTACCCCTCTAGGGTATAATTACCGTTTTGTGTCAACTTTCATCACAAAACACTACTAATACTAACACAAAACAATTACATTCACTCGTGACCGAATCTTTTATACCCATCTCCGCTATCCTAAAAAGACAAAAAAAGTAAAAGAACTAAATTTTCATGCTCTATAATATGTGGTGAGCGCGGCTGACTTTTTCTGATTTCAAATTAAAATTTTTTGTCACGTAGGTGCGTGGAAAACTTGGGTCAATTCCAAATTCTTTTACAAATTTATAGGCGATATCTTCATTTTCGGTAACGGGAGAATGTTTACCATAGCGACGTAAATAGACAGATGAACAAACGAACAGACTGACATGTTTAGATGCTTTCCAAATTTGAAACTGGCCAAGAATTTATAAACTTTATGGGTTTTTTGAAGCTTCTTCCAGCACCTTCTGAACGTATTGAAAAAAAATTAAATTTTGGGAGACTACAATATTGGGTAGGCGTGGTCAATTTTTTGCCTCTTCGTACACGTCCTGCAGCATCACCCATAAATTCTGCGTACATTTACCTGCTATAATTTATTAGTAATAAGCAAAAAATCAATTTTTTATTCCTTTTGAAAAACAGAGATGTTCTCAATTTACGTGGTGCTGTGGTCGTGTACTTTGACTGATTTGACCTTTTTTTCAATATATCAATAGTGCTGCCAAAATCGATAACTTTATTTTTGCGCCAGGAGAATGTTTACAACAAACATTACACAGACGGACACGCTTGAATGTATTTAGAATTTAATGCTGATCAAGAATATGTATACGTTCGTTTTGATAAAACTAATATACCTCTTACCGAAGGATGAAGGGTGAAAATGACAAAGCAATTCTTTCCTTAAACTTATTACTTATTCCCATAGGAATAAATTTAATCTTAACTTGTATTAATTCCAAGTTTTTTAAACCATGATTTTCATAAGACTCGGCATAGATTTCCAGGCAGTATAATTTGATCTGATTTGTGTTAATTCTATATCTGTCTAAGCTTAGTATCCTCAAAACACACTTCCTCAGTTGAATTAATTCTGAGCTACACATAAAGTGGTTTGCGTAAGAGGTGCTGCAGTTTAAACGTGTTGGAGGACATTATGGACAGTTGGACTGATCGACCGTTGAAAGTATTTATAGGATGTACTTTCATGTAGTTTTCTCATTGTGCCATAAAGCAATATAAAAGCAATACAAAAACAAAACCTCAACAAACAGGTAACTAATTTTTAAAGTTGCAATCAAAACGAATTCCAAATTTAAAAAAAAATCTTTTCGCAAAATATCAGAAAAGGAGAGTAAATAAAAATTAAGAATTATAATACACTGGTTCATTGAAGTGTATGGGGCAAATGGCAAACTTCCACCATTTTATACCAAAAGTTGATAGCAAAAAAGAAAAAAAATAATGTGAACATGTACACTACTAGCTACCATACACTTTGTGTAGAAAACTTTTATAGATTTTTTATGTTGTTTTATTTATATTTTTATGCATGTGTTTGTCATAAAGAAGTCAGTCATGTTTTTACTCACATTCGTTTACATTGATAGCCGGATAGAGTAGTGGTAGCCAACCATCGTGATGTCAAGGCTATCGCGGGTTTAGGTCCCTTTTTTTCTTTTTTGTAAAATAAATTTATTTATGACTCGTTTTTGTTTTGTGTTGTTGTTCTTGCTTTTTACATTTCAATTACAAGCTGAGGGTGTCGGTTGTTGTCGGCTGCCTACTGGCCGGGATACTGTCTCACCTATTAGAATGAAGTAAACAATTTGTTCATGTACTGCATAAATTTTCGGTTTTTTTCCATTACCTTAGGTCGGGTGATAAATAAGTTAAATAAAAAAAAAGTTTATTGATAAAGATCAGCATTTAATGAAAATTAAACTGTTAAACAAGCAAATTAAATGATCAAAATATTTAAGGAAAGAAAAGAATGCATCTCAATTATTCAGTATTCCTTAAGGTCCTACACATATTCGTTAACGCAGTCGCACATTCATGAAACTTAAGAAATGGTATAACGACAACGGGTGTAAAAGATTTATTCGCAATCAAATAAAATTTTCTTACTTGGCAGCTTTTGTTTTCTATGAAGCTGTGAAAGTATGCAGAGCATGGGTAATTAATCAATTTCAAGCTTTTCACCTGAATCGATAACATTTGGAATAAAAGTTAGTTTCTCCTGGACTTCGATAAACTTCTAGTTGCACTTTACAAACTCTATAAAAAGGGGTTTAACATCCAGCTTGGAAGTATTAAGAACAAGTTCGAAACTATTCTTTCTTGAGATCTGATTTTGATAAGCATCTCAAAATAGCATTGCGCATTATCAACAAACAGAACTTAAGTTTGTGGTGTTTCTGGTGTGACACAGAGTTAGGTGGAATTTAATAACTTTTTTTTTGCAGATTTTCTCTCGCAAAAACGATAAACTTTCACATGATCGCCTGTTGTATAAATACTATTTATGACTATCAAATCAAAGTTGGAACATCATTACGTTCGTCATTCGCCTAATTACATAACAACTAAATTAGAAATTAAATAATTTGCGACATTTGATTCACACGGGGTTGATTGTTAACTACCTCACACCATAAAATATCAAAAATTGGCCTTCATTGCCATACCATTTGAAAAAAGTAAACCTGTCCAAACCAAAAAGTAAGCCCGGTCCAAATTTAATGCAGTAAAATTATCTGAACCAATTTTTTTTATAAATTCTATAAAATAAACTTTTGTGTCACAAAAACTCTTCTCTTTTATAAAATGTTCATATGAAACGTTCATACAAATTTCTCTTTTTGATAGGAATGTTCATATGCGAGGGCTTTCAAAAAATAATCACACCTCATGACAATTTTCCATGTTTATTTGGTATGCCGTCACATATACCATTGATTTTTTTGCGAAATATAAAAAATTGGCAAATTTTTTCATGTCACTACTTTTAATGGAGTGTTGCGTAGGCTGTAATCTGATCCAAATCGTTTGAGATAACGTTGGTTCTTTGGGCCAACAAGGTGAAATTTCATCAAAACATCCTCAGAATTAGCGACTGTTGCTGAACCATAAAAAGATAAGATAGGATCTGCGTAAACCGATGCAAAAAATAAATTTGAATTCCTATAAGAAGAGGTCTACCAGATGTCTTTCAGAGGTTGCCTGGATGCATAAAACCAAAGTTTTAAAAATAGCACCAAGCTCTACCGTTACTAACAAAATAACTAACAATTATTTGTCAGATCTTTAAAAAATTGTTCATTGATAGCAGTGCACCTATAAGTTCGCAATAATTGGGATTTTTGCTCATACATTAAATTTGCGATCGACATATTCTCTAACCGATATATTTCTGAACGCTGTATAAGTGTTCTAATGAAAACTAAGCCTTAATATGAAAAAAAGGTTTACTCTTTAATATTTTATGCTGAAAGTTGGTCCAGAATAATGGACATCTTATTGGTCTGATTTTAAAAATGCCAAAGAAAAGTGATAGACAGCCAAATAAACAGCCGTGGACACGAGTATACTTGAATCTACTCAAAAAATTCAGGAATCAAAAATATTTTTGTATAGAATGTGAACATCTGCGTGTAACTAACGAAATTTCGCATTTCCTGCTTTCTTAGTCCTTAGCAAAAGAAAGAAAACAAAAAAATAATAGAATGAGGATTGGACTTGTATTACCTTCTCTCTTCTCTCTCTCTCTCT
The DNA here is from genome assembly GCA_000688715.1 of Glossina pallidipes. Taxonomy (NCBI): domain Eukaryota; kingdom Metazoa; phylum Arthropoda; class Insecta; order Diptera; family Glossinidae; genus Glossina; species Glossina pallidipes. Next base: position 333,685 of record KK500009.1, on the reverse strand, counting down.
CTCTCTCTCTAAATCTCTTAAAATAAGCATATCTGATTAGCATAAAATTCAACTTGACCATATTCATAACCTAAGCACGCCCATTCCTATGTCCGGCCTTTGCTGACGAATAGAATGTCATTCGCAAAAACCGAAATCGATCGAATTTCACAGGTAGCTTAATTCAACAACGCCCAAATTTTCATTCGACAACAAAAATACATAGCCAATTACCCAAATAAAGACGATTGACTGATAGAAGAGGGGAAAGCAATAAATTACAACTTAAAACTAACAGCTAAGAATTGTTTCGCGAAGCTATCTAAAATGTCATTTTAAAGGCTTTTGGCCGAGCAAGCGACAGGCCAATTTTCATAAATAAATTTTGGGTATTGGACAACACACTCAAGACTTGCCTTCCACTTGTTATGCATTTATCTGCAGTAAAGAAATCCAATAATTATCCGAAGCAAATTTGATTTTCTTATTCTTCAATAAATTCTAAAAATAAATTGACCATTTTTTTATGATAGAATTGCAAATGTAACATGCTGTGTAGGGGTAACTTTTCTTCATGGACGTAGCGGCAGCGTACTGCCAACTTGTGCCGCTACACCGGAGTCAAAGCTGTCCCAAAAACGCTTTTGCATTATCTCGAGACGGACTCTTACAGATTCTTCATCGTCACTATATCAGCTTCCCCGTCCTAAAATCAGGGGTGCCGAAGTATGTCTTGCAGCGGCGCATTTCTTTCATCTTTAGAAGTCCATTGACATGACATGACATGTAGGTTACCTGGCGTCATTTTTATTTCCAGAAATCTGAAAAGCCTGTAACGATGTGCTGCGCATCGTCATTTCTATCTTGGCACATCATAGCAAGTCCAAACGGCATGAATAAATCGAAAAATTTCCATAACCAATGAAAAATTAAGTTGGAAAGAAATAAATTTCTCCGTGTTTGCTCCTCGCTCATCGTTCTATGTTTGGAATGAAAGTGTCGGTACAACTTCCTTTCGGGTCGTTTCCCCATCGTTGCTGTCATTCTATCAACATGCTCTGCCGGATAGAAATCTTAAATCTGCCAACATCGGTTTAATTTCCTCCGCCAGCAGTTCGATACATAACAGCTTCTTCAATAGCAGTTCAGTGGGCAATATTCCTCCCAAGCCCGCTACGGCTGGCGTTGGAGTGTGTAGGTGTAGGAGGCAATAATATGAGACATGAACGTATCACCTTGTTTGATAACATTGCTGGACCAAGATGGACGTAGAGCACGAGGGACGTGGATCCGCCTAATGCATTCATAGTTGTTGTGACAGCCGCAAGGCGAAAGTTTCTCTCTGGAAAAACTAGATGCATTTTTTTTTATATAACCAAACGCGTAAATATTAAAAGACTTTGGGGATTGAACTTTCACATGTAACAAGACGCACTTGCCGCCATCTGTCATGGGGCGATTATCGCTAAAAAGGAAACGAAGGCGTGGATTGTTATCACAATGGCTCTTACCACTTAAACTTGGCTTGACAAGATTAGAGCGATGACTACATAATTTCTCCTCCAATATCTTTCCCAGCCAAACAACAAGCAACAAACGAGCGGTCGAACAGGCTCAAATCGATTTCAAACCCCACTGTGCTTGTTGTTGCATCTAATTTATATTATGAATTTAGCCAGAGAGTAAACTCTAAGCTTAAAGTCTTAAAGCACTAGCATCTAAGGCTTTCGGCTTTATTTGTAGTATAGTAGCTTTATTTATAGTATTACCCGATGCTGCATATACAATAATAATAATAAAAATGATATGCTCACGATGATTGGTATCAACACATCAGAAATTGTTTCTATTTAAATACTTTTCGTTTCTTTATTACATCGTTTCGTGGAATGTTAATCGTATCTTCAATAAGCCTTTACTTAAAAACATCTACAAACAAACTCCAACAGATTGTTAACACTAAATAAATATCTCATGCAAACCATATCCTTTCTAAGGCATTCTGGCTTCTATTGAAAATACAACACAATGCCAACACAATTTTGCATGAAAAAACTCTTACTAAAAAAAAAAAAAAAAGAAAGGGAAACACTTATCAAGAGAGTAGAGTACTGTCGTTCTTGTTGGCTAATAAAAAAATCAACAAAACTAACTTCTACATGTGCACTTAGTTTCGAAGCTATTTTTCGACAAGAAAAGGTTAACAACAAAATGCGTTCATTAAATTTAAAATGAAGACAACAATGACAATAAAGTGAAAGACTGCATTGTTAAAATACCACAAGGTAAGGAATTCATATGCATTTCTATTGTTTATTGTTGTTGAATTCGCTAACAAACACATTTATTTTATGAAGAAAAATTTCAGTTAATCTAAAAGGAAAAGCGACAAAAGCTTTCTAAGAATAATAAATTTAGTAAAAGAAGTGGAGAACATTTTTATTACCATACGGAAAAAAGAATGTTTTTTTATGCTTCAATAAATATTTGGTTAAAACTAATGATCCGCATGTATGTTTGTTCTTTTTTTTCTTTTTTTAGCGCATAGAACGCTTCTGGAAAACCAATTTTATCTTTACTTTTTTTTTTTTTTAATGGAGAATATTTTTTATGATAAGTGAGCAAGAAAACAAACAAATCGGTAGAGGCAGCTATGAACGAATGAGTAAATGTAGACAACATACTAATGGGAAAATGTGCGTCCAAATCAAAAAGCGAACAGTCGTACATAAGAACTAAGAACATTATCCAAAACCTATGGTACAAAATATATGGGCAGAGAGACATACATGTCAATAAACTAGAGCTAGTGTAGATGTGGCGACGAAGAGAGCAGTTAATTCAATCGAATTAACAAATTTTTCTTTTTGAAGCCGAATGGAATAACAATCTTAATATACTTAATAATCCGATAGCATGTGGATTTAACGCATTATCGGATTATCATGCCACCAAGAGATCATTAAATGCGCCAAGAATATGTTCAGTTTTTCGAACTTTCACAATTTTAAAGGATTTATTTATTTATTTATTTATTCCACTTACAAAGAGACTCAACTAAAACAAACAACAGTCGAGTTCAAATGACTCTTAAAGTAAATCTTAAATTAATTATTATTAAAAAAAAAACTTAGTATAAGTACAATAAAACAAATAAAAGGAAAAAAAGAAAAAGAAAAAAGCATGTACACAATTAGTACAGAGCCACACCCACAACCGGTACAGAACCTAGTTGCAAGTGAACCCCTAAGCCATCGCAAACA